>CAKKSZ020000003.1:0-511897 GCA_920104245.2 Rhodotorula babjevae | reverse complement strand
AACTGGAATCTCTCTCTCTCTCTCTCTCCCCTACCTGGGGTCACCCACCAGCTTGAGCTCCTGGCCTCGGATCCGGACAGGACCTCAATGTAGCCCCTCAGGGCATCAAGGGCTATGCAACGAGCCCTGGGTCAGCCCAAGGCAAGCCCATCTGACCCCCTACCTAGAGGTCAGTCTCCCCAGCTCCCCTACCTGGGGTCACCAGCTTGAGCTCCTGGCCTCGGATCCGGACAGGACCTCGATGTAGCCCCTCAGGGCATCAAGGGCTATGCAACGAGCCCTGGGTTAGCCCAAGGCGAGCCCATCTGACCCCCTACCTAGAGGTCAGTCTCCCCAGCTCCCCTACCTGGGGTCACCAGCTTGAGCTCCTGGCCTCGGATCCAGACAGGACCTCGATGTAGCCCCTCAGGGCATCAAGGGCTACGCAACGAGCCCTGGGTTAGCCCAAGGCGAGCCCATCTGACCCCCTACCTAGAGGTCAGTCTCCCCAGCTCCCCTACCTGGGGTCACCAGCTTGAGCTCCTGGCCTCGGATCCGGACAGGACCTCGATGTAGCCCCTCAGGGCATCAAGGGCTATGCAACGCGCCCTGGGTCAGCCCAAGGCGAGCCCATCTGACCCCCTACCTAGAGGTCAGTCTCCCCAGCTCCCCTACCTGGGGTCACCAGCTGGAGCTCCTGGCCTCGGATCCGGACAGGACCTCGATGTAGCCCCTCAGGGCATCAAGGGCTATGCAACGAGCCCTGGGTCAGCCCAAGGCAAGCCCATCTGACCCCCTACCTAGAGGTCAGTCTCCCCAGCTCCCCAAGGGCTATGCAACGAGCCCTGGGTCAGCCCAAGGCGAGCCCATCTGAGCCCCTACCTAGAGGTCAGTCTCCCCAGCTCCCCTACCTGGGATCACCAGCTTGAGCTCCTGGCCTTGTATCCGGATAGGGCCTCGATCTAGCCCCTCAGGGCATCAAGGGCTATGCAACGAGCCCTGGGTCAGCCCAAGGCAAGCCCATCTGGCTCCCTACCTAGAGGTCAGTCTCCCCAGCTCTCCTACCTGGGGTCACCAGCTTGAGCTCCTGGCCTCGGATCCGGACAGGACCTCGATGTAGCCCCTCAGGGCATCAAGGGCTATGCAACGAGCCCTGGGTCAGCCCAAGGCGAGCCCATCTGACCCCCTACCTAGAGGTCAGTCTCCCCAGCTCCCCTACCTGGGGTCACCAGCTTGAGCTCCTGGCCTCGGATCCAGACAGGACCTCGATGTAGCCCCTCAGGGCATCAAGGGCTACGCAACGAGCCCTGGGTTAGCCCAAGGCGAGCCCATCTGACCCCCTACCTAGAGGTCAGTCTCCCCAGCTCCCCTACCTGGGGTCACCAGCTTGAGCTCCTGGCCTCGGATCCGGATAGGGCCTTGATGTAGCCCCTCAGGGCATCAAGGGCTATGCAACGAGCCCTGGGTCAGCCCAAGGCGAGCCCATCTGAGCCCCTACCTAGAGGTCAGTCTCCCCAGCTCCCCTACCTGGGGTCACCAGCTTGAGCTCCTGGCCTCGGATCCGGATAGGGCCTCGATGTAGCCCCTCAGGGCATCAAGGGCTATGCAACGAGCCCTGGGTCAGCCCAAGGCGAGCCCATCTGAGCCCCTACCTAGAGGTCAGTCTCCCCAGCTCCCCTACCTGGGGTCACCAGCTTGAGCTCCTGGCCTCGGATCCGGACAGGACCTCAATGTAGCCCCTCAGGGCATCAAGGGCTATGCAACGCGCCCTGGGTCAGCCCAAGGCGAGCCCATCTGACCTCAACCTCTTGCGCTCGTTTCTTCTGTGTCTAGCACCTCTCCTCCTCCTACACACCCTCCACCCCCTCCAACAACAACACCTCCCTTGGGCAGCGGGTAGCTGACCGGTCAACATGGGTCTGTAGAAGGCCTCTGGCGACTTGAAACTGGAATCTCTCTCTCTCTCTCTCTCTCTGACCCCCTACCTAGAGGTCAGTCTCCCCAGCTCCCCTACCTGGGGTCACCAGCTTGAGCTCCTGGCCTCGGATCCGGACAGGACCTCGATGTAGCCCCTCAGGGCATCAAGGGCTATGCAACGAGCCCTGGGTTAGCCCAAGGCAAGCCCATCTGACCCCCTACCTAGAGGTCAGTCTCCCCAGCTCCCCTACCTGGGGTCACCAGCTGGAGCTCCTGGCCTCGGATCCGGATAGGGCCTCGATGTAGCCCCTCAGGGCATCAAGGGCTATGCAACGAGCCCTGGGTCAGCCCAAGGCGAGCCCATCTGAGCCCCTACCTAGAGGTCAGTCTCCCCAGCTCCCCTACCTGGGGTCACCAGCTTGAGCTCCTGGCCTCGGATCCGGACAGGACCTCGATGTAGCCCCTCAGGGCATCAAGGGCTATGCAACGCGCCCTGGGTCAGCCCAAGGCGAGCCCATCTGACCCCCTACCTAGAGGTCAGTCTCCCCAGCTCCCCTACCTGGGGTCACCAGCTTGAGCTCCTGGCCTCGGATCCGGACAGGACCTCGATGTAGCCCCTCAGGGGATCAAGGGCTATGCAACGCGCCCTGGGTCAGCCCAAGGCGAGCCCATCTGACCCCCTACCTAGAGGTCAGTCTCCCCAGCTCCCCTACCTGGGGTCACCAGCTTGAGCTCCTGGCCTCGGATCCGGACAGGACCTCGATGTAGCCCCTCAGGGCATCAAGGGCTATGCAACGAGCCCTGGGTCAGCCCAAGGCGAGCCCATCTGACCCCCTACCTAGAGGTCAGTCTCCCCAGCTCACCTACCTGGGGTCACCAGCTTGAGCTCCTGGCCTCGGATCCGGACAGGACCTCGATGTAGCCTCTCAGGGCATCAAGGGCTATGCAACAAGCCCTGGGTCAGCCCAAGGCGAGCCGCTCTGACCTCAACCTCTTGCGCTCGTTTCTTCTGTGTCTAGCACCTCTCCTCCTCCTACACACCCTCCACCCCCTCCAACAACAACACCACCCTTGGGCAGCGGGTAGCTGACCGGTCAACATGGGTCTGTAGAAGGCCTCCGGCAACTTGAAACTGGAATCTCTCTCTCTCTCTCTCTCTCCCCTACCTGGGGTCACCCACCAGCTTGAGCTCCTGGCCTCGGATCCGGACAGGACCTCAATGTAGCCCCTCAGGGCATCAAGGGCTATGCAACGAGCCCTGGGTCAGCCCAAGGCAAGCCCATCTGACCCCCTACCTAGAGGTCAGTCTCCCCAGCTCCCCAAGGGCTATGCAACGAGCCCTGGGTCAGCCCAAGGCGAGCCCATCTGAGCCCCTACCTAGAGGTCAGTCTCCCCAGCTCCCCTACCTGGGATCACCAGCTTGAGCTCCTGGCCTTGTATCCGGATAGGGCCTCGATCTAGCCCCTCAGGGCATCAAGGGCTATGCAACGAGCCCTGGGTCAGCCCAAGGCAAGCCCATCTGGCTCCCTACCTAGAGGTCAGTCTCCCCAGCTCTCCTACCTGGGGTCACCAGCTTGAGCTCCTGGCCTCGGATCCGGACAGGACCTCGATGTAGCCCCTCAGGGCATCAAGGGCTATGCAACGAGCCCTGGGTCAACCCAAGGCGAGCCCATCTGACCCCCTACCTAGAGGTCAGTCTCCCCAGCTCCCCTACCTGGGGTCACCAGCTTGAGCTCCTGGCCTCGGATCCGGACAGGACCTCGATGTAGCCCCTCAGGGCATCAAGGGCTATGCAACGAGCCCTGGGTCAGCCCTAGGCGAGCCCATCTGACCCCCTACCTAGAGGTCAGTCTCCCCAGCTCCCCTACCTGGGGTCACCAGCTTGAGCTCCTGGCCTCGGATCCGGACAGGACCTCGATGTAGCCCCTCAGGGCATCAAGGGGTATGCAACGAGCCCTGGGTTAGCCCAAGGCGAGCCCATCTGACCCCCTACCTAGAGGTCAGTCTCCCCAGCTCCCCTACCTGGGGTCACCAGCTTGAGCTCCTGGCCTCGGATCCAGACAGGACCTCGATGTAGCCCCTCAGGGCATCAAGGGCTACGCAACGAGCCCTGGGTTAGCCCAAGGCGAGCCCATCTGACCCCCTACCTAGAGGTCAGTCTCCCCAGCTCCCCTACCTGGGGTCACCAGCTTGAGCTCCTGGCCTCGGATCCGGACAGGACCTCGATGTAGCCCCTCAGGGCATCAAGGGCTATGCAACGCGCCCTGGGTCAGCCCAAGGCGAGCCCATCTGACCCCCTACCTAGAGGTCAGTCTCCCCAGCTCCCCTACCTGGGGTCACCAGCTGGAGCTCCTGGCCTCGGATCCGGACAGGACCTCGATGTAGCCCCTCAGGGCATCAAGGGCTATGCAACGAGCCCTGGGTCAGCCCAAGGCAAGCCCATCTGACCCCCTACCTAGAGGTCAGTCTCCCCAGCTCCCCAAGGGCTATGCAACGAGCCCTGGGTCAGCCCAAGGCGAGCCCATCTGACCCCCTACCTAGAGGTCAGTCTCCCCAGCTCCCCTACCTGGGGTCACCAGCTTGAGCTCCTGGCCTCGGATCCGGACAGGCCCTCGATGCAGCCCCTCAGGGCATCAAGGGCTATGCAACGAGCCCTGGGTCAGCCCAAGGCGAGCCCATCTGACCCCCTACCTAGAGGTCAGTCTCCCCAGCTCCCCTACCTGGGGTCACCAGCTGGAGCTCCTGGCCTCGGATCCGGACAGGACCTCGATGTAGCCTCTCAGGGCATCAAGGGCTATGCAACGAGCCCTGGGTCAGCCCAAGGCGAGCCCATCTGACCCCCTACCTAGAGGTCAGTCTCCCCAGCTCCCCTACCTGGGGTCACCAGCTTGAGCTCCTGGCCTCGGATCCGGATAGGACCTCAATGTAGCCCCTCAGGGCATCAAGGGCTATGCAACGCGCCCTGGGTCAGCCCAAGGCGAGCCCATCTGACCTCAACCTCTTGCGCTCGTTTCTTCTGTGTCTAGCACCTCTCCTCCTCCTACACACCCTCCACCCCCTCCAACAACAACACCACCCTTGGGCAGCGGGTAGCTGACCGGTCAACATGGGTCTGTAGAAGGCCTCCGGCGACTTGAAACTGGAATCTCTCTCTCTCACTCTCTCTGACCCCCTACCTAGAGGTCAGTCTCCCCAGCTCCCCTACCTGGGGTCACCAGCTTGAGCTCCTGGCCTCGGATCCGGATAGGGCCTCGATGTAGCCCCTCAGGGCATCAAGGGCTATGCAACGAGCCCTGGGTCAGCCCAAGGCGAGCCCATCTGAGCCCCTACCTAGAGGTCAGTCTCCCCAGCTCCCCTACCTGGGGTCACCAGCTTGAGCTCCTGGCCTCGGATCCGGACAGGACCTCGATGTAGCCCCTCAGGGCATCAAGGGCTATGCAACGAGCCCTGGGTTAGCCCAAGGCAAGCCCATCTGACCCCCTACCTAGAGGTCAGTCTCCCCAGCTCCCCTACCTGGGGTCACCAGCTTGAGCTCCTGGCCTCGGATCCGGACAGGACCTCGATGTAGCCCCTCAGGGCATCAAGGGCTATGCAACGAGCCCTGGGTCAGCCCAAGGCGAGCCCATCTGGCTCCCTACCTAGAGGTCAGTCTCCCCAGCTCCCCTACCTGCGGTCACCAGCTTGAGCTCCTGGCCTCGGATCCGGACAGGACCTCGATGTAGCCCCTCAGGGCATCAAGGGCTATGCAACGAGCCCTGGGTCAGCCCTAGGCGAGCCCATCTGACCCCCTACCTAGAGGTCAGTCTCCCCAGCTCCCCTACCTGGGGTCACCAGCTGGAGCTCCTGGCCTCGGATCCGGACAGGACCTCAATGTAGCCTCTCAGGGCATCAAGGGCTATGCAACGAGCCCTGGGTCAGCCCAAGGCGAGCCCATCTGACCCCCTACCTAGAGGTCAGTCTCCCCAGCTCCCCTACCTGGGGTCACCAGCTGGAGCTCCTGGCCTCGGATCCGGATAGGGCCTCGATGTAGCCTCTCAGGGCATCAAGGGCTATGCAACAAGCCCTGGGTCAGCCCAAGGCGAGCCGCTCTGACCTCAACCTCTTGCGCTCGTTTCTTCTGTGTCTAGCACCTCTCCTCCTCCTACACACCCTCCACCCCCTCCAACAACAACACCACCCTTGGGCAGCGGGTAGCTGACCGGTCAACATGGGTCTGTAGAAGGCCTCCGGCAACTTGAAACTGGAATCTCTCTCTCTCTCTCTCTCTCCCCTACCTGGGGTCACCCACCAGCTTGAGCTCCTGGCCTCGGATCCGGACAGGACCTCAATGTAGCCCCTCAGGGCATCAAGGGCTATGCAACGAGCCCTGGGTCAGCCCAAGGCAAGCCCATCTGACCCCCTACCTAGAGGTCAGTCTCCCCAGCTCCCCTACCTGGGGTCACCAGCTTGAGCTCCTGGCCTCGGATCCGGATAGGGCCTCGATGTAGCCCCTCAGGGCATCAAGGGCTATGCAACGAGCCCTGGGTCAGCCCAAGGCGAGCCCATCTGAGCCCCTACCTAGAGGTCAGTCTCCCCAGCTCCCCTACCTGGGGTCACCAGCTTGAGCTCCTGGCCTCGGATCCGGACAGGACCTCGATGTAGCCCCTCAGGGCATCAAGGGCTATGCAACGAGCCCTGGGTTAGCCCAAGGCAAGCCCATCTGACCCCCTACCTAGAGGTCAGTCTCCCCAGCTCCCCTACCTGGGGTCACCAGCTTGAGCTCCTGGCCTCGGATCCGGACAGGACCTCGATGTAGCCCCTCAGGGCATCAAGGGCTATGCAACGAGCCCTGGGTCAGCCCAAGGCGAGCCCATCTGGCTCCCTACCTAGAGGTCAGTCTCCCCAGCTCCCCTACCTGGGGTCACCAGCTTGAGCTCCTGGCCTCGGATCCGGACAGGACCTCGATGTAGCCCCTCAGGGCATCAAGGGCTATGCAACGAGCCCTGGATTAGCCCAAGGCAAGCCCATCTGACCCCCTACCTAGAGGTCAGTCTCCCCAGCTCCCCTACCTGGGGTCACCAGCTGGAGCTCCTGGCCTCGGATCCGGACAGGACCTCGATGTAGCCTCTCAGGGCATCAAGGGCTATGCAACGAGCCCTGGGTCAGCCCAAGGCGAGCCCATCTGACCCCCTACCTAGAGGTCAGTCTCCCCAGCTCCCCTACCTGGGGTCACCAGCTGGAGCTCCTGGCCTCGGATCCGGATAGGGCCTCGATGTAGCCTCTCAGGGCATCAAGGGCTATGCAACAAGCCCTGGGTCAGCCCAAGGCGAGCCGCTCTGACCTCAACCTCTTGCGCTCGTTTCTTCTGTGTCTAGCACCTCTCCTCCTCCTACACACCCTCCACCCCCTCCAACAACAACACCACCCTTGGGCAGCGGGTAGCTGACCGGTCAACATGGGTCTGTAGAAGGCCTCCGGCAACTTGAAACTGGAATCTCTCTCTCTCTCTCTCTCTCCCCTACCTGGGGTCACCCACCAGCTTGAGCTCCTGGCCTCGGATCCGGACAGGACCTCAATGTAGCCCCTCAGGGCATCAAGGGCTATGCAACGAGCCCTGGGTCAGCCCAAGGCAAGCCCATCTGACCCCCTACCTAGAGGTCAGTCTCCCCAGCTCCCCTACCTGGGGTCACCAGCTTGAGCTCCTGGCCTCGGATCCGGACAGGACCTCGATGTAGCCCCTCAGGGCATCAAGGGCTATGCAACGAGCCCTGGGTTAGCCCAAGGCGAGCCCATCTGACCCCCTACCTAGAGGTCAGTCTCCCCAGCTCCCCTACCTGGGGTCACCAGCTTGAGCTCCTGGCCTCGGATCCAGACAGGACCTCGATGTAGCCCCTCAGGGCATCAAGGGCTACGCAACGAGCCCTGGGTTAGCCCAAGGCGAGCCCATCTGACCCCCTACCTAGAGGTCAGTCTCCCCAGCTCCCCTACCTGGGGTCACCAGCTTGAGCTCCTGGCCTCGGATCCGGACAGGACCTCGATGTAGCCCCTCAGGGCATCAAGGGCTATGCAACGCGCCCTGGGTCAGCCCAAGGCGAGCCCATCTGACCCCCTACCTAGAGGTCAGTCTCCCCAGCTCCCCTACCTGGGGTCACCAGCTGGAGCTCCTGGCCTCGGATCCGGACAGGACCTCGATGTAGCCCCTCAGGGCATCAAGGGCTATGCAACGAGCCCTGGGTCAGCCCAAGGCAAGCCCATCTGACCCCCTACCTAGAGGTCAGTCTCCCCAGCTCCCCAAGGGCTATGCAACGAGCCCTGGGTCAGCCCAAGGCGAGCCCATCTGAGCCCCTACCTAGAGGTCAGTCTCCCCAGCTCCCCTACCTGGGATCACCAGCTTGAGCTCCTGGCCTCGTATCCGGATAGGGCCTCGATCTAGCCCCTCAGGGCATCAAGGGCTATGCAACGAGCCCTGGGTCAGCCCAAGGCAAGCCCATCTGGCTCCCTACCTAGAGGTCAGTCTCCCCAGCTCTCCTACCTGGGGTCACCAGCTTGAGCTCCTGGCCTCGGATCCGGACAGGACCTCGATGTAGCCCCTCAGGGCATCAAGGGCTATGCAACGAGCCCTGGGTCAACCCAAGGCGAGCCCATCTGACCCCCCTACCTAGAGGTCAGTCTCCCCAGCTCCCCTACCTGGGGTCACCAGCTTGAGCTCCTGGCCTCGGATCCGGACAGGACCTCGATGTAGCCCCTCAGGGCATCAAGGGCTATGCAACGCGCCCTGGGTCAGCCCAAGGCGAGCCCATCTGACCCCCTACCTAGAGGTCAGTCTCCCCAGCTCCCCTACCTGGGGTCACCAGCTTGAGCTCCTGGCCTCGGATCCGGACAGGACCTCGATGTAGCCCCTCAGGGCATCAAGGGCTATGCAACGAGCCCTGGGTCAGCCCTAGGCGAGCCCATCTGACCCCCTACCTAGAGGTCAGTCTCCCCAGCTCCCCTACCTGGGGTCACCAGCTTGAGCTCCTGGCCTCGGATCCGGACAGGACCTCGATGTAGCCCCTCAGGGCATCAAGGGCTATGCAACGAGCCCTGGGTCAGCCCAAGGCGAGCCCATCTGGCTCCCTACCTAGAGGTCAGTCTCCCCAGCTCCCCTACCTGGGGTCACCAGCTTGAGCTCCTGGCCTCGGATCCGGACAGGACCTCGATGTAGCCCCTCAGGGCATCAAGGGCTATGCAACGAGCCCTGGATTAGCCCAAGGCAAGCCCATCTGACCCCCTACCTAGAGGTCAGTCTCCCCAGCTCCCCTACCTGGGGTCACCAGCTTGAGCTCCTGGCCTCGGATCCGGACAGGACCTCGATGTAGCCCCTCAGGGCATCAAGGGCTATGCAACGCGCCCTGGGTCAGCCCAAGGCGAGCCCATCTGACCCCCTACCTAGAGGTCAGTCTCCCCAGCTCCCCTACCTGGGGTCACCAGCTGGAGCTCCTGGCCTCGGATCCGGACAGGACCTCGATGTAGCCCCTCAGGGCATCAAGGGCTATGCAACGAGCCCTGGGTCAGCCCAAGGCAAGCCCATCTGACCCCCTACCTAGAGGTCAGTCTCCCCAGCTCCCCAAGGGCTATGCAACGAGCCCTGGGTCAGCCCAAGCGAGCCCATCTGACCCCCTACCTAGAGGTCAGTCTCCCCAGCTCCCCTACCTGGGGTCACCAGCTTGAGCTCCTGGCCTCGGATCCGGACAGGACCTCGATGTAGCCCCTCAGGGCATCAAGGGCTATGCAACGAGCCCTGGGTCAGCCCAAGGCGAGCCCATCTGACCCCCTACCTAGAGGTCAGTCTCCCCAGCTCCCCTACCTGGGGTCACCAGCTGGAGCTCCTGGCCTCGGATCCGGACAGGACCTCGATGTAGCCTCTCAGGGCATCAAGGGCTATGCAACAAGCCCTGGGTCAGCCCAAGGCGAGCCCATCTGACCCCCTACCTAGAGGTCAGTCTCCCCAGCTCCCCTACCTGGGGTCACCAGCTTGAGCTCCTGGCCTCGGATCCGGATAGGACCTCAATGTAGCCCCTCAGGGCATCAAGGGCTATGCAACGCGCCCTGGGTCAGCCCAAGGCGAGCCCATCTGACCTCAACCTCTTGCGCTCGTTTCTTCTGTGTCTAGCACCTCTCCTCCTCCTACACACCCTCCACCCCCTCCAACAACAACACCACCCTTGGGCAGCGGGTAGCTGACCGGTCAACATGGGTCTGTAGAAGGCCTCCGGCGACTTGAAACTGGAATCTCTCTCTCTCTCTCTCTCTCTGACCCCCTACCTAGAGGTCAGTCTCCCCAGCTCCCCTACCTGGGGTCACCAGCTTGAGCTCCTGGCCTCGGATCCGGATAGGGCCTCGATGTAGCCCCTCAGGGCATCAAGGGCTATGCAACGAGCCCTGGGTCAGCCCAAGGCGAGCCCATCTGAGCCCCTACCTAGAGGTCAGTCTCCCCAGCTCCCCTACCTGGGGTCACCAGCTTGAGCTCCTGGCCTCGGATCCGGACAGGACCTCGATGTAGCCCCTCAGGGCATCAAGGGCTATGCAACGAGCCCTGGGTTAGCCCAAGGCGAGCCCATCTGACCCCCTACCTAGAGGTCAGTCTCCCCAGCTCCCCTACCTGGGGTCACCAGCTTGAGCTCCTGGCCTCGGATCCGGATAGGGCCTCGATGTAGCCCCTCAGGGCATCAAGGGCTATGCAACGAGCCCTGGGTCAGCCCAAGGCGAGCCCATCTGAGCCCCTACCTAGAGGTCAGTCTCCCCAGCTCCCCTACCTGGGGTCACCAGCTTGAGCTCCTGGCCTCGGATCCGGACAGGACCTCGATGTAGCCCCTCAGGGCATCAAGGGCTATGCAACGCGCCCTGGGTCAGCCCAAGGCGAGCCCATCTGACCCCCTACCTAGAGGTCAGTCTCCCCAGCTCCCCTACCTGGGGTCACCAGCTGGAGCTCCTGGCCTCGGATCCGGATAGGGCCTCGATGTAGCCTCTCAGGGCATCAAGGGCTATGCAACGCGCCCTGGGTCAGCCCAAGGCGAGCCCATCTGACCCCCTACCTAGAGGTCAGTCTCCCCAGCTCCCCTACCTGGGGTCACCAGCTGGAGCTCCTGGCCTCGGATCCGGACAGGACCTCGATGTAGCCCCTCAGGGCATCAAGGGCTACGCAACGAGCCCTGGGTTAGCCCAAGGCGAGCCCATCTGACTCCCTACCTAGAGGTCAGTCTCCCCAGCTCTCCTACCTGGGGTCACCAGCTTGAGCTCCTGGCCTCGGATCCAGACAGGACCTCGATGTAGCCCCTCAGGGCATCAAGGGCTACGCAACGAGCCCTGGGTCAACCCAAGGCGAGCCCATCTGACCCCCTACCTAGAGGTCAGTCTCCCCAGCTCCCCTACCTGGGGTCACCAGCTGGAGCTCCTGGCCTCGGATCCGGACAGGACCTCGATGTAGCCCCTCAGGGCATCAAGGGCTATGCAACGAGCCCTGGGTCAGCCCAAGGCAAGCCCATCTGACCCCCTACCTAGAGGTCAGTCTCCCCAGCTCCCCAAGGGCTATGCAACGAGCCCTGGGTCAGCCCAAGGCGAGCCCATCTGAGCCCCTACCTAGAGGTCAGTCTCCCCAGCTCCCCTACCTGGGATCACCAGCTTGAGCTCCTGGCCTCGTATCCGGATAGGGCCTCGATCTAGCCCCTCAGGGCATCAAGGGCTATGCAACGAGCCCTGGGTCAGCCCAAGGCAAGCCCATCTGGCTCCCTACCTAGAGGTCAGTCTCCCCAGCTCTCCTACCTGGGGTCACCAGCTTGAGCTCCTGGCCTCGGATCCGGACAGGACCTCGATGTAGCCCCTCAGGGCATCAAGGGCTATGCAACGAGCCCTGGGTCAACCCAAGGCGAGCCCATCTGACCCCCTACCTAGAGGTCAGTCTCCCCAGCTCCCCTACCTGGGATCACCAGCTTGAGCTCCTGGCCTCGTATCCGGATAGGGCCTCGATCTAGCCCCTCAGGGCATCAAGGGCTATGCAACGAGCCCTGGGTCAGCCCAAGGCAAGCCCATCTGGCTCCCTACCTAGAGGCCAGTCTCCCCAGCTCTCCTACCCGGGGTCACCAGCTTGAGCTCCTGGCCTCGGATCCGGACAGGACCTCGATGTAGCCCCTCAGGGCATCAAGGGCTATGCAACGAGCCCTGGGTCAGCCCAAGGCAAGCCCATCTGACCCCCTACCTAGAGGTCAGTCTCCCCAGCTCCCCAAGGGCTATGCAACGAGCCCTGGGTCAGCCCAAGGCGAGCCCATCTGAGCCCCTACCTAGAGGTCAGTCTCCCCAGCTCCCCTACCTGGGATCACCAGCTTGAGCTCCTGGCCTCGTATCCGGATAGGGCCTCGATCTAGCCCCTCAGGGCATCAAGGGCTATGCAACGAGCCCTGGGTCAGCCCAAGGCAAGCCCATCTGGCTCCCTACCTAGAGGTCAGTCTCCCCAGCTCTCCTACCTGGGGTCACCAGCTTGAGCTCCTGGCCTCGGATCCGGACAGGACCTCGATGTAGCCCCTCAGGGCATCAAGGGCTATGCAACGAGCCCTGGGTCAACCCAAGGCGAGCCCATCTGACCCCCTACCTAGAGGTCAGTCTCCCCAGCTCCCCTACCTGGGGTCACCAGCTTGAGCTCCTGGCCTCGGATCCGGACAGGACCTCGATGTAGCCCCTCAGGGCATCAAGGGCTATGCAACGCGCCCTGGGTCAGCCCAAGGCGAGCCCATCTGACCCCCTACCTAGAGGTCAGTCTCCCCAGCTCCCCTACCTGGGGTCACCAGCTTGAGCTCCTGGCCTCGGATCCGGACAGGACCTCGATGTAGCCCCTCAGGGCATCAAGGGCTATGCAACGAGCCCTGGGTCAGCCCTAGGCGAGCCCATCTGACCCCCTACCTAGAGGTCAGTCTCCCCAGCTCCCCTACCTGGGGTCACCAGCTTGAGCTCCTGGCCTCGGATCCGGACAGGACCTCGATGTAGCCCCTCAGGGCATCAAGGGCTATGCAACGAGCCCTGGGTTAGCCCAAGGCGAGCCCATCTGACCCCCTACCTAGAGGTCAGTCTCCCCAGCTCCCCTACCTGGGGTCACCAGCTGGAGCTCCTGGCCTCGGATCCGGACAGGACCTCGATGTAGCCCCTCAGGGCATCAAGGGCTATGCAACGAGCCCTGGGTCAGCCCAAGGCAAGCCCATCTGACCCCCTACCTAGAGGTCAGTCTCCCCAGCTCCCCAAGGGCTATGCAACGAGCCCTGGGTCAGCCCAAGGCGAGCCCATCTGACCCCCTACCTAGAGGTCAGTCTCCCCAGCTCCCCTACCTGGGGTCACCAGCTTGAGCTCCTGGCCTCGGATCCGGACAGGACCTCGATGCAGCCCCTCAGGGCATCAAGGGCTATGCAACGAGCCCTGGGTCAGCCCAAGGCGAGCCCATCTGACCCCCTACCTAGAGGTCAGTCTCCCCAGCTCCCCTACCTGGGGTCACCAGCTGGAGCTCCTGGCCTCGGATCCGGACAGGACCTCGATGTAGCCTCTCAGGGCATCAAGGGCTATGCAACAAGCCCTGGGTCAGCCCAAGGCGAGCCCATCTGACCCCCTACCTAGAGGTCAGTCTCCCCAGCTCCCCTACCTGGGGTCACCAGCTTGAGCTCCTGGCCTCGGATCCGGATAGGACCTCAATGTAGCCCCTCAGGGCATCAAGGGCTATGCAACGCGCCCTGGGTCAGCCCAAGGTGAGCCCATCTGACCTCAACCTCTTGCGCTCGTTTCTTCTGTGTCTAGCACCTCTCCTCCTCCTACACACCCTCCACCCCCTCCAACAACAACACCACCCTTGGGCAGCGGGTAGCTGACCGGTCAACATGGGTCTGTAGAAGGCCTCCGGCGACTTGAAACTGGACTCTCTCTCTCTCTCTCTCTCTGACCCCCTACCTAGAGGTCAGTCTCCCCAGCTCCCCTACCTGGGGTCACCAGCTTGAGCTCCTGGCCTCGGATCCGGACAGGACCTCGATGTAGCCTCTCAGGGCATCAAGGGCTATGCAACAAGCCCTGGGTCAGCCCAAGGCAAGCCCATCTGACCCCCTACCTAGAGGTCAGTCTCCCCAGCTCCCCTACCTGGGGTCACCAGCTTGAGCTCCTGGCCTCGGATCCGGATAGGACCTCAATGTAGCCCCTCAGGGCATCAAGGGCTATGCAACGCGCCCTGGGTCAGCCCAAGGTGAGCCCATCTGACCCCCTACCTAGAGGTCAGTCTCCCCAGCTCCCCTACCTGGGGTCACCAGCTGGAGCTCCTGGCCTCGGATCCGGACAGGACCTCGATGTAGCCCCTCAGGGCATCAAGGGCTATGCAACGAGCCCTGGGTCAGCCCAAGGCAAGCCCATCTGACCCCCTACCTAGAGGTCAGTCTCCCCAGCTCCCCAAGGGCTATGCAACGAGCCCTGGGTCAGCCCAAGGCGAGCCCATCTGACCCCCTACCTAGAGGTCAGTCTCCCCAGCTCCCCTACCTGGGGTCACCAGCTTGAGCTCCTGGCCTCGGATCCGGACAGGACCTCGATGCAGCCCCTCAGGGCATCAAGGGCTATGCAACGAGCCCTGGGTCAGCCCAAGGCGAGCCCATCTGACCCCCTACCTAGAGGGCGGTCTCCCCAGCTCCCCTACCTGGGGTCACCAGCTGGAGCTCCTGGCCTCGGATCCGGACAGGACCTCGATGTAGCCTCTCAGGGCATCAAGGGCTATGCAACAAGCCCTGGGTCAGCCCAAGGCGAGCCCATCTGACCCCCTACCTAGAGGTCAGTCTCCCCAGCTCCCCTACCTGGGGTCACCAGCTTGAGCTCCTGGCCTCGGATCCGGATAGGACCTCAATGTAGCCCCTCAGGGCATCAAGGGCTATGCAACGCGCCCTGGGTCAGCCCAAGGTGAGCCCATCTGACCTCAACCTCTTGCGCTCGTTTCTTCTGTGTCTAGCACCTCTCCTCCTCCTACACACCCTCCACCCCCTCCAACAACAACACCACCCTTGGGCAGCGGGTAGCTGACCGGTCAACATGGGTCTGTAGAAGGCCTCCGGCGACTTGAAACTGGACTCTCTCTCTCTCTCTCTCTCTGACCCCCTACCTAGAGGTCAGTCTCCCCAGCTCCCCTACCTGGGGTCACCAGCTTGAGCTCCTGGCCTCGGATCCGGATAGGGCCTCGATGTAGCCCCTCACGGCATCAAGGGCTATGCAACGAGCCCTGGGTCAGCCCAAGGCGAGCCCATCTGAGCCCCTACCTAGAGGTCAGTCTCCCCAGCTCCCCTACCTGGGGTCACCAGCTTGAGCTCCTGGCCTCGGATCCGGACAGGACCTCGATGTAGCCCCTCAGGGCATCAAGGGCTATGCAACGAGCCCTGGGTTAGCCCAAGGCAAGCCCATCTGACCCCCTACCTAGAGGTCAGTCTCCCCAGCTCCCCTACCTGGGGTCACCAGCTGGAGCTCCTGGCCTCGGATCCGGACAGGACCTCGATGTAGCCCCTCAGGGCATCAAGGGCTATGCAACGAGCCCTGGGTCAGCCCAAGGCGAGCCCATCTGGCTCCCTACCTAGAGGTCAGTCTCCCCAGCTCCCCTACCTGGGGTCACCAGCTTGAGCTCCTGGCCTCGGATCCGGACAGGACCTCGATGTAGCCCCTCAGGGCATCAAGGGCTATGCAACGAGCCCTGGGTCAGCCCAAGGCGAGCCCATCTGACCCCCTACCTAGAGGTCAGTCTCCCCAGCTCCCCTACCTGGGGTCACCAGCTTGAGCTCCTGGCCTTGGATCCGGATAGGGCCTCGATGTAGCCCCTCAGGGCATCAAGGGCTATGCAACGAGCCCTGGGTCAGCCCAAGGCGAGCCCATCTGAGCCCCTACCTAGAGGTCAGTCTCCCCAGCTCCCCTACCTGGGGTCACCAGCTTGAGCTCCTGGCCTCGGATCCAGACAGGACCTCGATGTAGCCCCTCAGGGCATCAAGGGCTATGCAACGCGCCCTGGGTCAGCCCAAGGCGAGCCCATCTGACCCCCTACCTAGAGGTCAGTCTCCCCAGCTCCCCTACCTGGGGTCACCAGCTGGAGCTCCTGGCCTCGGATCCGGATAGGGCCTCGATGTAGCCTCTCAGGGCATCAAGGGCTATGCAACGAGCCCTGGGTCAGCCCAAGGCGAGCCCATCTGACCTCAACCTCTTGCGCTCGTTTCTTCTGTGTCTAGCACCTCTCCTCCTCCTACACACCCTCCACCCCCTCCAACAACAACACCACCCTTGGGCAGCGGGTAGCTGACCGGTCAACATGGGTCTGTAGAAGGCCTCCGGCGACTTGAAACTGGAATCTCTCTCTCTCTCTCTCTCTGACCCCCTACCTAGAGGTCAGTCTCCCCAGCTCCCCTACCTGGGGTCACCAGCTTGAGCTCCTGGCCTCGGATCCGGATAGGGCCTCGATGTAGCCCCTCAGGGCATCAAGGGCTATGCAACGAGCCCTGGGTCAGCCCAAGGCGAGCCCATCTGAGCCCCTACCTAGAGGTCAGTCTCCCCAGCTCCCCTACCTGGGGTCACCAGCTTGAGCTCCTGGCCTCGGATCCGGACAGGACCTCGATGTAGCCCCTCAGGGCATCAAGGGCTATGCAACGAGCCCTGGGTTAGCCCAAGGCAAGCCCATCTGACCCCCTACCTAGAGGTCAGTCTCCCCAGCTCCCCTACCTGGGGTCACCAGCTTGAGCTCCTGGCCTCGGATCCGGACAGGACCTCGATGTAGCCCCTCAGGGCATCAAGGGCTATGCAACGAGCCCTGGGTCAGCCCAAGGCGAGCCCATCTGGCTCCCTACCTAGAGGTCAGTCTCCCCAGCTCCCCTACCTGGGGTCACCAGCTTGAGCTCCTGGCCTCGGATCCGGACAGGACCTCGATGTAGCCCCTCAGGGCATCAAGGGCTATGCAACGAGCCCTGGGTCAGCCCAAGGCGAGCCCATCTGACCCCCTACCTAGAGGTCAGTCTCCCCAGCTCCCCTACCTGGGGTCACCAGCTTGAGCTCCTGGCCTCGGATCCGGATAGGGCCTCGATGTAGCCCCTCAGGGCATCAAGGGCTATGCAACGAGCCCTGGATTAGCCCAAGGCAAGCCCATCTGACCCCCTACCTAGAGGTCAGTCTCCCCAGCTCCCCTACCTGGGGTCACCAGCTGGAGCTCCTGGCCTCGGATCCGGACAGGACCTCGATGTAGCCTCTCAGGGCATCAAGGGCTATGCAACGAGCCCTGGGTCAGCCCAAGGCGAGCCCATCTGACCCCCTACCTAGAGGTCAGTCTCCCCAGCTCCCCTACCTGGGGTCACCAGCTGGAGCTCCTGGCCTCGGATCCGGATAGGGCCTCGATGTAGCCTCTCAGGGCATCAAGGGCTATGCAACAAGCCCTGGGTCAGCCCAAGGCGAGCCGCTCTGACCTCAACCTCTTGCGCTCGTTTCTTCTGTGTCTAGCACCTCTCCTCCTCCTACACACCCTCCACCCCCTCCAACAACAACACCACCCTTGGGCAGCGGGTAGCTGACCGGTCAACATGGGTCTGTAGAAGGCCTCCGGCAACTTGAAACTGGAATCTCTCTCTCTCTCTCTCTCTCCCCTACCTGGGGTCACCCACCAGCTTGAGCTCCTGGCCTCGGATCTGGACAGGACCTCAATGTAGCCCCTCAGGGCATCAAGGGCTATGCAACGAGCCCTGGGTCAGCCCAAGGCAAGCCCATCTGACCCCCTACCTAGAGGTCAGTCTCCCCAGCTCCCCTACCTGGGGTCACCAGCTTGAGCTCCTGGCCTCGGATCCAGACAGGACCTCGATGTAGCCCCTCAGGGCATCAAGGGCTATGCAACGAGCCCTGGGTTAGCCCAAGGCAAGCCCATCTGACCCCCTACCTAGAGGTCAGTCTCCCCAGCTCCCCTACCTGGGGTCACCAGCTTGAGCTCCTGGCCTCGGATCCAGACAGGACCTCGATGTAGCCCCTCAGGGCATCAAGGGCTATGCAACGCGCCCTGGGTCAGCCCAAGGCGAGCCCATCTGACCCCCTACCTAGAGGTCAGTCTCCCCAGCTCCCCTACCTGGGGTCACCAGCTTGAGCTCCTGGCCTCGGATCCGGACAGGACCTCGATTTCGCCCCTCAGGGCATCAAGGGCTATGCAACGCGCCCTGGGTCAGCCCAAGGCGAGCCCATCTGACCCCCTACCTAGAGGTCAGTCTCCCCAGCTCCCCTACCTGGGGTCACCAGCTGGAGCTCCTGGCCTCGGATCCGGACAGGACCTCGATGTAGCCCCTCAGGGCATCAAGGGCTATGCAACGAGCCCTGGGTCAGCCCAAGGCAAGCCCATCTGACCCCCTACCTAGAGGTCAGTCTCCCCAGCTCCCCAAGGGCTATGCAACGAGCCCTGGGTCAGCCCAAGGCGAGCCTATCTGACCCCCTACCTAGAGGTCAGTCTCCCCAGCTCCCCTACCTGGGGTCACCAGCTTGAGCTCCTGGCCTCGGATCCGGACAGGACCTCGATGTAGCCCCTCAGGGCATCAAGGGCTATGCAACGAGCCCTGGGTCAGCCCAAGGCAAGCCCATCTGGCTCCCTACCTAGAGGTCAGTCTCCCCAGCTCTCCTACCTGGGGTCACCAGCTTGAGCTCCTGGCCTCGGATCCGGACAGGACCTCGATGTAGCCCCTCAGGGGATCAAGGGCTATGCAACGCGCCCTGGGTCAGCCCAAGGCGAGCCCATCTGACCCCCTACCTAGAGGTCAGTCTCCCCAGCTCCCCTACCTGGGGTCACCAGCTTGAGCTCCTGGCCTCGGATCCGGACAGGACCTCGATTTCGCCCCTCAGGGCATCAAGGGCTATGCAACGCGCCCTGGGTCAGCCCAAGGCGAGCCCATCTGACCCCCTACCTAGAGGTCAGTCTCCCCAGCTCCCCTACCTGGGGTCACCAGCTGGAGCTCCTGGCCTCGGATCCGGACAGGACCTCGATGTAGCCCCTCAGGGCATCAAGGGCTATGCAACGAGCCCTGGGTCAGCCCAAGGCAAGCCCATCTGACCCCCTACCTAGAGGTCAGTCTCCCCAGCTCCCCAAGGGCTATGCAACGAGCCCTGGGTCAGCCCAAGGCGAGCCTATCTGAGCCCCTACCTAGAGGTCAGTCTCCCCAGCTCCCCTACCTGGGATCACCAGCTTGAGCTCCTGGCCTCGTATCCGGATAGGGCCTCGATCTAGCCCCTCAGGGCATCAAGGGCTATGCAACGAGCCCTGGGTCAGCCCAAGGCAAGCCCATCTGGCTCCCTACCTAGAGGTCAGTCTCCCCAGCTCTCCTACCTGGGGTCACCAGCTTGAGCTCCTGGCCTCGGATCCGGACAGGACCTCGATGTAGCCCCTCAGGGCATCAAGGGCTATGCAACGAGCCCTGGGTCAACCCAAGGCGAGCCCATCTGACCCCCTACCTAGAGGTCAGTCTCCCCAGCTCCCCTACCTGGGGTCACCAGCTTGAGCTCCTGGCCTCGGATCCGGACAGGACCTCGATGTAGCCCCTCAGGGCATCAAGGGCTATGCAACGCGCCCTGGGTCAGCCCAAGGCGAGCCCATCTGACCCCCTACCTAGAGGTCAGTCTCCCCAGCTCCCCTACCTGGGGTCACCAGCTTGAGCTCCTGGCCTCGGATCCGGACAGGACCTCGATGTAGCCCCTCAGGGCATCAAGGGCTATGCAACGAGCCCTGGGTCAGCCCTAGGCGAGCCCATCTGACCCCCTACCTAGAGGTCAGTCTCCCCAGCTCCCCTACCTGGGGTCACCAGCTTGAGCTCCTGGCCTCGGATCCGGACAGGACCTCGATGTAGCCCCTCAGGGCATCAAGGGCTATGCAACGAGCCCTGGGTTAGCCCAAGGCGAGCCCATCTGACCCCCTACCTAGAGGTCAGTCTCCCCAGCTCCCCTACCTGGGGTCACCAGCTTGAGCTCCTGGCCTCGGATCCAGACAGGACCTCGATGTAGCCCCTCAGGGCATCAAGGGCTACGCAACGAGCCCTGGGTTAGCCCAAGGCGAGCCCATCTGACCCCCTACCTAGAGGTCAGTCTCCCCAGCTCCCCTACCTGGGGTCACCAGCTTGAGCTCCTGGCCTCGGATCCGGACAGGACCTCGATGTAGCCCCTCAGGGCATCAAGGGCTATGCAACGCGCCCTGGGTCAGCCCAAGGCGAGCCCATCTGACCCCCTACCTAGAGGTCAGTCTCCCCAGCTCCCCTACCTGGGGTCACCAGCTGGAGCTCCTGGCCTCGGATCCGGACAGGACCTCGATGTAGCCCCTCAGGGCATCAAGGGCTATGCAACGAGCCCTGGGTCAGCCCAAGGCGAGCCCATCTGACCCCCTACCTAGAGGTCAGTCTCCCCAGCTCCCCTACCTGGGGTCACCAGCTGGAGCTCCTGGCCTCGGATCCGGACAGGACCTCGATGTAGCCCCTCAGGGCATCAAGGGCTATGCAACGAGCCCTGGGTCAGCCCAAGGCGAGCCCATCTGACCCCCTACCTAGAGGTCAGTCTCCCCAGCTCCCCTACCTGGGGTCACCAGCTGGAGCTCCTGGCCTCGGATCCGGACAGGACCTCGATGTAGCCCCTCAGGGCATCAAGGGCTATGCAACGAGCCCTGGGTCAGCCCAAGGCGAGCCCATCTGACCCCCTACCTAGAGGTCAGTCTCCCCAGCTCCCCTACCTGCGGAGACCAGCTCGAGCTCCTGGCCTCGGATCCACACAGGACCTTGATGTAGCCCCTCAGGGCATCAAGGGCTATGCAACGAGCCCTGGGTTAGCCCAAGGCGAGCCCATCTGACCCCCTACCTAGAGGTCAGTCTCCCCAGCTCCCCTACCTGGGGTCACCAGCTTGAGCTCCTGGCCTCGGATCCGGACAGGACCTCGATGTAGCCCCTCAGGGCATCAAGGGCTATGCAACGAGCCCTGGGTCAGCCCAAGGCGAGCCCATCTGGCTCCCTACCTAGAGGTCAGTCTCCCCAGCTCCCCTACCTGGGGTCACCAGCTTGAGCTCCTGGCCTCGGATCCGGACAGGACCTCGATGTAGCCCCTCAGGGCATCAAGGGCTATGCAACGAGCCCTGGGTCAGCCCAAGGCGAGCCCATCTGGCTCCCTACCTAGAGGTCAGTCTCCCCAGCTCCCCTACCTGGGGTCACCAGCTTGAGCTCCTGGCCTCGGATCCGGATAGGGCCTCGATGTAGCCCCTCAGGGCATCAAGGGCTATGCAACGAGCCCTGGGTCAGCCCAAGGCGAGCCCATCTGGCTCCCTACCTAGAGGTCAGTCTCCCCAGCTCCCCTACCTGGGGTCACCAGCTTGAGCTCCTGGCCTCGGATCCGGACAGGACCTCGATGTAGCCCCTCAGGGCATCAAGGGCTATGCAACGAGCCCTGGGTCAGCCCAAGGCGAGCCCATCTGACCCCCTACCTAGAGGTCAGTCTCCCCAGCGCTCCCACCTAGAGACCTCGTGATATAGTTCAGAATGTGTGCTGCCCAATCAGCAGGCCAGGGGACCCCTAACCCACAGAGCCAGAGGTACGAAGGAGATGGTCCCCAGCCGCCAGAGGGAGGTCAGCCCAGTCAGGCTGGTACAGGCCCAATTCTCCAGATCTGGCTCCATGGAGACCTCGTGATATAGTTCGGAATGTCTGCTGCATGTTCAGTATGACAGGGAACCCCTTACTCATAGAGCCATAGGCGCAAAGGAGTTGGTCCCCAGGAGCCAGAGGGGGGTCAGCCCAGTCAGGCTGGTACAGGCCCAATTCTCCAGATCTGGCTCCATAGAGACCTCGTGATATAGTTCAGAATGTCTGCTGCACGTTCAGTATGCTAGGGGACCCCTTACCCATACAGCCGTAGGCGCAAAGGAGTTGGTCCCCAGGAGCCAGAGGGGGGTCAGCCCAGTCAGGCGGGTACAGGCCCAATTCTCCAGATCTGGCTCCATAGAGACCTCGTGAGATAGTTGAGATTGTCTGCTGCACGTTTAGTATGCCAGGGGACCCCTTACTCGTAGAGCCATAGGCGCAAAGGAGTTGGTCCCCAGGAGCCAGAGGGGGGTCAGCCCAGTCAGGCGGGTACAGGGCCAATTCTCCAGATCTGGCTCCATAGAGACCTCGTGATATAGTTCAGAATGTCTGCTGCACGTTCAGTATGCCAGGAGACCCCTTACTCATAGAGCCATTGGCGCAAAGGAGTTGGTCCCCAGGAGCCAGAGGGGGGTCAGCCCAGTCAGGCGGGTACAGGCCCAATTCTCCAGATCTGGCTCCATAGAGACCTCGTGATATAGGTCAGAATGTCTGCTGCACGTTCAGTATGCTAGGGGACCCCTTACCCATACAGCCGTAGGCGCGAAGGAGTTGGTCCCCAGGAGCCAGAGGGGGGTCAGCCCAGTCAGGCGGGTACAGGCCCAATTCTCCAGATCTGGCTCCATAGAGACCTCGTGATATAATTCAGAATGTCTGCTGCACGTTCAGTATGCCAGGAGACCCCTTACTCATAGAGCCATCGGCGCAAAGGAGTTGGTCCCCAGGAGCCAGAGGGGGGTCAGCCCAGTCAGGCGGGTACAGGCCCAATTCTCCAGATCTGGCTCCATAGAGACCTCGTGATATAGTTCAGAATGTCTGCTGCACGTTCAGTATGCTAGGGGACCCCTTACCCATACAGCCGTAGGCGCGAAGGAGTTGGTCCCCAGGAGCCAGAGGGGGGTCAGCCCAGTCAGGCGGGTACAGGCCCAATTCTCCAGATCTGGCTCCATAGAGACCTCGTGATATAGTTCAGAATGTCTGCTGCACGTTCAGTATGCTAGGGGACCCCTTACCCATACAGCCGTAGGCGCGAAGGAGTTGGTCCCCAGGAGCCAGAGGGGGGTCAGCCCAGTCAGGCGGGTACAGGCCCAATTCTCCAGATCCGGCTCCATAGAGACGTCGTGATATATTTCGGATTTTTTTCTACACCTTCAGTATGCCAGGGGACCCCTTACCCATACAGCCGTAGGCGCGAAGGAGTTGGTCCCCAGGAGCCAGAGGGGGGTCAGCCCAGTCAGGCTGGTACAGGCCCAGTTCTCCAGATCTGGCTCCATAGGGACCTCGTGATATAGTTCGGAATGTGTGCTGGACAATCAGCAGGCCAGGGGACCCCTCACCCACAGAGCCAGAGGTACGAAGGAGATGGTCCCCAGCAGCCAGAGGGGGGTCAGCCCAGTCAGGCTGGTACAGGCCCAGTTCTCCAGATCTGGCTCCATAGAGACCTCGTGATATAGTTCAGAATGTCTGCTGCACGTTCAGTATGCCAGGGGACCCCTTACTCATAGAGCCGTAGGCGCGAAGGAGTTGGTCCCCAGGAGCCAGAGGGGGGTCAGCCCAGTCAGGCGGGTACAGGCCCAATTCTCCAGATCTGGCTCCATAGAGACCTCGTGATATAATTCAGAATGTCTGCTGCACGTTCAGTATGCCAGGGGACCCCTTACTCGTAGAGCCATAGGCGCAAAGGAGTTGGTCCCCAGGAGCCAGAGGGGGGTCAGCCCAGTCAGGCGGGTACAGGGCCAATTCTCCAGATCCGGCTCCATAGAGACGTCGTGATATATTTTGGATTTTTTTCTACACCTTCAGTATGCCAGGGGACCCCTTACCCATACAGCCGTAGGCGCGAAGGAGTTGGTCCCCAGGAGCCAGAGGGGGGTCAGCCCAGTCAGGCTGGTACAGGCCCAGTTCTCCAGATCTGGCTCCATAGAGACCTCGTGATATAGTTCAGAATGTCTGCTGCACGTTCAGTATGCCAGGAGACCCCTTACTCATAGAGCCATTGGCGCAAAGGAGTTGGTCCCCAGGAGCCAGAGGGGGGTCAGCCCAGTCAGGCTGGTACAGGCCCAGTTCTCCAGATCTGGCTCCATAGAGACCTCGTGATATAGTTCAGAATGTCTGCTGCACGTTCAGTATGCCAGGAGACCCCTTACTCATAGAGCCATCGGCGCAAAGGAGTTGGTCCCCAGGAGCCAGAGGGGGGTCAGCCCAGTCAGGCGGGTACAGGCCCAATTCTCCAGATCTGGCTCCATAGAGACCTCGTGATATAGTTCAGAATGTGTGCTGCACGTTGAGTATGCCAGGGGACCCCTTACCCATACAGCCGTAGGCGCGAAGGAGTTGGTCCCCAGGAGCCAGAGGGGGGTCAGCCCAGTCAGGCGGGTACAGGCCCAATTCTCCAGATCTGGCTCCATAGCAACCTTGTGATATAGTTCAGAATGTCTGCTGCACGTTCAGTATGCCAGGGGACCCCCTACGCATAGAGCCATAGGCGCAAAGAAGTTGGTCCCCAGGAGCCAGAGGGGGGTCAGCCCAGTCAGGCTGGTACAGGCCCAATTCTCCAGATCTGGCTCCATAGTGACCTTGTGATATAGCTCAGAATGTCTGCTACACGTTCAGTATGCCAGGGGACCCCTTACCCATAGAGTCATGGGCGCGAAGGAGTTGGTACCTAGGAGCCAGAGGGGGGTCAGCCCAGTCAGGCTGGTACAGACCCAATTCTCCAGATCTGGCACCATAGAGACCTCGTGATATAGTTCAGAATGTCTGCTGCACGTTCAGTATGCCAGGGGACCCCTTACTCGTAGAGCCATAGGCGCAAAGGAGTTGGTCCCCAGGAGCCAGAGGGGGGTCAGCCCAGTCAGGCGGGTACAGGGCCAATTCTCCAGATCTGGCTCCATAGAGACCTCGTGATATAGTTCATAGTGTGTCCTGCACAATCAGTATGCCAGGGGACCCAATAACCATAGCGCCGTAGGCGCGAAGGAGTTGGTCCCCAGGAGCCAGAGGGGGTCAGCCCAGTCAGGCTGGTACAGGCCCAATTCTCCAGATCTGGCTCCATAGAGACCTCGTGATATAGTTCATAGTGTGTCCTGCACAATCAGTATGCCAGGGGACCCAATAACCATAGCGCCGTAGGCGCGAAGGAGTTGGTCCCCAGGAGCCAGAGGGGGGTCAGCCCAGTCAGGCTGGTACAGGGCCAATTCTCCAGATCTGCCTCCATAGAGACCTCGTGAGATAGTTCAGAATGTCCGCTGCACGTTTAGTATGCCAGGGGACCCCTTACTCATAGAGCCGTAGGCGCGAAGGAGTTGGTCCCCAGGAGCCAGAGGGGGGTCAGCCCAGTCAGGCGGGTACAGGCCCAATTCTCCAGATCTGGCTCCATAGAGACCTCGTGATATAGTTCAGAATGTGTGCTGGACAATCAGCAGGCCAGGGGACCCCTCACCCACAGAGCCAGAGGTACGAAGGAGATGGTCCCCAGCAGCCAGAGGGAGGTCAGCCCAGTCAGGCTGGTACAGGCCCAATTCTCCAGATCTGGCTCCATAGAGACCTTGTGATATAGTTCAGAATGTGTGCTGCCCAATCAGCAGGCCAGGGGACCCCTAACCCACAGAGCCAGAGGTACGAAGGAGATGGTCCCCAGCCGCCAGAGGGAGGTCAGCCCAGTCAGGCTGGTACAGGCCCAATTCTCCAGATCTGGCTCCATAGAGACCTCGTGATATAGTTCAGAATGTCTGCTGCACGTTGAGTATGCCAGGGGACCCCTTACCCATACAGCCGTAGGCGCGAAGGAGTTGGTCCCCAGGAGCCAGAGGGGGGTCAGCCCAGTCAGGCTGGTACAGGCCCAGTTCTCCAGATCTGGCTCCATAGAGACCTCGTGATATAGTTCAGAATGTCTGCTGCACGTTCAGTATGCCAGGAGACCCCTTACTCATAGAGCCATCGGCGCAAAGGAGTTGGTCCCCAGGAGCCAGAGGGGGGTCAGCCCAGTCAGGCGGGTACAGGCCCAATTCTCCAGATCTGGCTCCATAGAGACCTCGTGATATAGTTCATAGTGTGTCCTGCACAATCAGTATGCCAGGGGACCCAATAACCATAGCGCCGTAGGCGCGAAGGAGTTGGTCCCCAGGAGCCAGAGGGGGGTCAGCCCAGTCAGGCTGGTACAGGCCCAATTCTCCAGATCTGGCTCCATAGAGACCTCGTGAGATAGTTCAGAATGTCCGCTGCACGTTTAGTATGCCAGGGGACCCCTTACTCATAGAGCCGTAGGCGCGAAGGAGCTGGTCCCCAGGAGCCAGAGGGGGGTCAGCCCAGTCAGGCGGGTACAGGCCCAATTCTCCAGATCTGGCTCCATAGAGACCTCGTGATATAATTCAGAATGTCTGCTGCACGTTCAGTATGCCAGGGGACCCCTTACTCGTAGAGCCATAGGCGCAAAGGAGTTGGTCCCCAGGAGCCAGAGGGGGGTCAGCCCAGTCAGGCGGGTACAGGGCCAATTCTCCAGATCCGGCTCCATAGAGACGTCGTGATATATTTCGGATTTTTTTCTACACCTTCAGTATGCCAGGGGACCCCTTACCCATACAGCCGTAGGCGCGAAGGAGTTGGTCCCCAGGAGCCAGAGGGGGGTCAGCCCAGTCAGGCTGGTACAGGCCCAGTTCTCCAGATCTGGCTCCATAGAGACCTCGTGATATAGTTCAGAATGTCTGCTGCACGTTCAGTATGCCAGGAGACCCCTTACTCATAGAGCCATTGGCGCAAAGGAGTTGGTCCCCAGGAGCCAGAGGGGGTCAGCCCAGTCAGGCTGGTACAGGCCCAGTTCTCCAGATCTGGCTCCATAGAGACCTCGTGATATAGTTCAGAATGTCTGCTGCACGTTCAGTATGCCAGGAGACCCCTTACTCATAGAGCCATCGGCGCAAAGGAGTTGGTCCCCAGGAGCCAGAGGGGGGTCAGCCCAGTCAGGCGGGTACAGGCCCAATTCTCCAGATCTGGCTCCATAGAGACCTCGTGATATAGTTCAGAATGTGTGCTGCACGTTGAGTATGCCAGGGGACCCCTTACCCATACAGCCGTAGGCGCGAAGGAGTTGGTCCCCAGGAGCCAGAGGGGGGTCAGCCCAGTCAGGCGGGTACAGGCCCAATTCTCCAGATCTGGCTCCATAGCAACCTTGTGATATAGTTCAGAATGTCTGCTGCACGTTCAGTATGCCAGGGGACCCCCTACGCATAGAGCCATAGGCGCAAAGAAGTTGGTCCCCAGGAGCCAGAGGGGGGTCAGCCCAGTCAGGCTGGTACAGGCCCAATTCTCCAGATCTGGCTCCATAGTGACCTTGTGATATAGCTCAGAATGTCTGCTACACGTTCAGTATGCCAGGGGACCCCTTACCCATAGAGTCATGGGCGCGAAGGAGTTGGTACCTAGGAGCCAGAGGGGGGTCAGCCCAGTCAGGCTGGTACAGACCCAATTCTCCAGATCTGGCACCATAGAGACCTCGTGATATAGTTCAGAATGTCTGCTGCACGTTCAGTATGCCAGGGGACCCCTTACTCGTAGAGCCATAGGCGCAAAGGAGTTGGTCCCCAGGAGCCAGAGGGGGGTCAGCCCAGTCAGGCGGGTACAGGGCCAATTCTCCAGATCTGGCTCCATAGAGACCTCGTGATATAGTTCATAGTGTGTCCTGCACAATCAGTATGCCAGGGGACCCAATAACCATAGCGCCGTAGGCGCGAAGGAGTTGGTCCCCAGGAGCCAGAGGGGGGTCAGCCCAGTCAGGCTGGTACAGGCCCAATTCTCCAGATCTGGCTCCATAGAGACCTCGTGATATAGTTCATAGTGTGTCCTGCACAATCAGTATGCCAGGGGACCCAATAACCATAGCGCCGTAGGCGCGAAGGAGTTGGTCCCCAGGAGCCAGAGGGGGGTCAGCCCAGTCAGGCTGGTACAGGGCCAATTCTCCAGATCTGCCTCCATAGAGACCTCGTGAGATAGTTCAGAATGTCCGCTGCACGTTTAGTATGCCAGGGGACCCCTTACTCATAGAGCCGTAGGCGCGAAGGAGTTGGTCCCCAGGAGCCAGAGGGGGGTCAGCCCAGTCAGGCGGGTACAGGCCCAATTCTCCAGATCTGGCTCCATAGAGACCTCGTGATATAGTTCAGAATGTGTGCTGGACAATCAGCAGGCCAGGGGACCCCTCACCCACAGAGCCAGAGGTACGAAGGAGATGGTCCCCAGCAGCCAGAGGGAGGTCAGCCCAGTCAGGCTGGTACAGGCCCAATTCTCCAGATCTGGCTCCATAGAGACCTTGTGATATAGTTCAGAATGTGTGCTGCCCAATCAGCAGGCCAGGGGACCCCTAACCCACAGAGCCAGAGGTACGAAGGAGATGGTCCCCAGCCGCCAGAGGGAGGTCAGCCCAGTCAGGCTGGTACAGGCCCAATTCTCCAGATCTGGCTCCATAGAGACCTCGTGATATAGTTCAGAATGTCTGCTGCACGTTGAGTATGCCAGGGGACCCCTTACCCATACAGCCGTAGGCGCGAAGGAGTTGGTCCCCAGGAGCCAGAGGGGGGTCAGCCCAGTCAGGCTGGTACAGGCCCAGTTCTCCAGATCTGGCTCCATAGAGACCTCGTGATATAGTTCAGAATGTCTGCTGCACGTTCAGTATGCCAGGAGACCCCTTACTCATAGAGCCATCGGCGCAAAGGAGTTGGTCCCCAGGAGCCAGAGGGGGGTCAGCCCAGTCAGGCGGGTACAGGCCCAATTCTCCAGATCTGGCTCCATAGAGACCTCGTGATATAGTTCATAGTGTGTCCTGCACAATCAGTATGCCAGGGGACCCAATAACCATAGCGCCGTAGGCGCGAAGGAGTTGGTCCCCAGGAGCCAGAGGGGGGTCAGCCCAGTCAGGCTGGTACAGGCCCAATTCTCCAGATCTGGCTCCATAGAGACCTCGTGATATAGTTCAGAATGTCTGCTGCACGTTGAGTATGCCAGGGGACCCCTTACCCATACAGCCGTAGGCGCGAAGGAGTTGGTCCCCAGGAGCCAGAGGGGGGTCAGCCCAGTCAGGCTGGTACAGGCCCAGTTCTCCAGATCTGGCTCCATAGAGACCTCGTGATATAGTTCAGAATGTCTGCTGCACGTTCAGTATGCCAGGAGACCCCTTACTCATAGAGCCATCGGCGCAAAGGAGTTGGTCCCCAGGAGCCAGAGGGGGGTCAGCCCAGTCAGGCGGGTACAGGCCCAATTCTCCAGATCTGGCTCCATAGAGACCTCGTGATATAGTTCATAGTGTGTCCTGCACAATCAGTATGCCAGGGGACCCAATAACCATAGCGCCGTAGGCGCGAAGGAGTTGGTCCCCAGGAGCCAGAGGGGGGTCAGCCCAGTCAGGCTGGTACAGGCCCAATTCTCCAGATCTGGCTCCATAGAGACCTCGTGAGATAGTTCAGAATGTCCGCTGCACGTTTAGTATGCCAGGGGACCCCTTACTCATAGAGCCGTAGGCGCGAAGGAGCTGGTCCCCAGGAGCCAGAGGGGGGTCAGCCCAGTCAGGCGGGTACAGGCCCAATTCTCCAGATCTGGCTCCATAGAGACCTCGTGATATAGTTCATAGTGTGTCCTGCACAATCAGTATGCCAGGGGACCCAATAACCATAGCGCCGTAGGCGCGAAGGAGTTGGTCCCCAGGAGCCAGAGGGGGGTCAGCCCAGTCAGGCTGGTACAGGCCCAATTCTCCAGATCTGGCTCCATAGAGACCTCGTGAGATAGTTCAGAATGTCCGCTGCACGTTTAGTATGCCAGGGGACCCCTTACTCATAGAGCCGTAGGCGCGAAGGAGCTGGTCCCCAGGAGCCAGAGGGGGGTCAGCCCAGTCAGGCGGGTACAGGCCCAATTCTCCAGATCTGGCTCCATAGAGACCTCGTGATATAGTTCAGAATGTGTGCTGGACAATCAGCAGGCCAGGGGACCCCTCACCCACAGAGCCAGAGGTACGAAGGAGATGGTCCCCAGCAGCCAGAGGGAGGTCAGCCCAGTCAGGCTGGTACAGGCCCAATTCTCCAGATCTGGCTCCATAGAGACCTTGTGATATAGTTCAGAATGTGTGCTGCCCAATCAGCAGGCCAGGGGACCCCTAACCCACAGAGCCAGAGGTACGAAGGAGATGGTCCCCAGCCGCCAGAGGGAGGTCAGCCCAGTCAGGCTGGTACAGGCCCAATTCTCCAGATCTGGCTCCATAGAGACCTCGTGATATAGTTCAGAATGTGTGCTGCCCAATCAGCAGGCCAGGGGACCCCTAACCCACAGAGCCAGAGGTACGAAGGAGATGGTCCCCAGCCGCCAGAGGGAGGTCAGCCCAGTCAGGCTGGTACAGGCCCAATTCTCCAGATCTGGCTCCATGGAGACCTCGTGATATAGTTCGGAATGTCTGCTGCATGTTCAGTATGACAGGGAACCCCTTACTCATAGAGCCATAGGCGCAAAGGAGTTGGTCCCCAGGAGCCAGAGGGGGGTCAGCCCAGTCAGGCTGGTACAGGCCCAATTCTCCAGATCTGGCTCCATAGAGACCTCGTGATATAGTTCAGAATGTCTGCTGCACGTTCAGTATGCTAGGGGACCCCTTACCCATACAGCCGTAGGCGCAAAGGAGTTGGTCCCCAGGAGCCAGAGGGGGGTCAGCCCAGTCAGGCGGGTACAGGCCCAATTCTCCAGATCTGGCTCCATAGAGACCTCGTGAGATAGTTGAGATTGTCTGCTGCACGTTTAGTATGCCAGGGGACCCCTTACTCGTAGAGCCATAGGCGCAAAGGAGTTGGTCCCCAGGAGCCAGAGGGGGGTCAGCCCAGTCAGGCGGGTACAGGGCCAATTCTCCAGATCTGGCTCCATAGAGACCTCGTGATATAGTTCAGAATGTCTGCTGCACGTTCAGTATGCCAGGAGACCCCTTACTCATAGAGCCATTGGCGCAAAGGAGTTGGTCCCCAGGAGCCAGAGGGGGGTCAGCCCAGTCAGGCGGGTACAGGCCCAATTCTCCAGATCTGGCTCCATAGAGACCTCGTGATATAGGTCAGAATGTCTGCTGCACGTTCAGTATGCTAGGGGACCCCTTACCCATACAGCCGTAGGCGCGAAGGAGTTGGTCCCCAGGAGCCAGAGGGGGGTCAGCCCAGTCAGGCGGGTACAGGCCCAATTCTCCAGATCTGGCTCCATAGAGACCTCGTGATATAATTCAGAATGTCTGCTGCACGTTCAGTATGCCAGGAGACCCCTTACTCATAGAGCCATCGGCGCAAAGGAGTTGGTCCCCAGGAGCCAGAGGGGGGTCAGCCCAGTCAGGCGGGTACAGGCCCAATTCTCCAGATCTGGCTCCATAGAGACCTCGTGATATAGTTCAGAATGTCTGCTGCACGTTCAGTATGCTAGGGGACCCCTTACCCATACAGCCGTAGGCGCGAAGGAGTTGGTCCCCAGGAGCCAGAGGGGGGTCAGCCCAGTCAGGCGGGTACAGGCCCAATTCTCCAGATCTGGCTCCATAGAGACCTCGTGATATAGTTCAGAATGTCTGCTGCACGTTCAGTATGCTAGGGGACCCCTTACCCATAGAGTCATGGGCGCGAAGGAGTTGGTCCCCAGGAGCCAGAGGGGGGTCAGCCCAGTCGGGCGGGTACAGGGCCAATTCTCCAGATCTGGCTCCATAGAGACCTCGTGATATAGTTCAGAATGTCTGCTGCACGTTCAGTATGCCAGGGGACCCCTTACCCATACAGCCGTAGGCGCGAAGGAGTTGGTCCCCAGGAGCCAGAGGGGGGTCAGCCCAGTCAGGCTGGTACAGGCCCAGTTCTCCAGATCTGGCTCCATAGGGACCTCGTGATATAGTTCGGAATGTGTGCTGGACAATCAGCAGGCCAGGGGACCCCTCACCCACAGAGCCAGAGGTACGAAGGAGATGGTCCCCAGCAGCCAGAGGGGGGTCAGCCCAGTCAGGCTGGTACAGGCCCAGTTCTCCAGATCTGGCTCCATAGAGACCTCGTGATATAGTTCAGAATGTCTGCTGCACGTTCAGTATGCCAGGGGACCCCTTACTCATAGAGCCGTAGGCGCGAAGGAGTTGGTCCCCAGGAGCCAGAGGGGGGTCAGCCCAGTCAGGCGGGTACAGGCCCAATTCTCCAGATCTGGCTCCATAGAGACCTCGTGATATAATTCAGAATGTCTGCTGCACGTTCAGTATGCCAGGGGACCCCTTACTCGTAGAGCCATAGGCGCAAAGGAGTTGGTCCCCAGGAGCCAGAGGGGGGTCAGCCCAGTCAGGCGGGTACAGGGCCAATTCTCCAGATCCGGCTCCATAGAGACGTCGTGATATATTTCGGATTTTTTTCTACACCTTCAGTATGCCAGGGGACCCCTTACCCATACAGCCGTAGGCGCGAAGGAGTTGGTCCCCAGGAGCCAGAGGGGGGTCAGCCCAGTCAGGCTGGTACAGGCCCAGTTCTCCAGATCTGGCTCCATAGAGACCTCGTGATATAGTTCAGAATGTCTGCTGCACGTTCAGTATGCCAGGAGACCCCTTACTCATAGAGCCATTGGCGCAAAGGAGTTGGTCCCCAGGAGCCAGAGGGGGGTCAGCCCAGTCAGGCTGGTACAGGCCCAGTTCTCCAGATCTGGCTCCATAGAGACCTCGTGATATAGTTCAGAATGTCTGCTGCACGTTCAGTATGCCAGGAGACCCCTTACTCATAGAGCCATCGGCGCAAAGGAGTTGGTCCCCAGGAGCCAGAGGGGGGTCAGCCCAGTCAGGCGGGTACAGGCCCAATTCTCCAGATCTGGCTCCATAGAGACCTCGTGATATAGTTCAGAATGTGTGCTGCCCAATCAGCAGGCCAGGGGACCCCTAACCCACAGAGCCAGAGGTACAAGGAGATGGTCCCCAGCCGCCAGAGGGAGGTCAGCCCAGTCAGGCTGGTACAGGCCCAATTCTCCAGATCTGGCTCCATAGAGACCTCGTGATATAGTTCAGAATGTCTGCTGCACGTTGAGTATGCCAGGGGACCCCTTACCCATACAGCCGTAGGCGCGAAGGAGTTGGTCCCCAGGAGCCAGAGGGGGGTCAGCCCAGTCAGGCGGGTACAGGCCCAATTCTCCAGATCTGGCTCCATAGCAACCTTGTGATATAGTTCAGAATGTCTGCTGCACGTTCAGTATGCCAGGGGACCCCCTACGCATAGAGCCATAGGCGCAAAGAAGTTGGTCCCCAGGAGCCAGAGGGGGGTCAGCCCAGTCAGGCTGGTACAGGCCCAATTCTCCAGATCTGGCTCCATAGTGACCTTGTGATATAGCTCAGAATGTCTGCTACACGTTCAGTATGCCAGGGGACCCCTTACCCATAGAGTCATGGGCGCGAAGGAGTTGGTACCTAGGAGCCAGAGGGGGGTCAGCCCAGTCAGGCTGGTACAGACCCAATTCTCCAGATCTGGCACCATAGAGACCTCGTGATATAGTTCAGAATGTCTGCTGCACGTTCAGTATGCCAGGGGACCCCTTACTCGTAGAGCCATAGGCGCAAAGGAGTTGGTCCCCAGGAGCCAGAGGGGGGTCAGCCCAGTCAGGCTGGTACAGGGCCAATTCTCCAGATCTGCCTCCATAGAGACCTCGTGATATAGTTCATAGTGTGTCCTGCACAATCAGTATGCCAGGGGACCCAATAACCATAGCGCCGTAGGCGCGAAGGAGTTGGTCCCCAGGAGCCAGAGGGGGGTCAGCCCAGTCAGGCTGGTACAGGCCCAATTCTCCAGATCTGGCTCCATAGAGACCTCGTGATATAGTTCATAGTGTGTCCTGCACAATCAGTATGCCAGGGGACCCAATAACCATAGCGCCGTAGGCGCGAAGGAGTTGGTCCCCAGGAGCCAGAGGGGGGTCAGCCCAGTCAGGCTGGTACAGGGCCAATTCTCCAGATCTGCCTCCATAGAGACCTCGTGAGATAGTTCAGAATGTCCGCTGCACGTTTAGTATGCCAGGGGACCCCTTACTCATAGAGCCGTAGGCGCGAAGGAGTTGGTCCCCAGGAGCCAGAGGGGGGTCAGCCCAGTCAGGCGGGTACAGGCCCAATTCTCCAGATCTGGCTCCATAGAGACCTCGTGATATAGTTCAGAATGTGTGCTGGACAATCAGCAGGCCAGGGGACCCCTCACCCACAGAGCCAGAGGTACGAAGGAGATGGTCCCCAGCAGCCAGAGGGAGGTCAGCCCAGTCAGGCTGGTACAGGCCCAATTCTCCAGATCTGGCTCCATAGAGACCTTGTGATATAGTTCAGAATGTGTGCTGCCCAATCAGCAGGCCAGGGGACCCCTAACCCACAGAGCCAGAGGTACGAAGGAGATGGTCCCCAGCCGCCAGAGGGAGGTCAGCCCAGTCAGGCTGGTACAGGCCCAATTCTCCAGATCTGGCTCCATAGAGACCTCGTGATATAGTTCAGAATGTCTGCTGCACGTTGAGTATGCCAGGGGACCCCTTACCCATACAGCCGTAGGCGCGAAGGAGTTGGTCCCCAGGAGCCAGAGGGGGGTCAGCCCAGTCAGGCTGGTACAGGCCCAGTTCTCCAGATCTGGCTCCATAGAGACCTCGTGATATAGTTCAGAATGTCTGCTGCACGTTCAGTATGCCAGGAGACCCCTTACTCATAGAGCCATCGGCGCAAAGGAGTTGGTCCCCAGGAGCCAGAGGGGGGTCAGCCCAGTCAGGCGGGTACAGGCCCAATTCTCCAGATCTGGCTCCATAGAGACCTCGTGATATAGTTCATAGTGTGTCCTGCACAATCAGTATGCCAGGGGACCCAATAACCATAGCGCCGTAGGCTGCGAAGGAGTTGGTCCCCAGGAGCCAGAGGGGGGTCAGCCCAGTCAGGCTGGTACAGGCCCAATTCTCCAGATCTGGCTCCATAGAGACCTCGTGAGATAGTTCAGAATGTCCGCTGCACGTTTAGTATGCCAGGGGACCCCTTACTCATAGAGCCGTAGGCGCGAAGGAGCTGGTCCCCAGGAGCCAGAGGGGGGTCAGCCCAGTCAGGCGGGTACAGGCCCAATTCTCCAGATCTGGCTCCATAGAGACCTCGTGATATAGTTCAGAATGTGTGCTGGACAATCAGCAGGCCAGGGGACCCCTCACCCACAGAGCCAGAGGTACGAAGGAGATGGTCCCCAGCAGCCAGAGGGAGGTCAGCCCAGTCAGGCTGGTACAGGCCCAATTCTCCAGATCTGGCTCCATAGAGACCTTGTGATATAGTTCAGAATGTGTGCTGCCCAATCAGCAGGCCAGGGGACCCCTAACCCACAGAGCCAGAGGTACGAAGGAGATGGTCCCCAGCCGCCAGAGGGAGGTCAGCCCAGTCAGGCTGGTACAGGCCCAATTCTCCAGATCTGGCTCCATAGAGACCTCGTGATATAGTTCAGAATGTGTGCTGGACAATCAGCAGGCCAGGGGACCCCTCACCCACAGAGCCAGAGGTACGAAGGAGATGGTCCCCAGCAGCCAGAGGGAGGTCAGCCCAGTCAGGCTGGTACAGGCCCAATTCTCCAGATCTGGCTCCATAGAGACCTTGTGATATAGTTCAGAATGTGTGCTGCCCAATCAGCAGGCCAGGGGACCCCTAACCCACAGAGCCAGAGGTACGAAGGAGATGGTCCCCAGCCGCCAGAGGGAGGTCAGCCCAGTCAGGCTGGTACAGGCCCAATTCTCCAGATCTGGCTCCATAGAGACCTCGTGATATAGTTCAGAATGTCTGCTGCACGTTGAGTATGCCAGGGGACCCCTTACCCATACAGCCGTAGGCGCGAAGGAGTTGGTCCCCAGGAGCCAGAGGGGGGTCAGCCCAGTCAGGCTGGTACAGGCCCAATTCTCCAGATCTGGCTCCATAGAGACCTCGTGATATAGTTCATAGTGTGTCCTGCACAATCAGTGTGCCAGGGGACCCAATAACCATAGCGCCGTAGGCGCGAAGGAGTTGGTCCCCAGGAGCCAGAGGGGGGTCAGCCCAGTCAGGCTGGTACAGGCCCAATTCTCCAGATCTGGCTCCATAGAGACCTCGTGAGATAGTTCAGAATGTCCGCTGCACGTTTAGTATGCCAGGGGACCCCTTACTCATAGAGCCGTAGGCGCGAAGGAGCTGGTCCCCAGGAGCCAGAGGGGGGTCAGCCCAGTCAGGCGGGTACAGGCCCAATTCTCCAGATCTGGCTCCATAGAGACCTCGTGATATAGTTCAGAATGTGTGCTGGACAATCAGCAGGCCAGGGGACCCCTCACCCACAGAGCCAGAGGTACGAAGGAGATGGTCCCCAGCAGCCAGAGGGAGGTCAGCCCAGTCAGGCTGGTACAGGCCCAATTCTCCAGATCTGGCTCCATAGAGACCTTGTGATATAGTTCAGAATGTGTGCTGCCCAATCAGCAGGCCAGGGGACCCCTAACCCACAGAGCCAGAGGTACGAAGGAGATGGTCCCCAGCCGCCAGAGGGAGGTCAGCCCAGTCAGGCTGGTACAGGCCCAATTCTCCAGATCTGGCTCCATAGAGACCTCGTGATATAGTTCAGAATGTCTGCTGCACGTTGAGTATGCCAGGGGACCCCTTACCCATACAGCCGTAGGCGCGAAGGAGTTGGTCCCCAGGAGCCAGAGGGGGGTCAGCCCAGTCAGGCGGGTACAGGCCCAATTCTCCAGATCTGGCTCCATAGCAACCTTGTGATATAGTTCAGAATGTCTGCTGCACGTTCAGTATGCCAGGGGACCCCCTACGCAGAGAGCCATAGGCGCAAAGAAGTTGGTCCCCAGGAGCCAGAGGGGGGTCAGCCCAGTCAGGCTGGTACAGGCCCAATTCTCCAGATCTGGCTCCATAGTGACCTTGTAATATAGCTCAGAATGTCTGCTACACGTTCAGTATGCCAGGGGACCCCTTACCCATAGAGTCATGGGCGCGAAGGAGTTGGTACCTAGGAGCCAGAGGGGGGTCAGCCCAGTCAGGCGGGTACAGGCCCAATTCTCCAGATCTGGCTCCATAGAGACCTCGTGATATAGTTCAGAATGTCTGCTGCACGTTCAGTATGCTAGGGGACCCCTTACCCATACAGCCGTAGGCGCGAAGGAGTTGGTCCCCAGGAGCCAGAGGGGGGTCAGCCCAGTCAGGCTGGTACAGGCCCAGTTCTCCAGATCTGGCTCCATAGAGACCTCGTGATATAGTTCAGAATGTCTGCTGCACGTTCAGTATGCCAGGAGACCCCTTACTCATAGAGCCATCGGCGCAAAGGAGTTGGTCCCCAGGAGCCAGAGGGGGGTCAGCCCAGTCAGGCGGGTACAGGCCCAATTCTCCAGATCTGGCTCCATAGAGACCTCATGATATAGTTCAGAATGTCTGCTGCACGTTCAGGTCCTCCTCAGTAGAGGTCCACCAGACACCATGCCAAGCGGCAAGTGGCCGCTGTATTTATTCAGCTCGGGGGAGTGATTTCTAGGTGAGGGGTCCCTGGGGGCATAGCCCTGGCACAGCCTGGAGGGTCAGGCCAACCAGGCTGGTACAGAACTGTTACCTCAGATCTGGCTCCATACATAGGAGAACTATGTTTGAGGTGGAGCAAAACGGCGCCCGAGGCTTGCATCTCCCTGCTCCCCTCTGTCAAAAAGAATGATCGCACCCAGGTTTGAACTGAGGACCTTCAGTGAATTAGGTGTTAAACTGACGTGATGACCAACTACACCATGCAACCGCTTGTATGTCCCGGCTGTCGGCCTATCCCGGCTCTCCGCTTATCCGACAGATGCTTTGTGGCACCAAGCAGCGCGTAGAAAGCGTCCCTGCGCGTCCCAGGATCCTTGGTAGGACCTGGAAAGCTTGCAAATTGTGTCATGATGCTTGCAAGGCCAGTCAAGCCTGCAGGAGGTAGGAGGTCCGCACATGCCAGCCTTCCCAAGTCGCCGCCTCTCGGCCCCTCTCCGCCTCCTTCACACTCCTGCAGTGCTGCAAGCATCACTGCGTGTCCAGAGGATGCAGGGAGATACGCTGAGCCCAAATTTGGACCAAAACAGGGGCTTGCCGGACAAGCCTCTTGCCACGAGCTACGGGCGGTGCAAGGGCACGGACCGCCCTCGCCTCGCTCTCTCGCTCTCAGTCCTCCCTGCAAGGGCACGGACCGCCCTTGCCTCGCTCTCTCGCTCTCGGTCCTCCCCAAGCTGAGTCGTCCCTCCCTCTCTCTCTCTCTTCTTCCTCTCGAACTACGCTGCCTCTTCCCCTCTCGCTCGCAGACCTCTCGATCTCTCTCTCGTCGTCGCCGCCGGCAACTCCGAGACATGGCGGAGGTTGGGTGAGGGACTCGGAGGCGGCCTCGCTGTAGCTCTCCTTCTGCTTAGCGATCCCCTCCCCTCCCCTCTTCGCTCAACGGAATACACCCGAATCACTGTATCTGGCGCGTCTCCTTTCGCTCCAGCTCTCTACCTGAAGTTTGCCTCGCCTCGCCTCGTGCCCGAGACGAGTGCGCCCTTCAGGCGGACTCCCCGGCTCGTTCAAAAAGAGCCCGGAGACTTCCGCCAAAAAGTTGACCACGATGGGGCTCGAACCCACGATCTCCTGATGTATACGTTGGCTTTCTCCGGATTTTATTCGCAGAGAAGCGAAGGTCGTAGTCAGACGCCTTGCCATTGGGCCACGCGGCCGAGTGTTGCGACCACTGAGAAAAATAACATCCATATCGGGCAACACATTCTGGTGTTCCTGTACTGTTCTGCCCGCTGCCGCACGGCTGCCGGATCGCGAGAAGCTCGGGAGGGCTGCTGTATGATAGCCCAAGGCTCAGCCCCCTGGCAAAGCTTCACCTGCAGTGGCTGTGTCTGGGTTTTCTGGCTGCATTACAAAGCTTGAGTTGCGGGGATGGACGAGTTGGAAGCAGCAACCTGAGCAGATATGTAGTGACGGAACGCACGAAGACCCCTGTCCCTCACGTGCGTACTGAGACGTAACCAGTCGGCTTCGGAACATACAGGGCCTGATGGTCTAGAGGTATGATTCTCTCTTAGGGTTGAGCGCAGCTTGACAATTTGGGAGAGGTCCCGGGTTCAATCCCCGGTTAGGCCCCATCTTCTTTTTGCTCCCTCTTGCCCTGCTCGTGCGCTGCGGGCGACAACGCGGACAACGCGTGCAGCACACACGAGTTGCCGGCTCGCGCGGCGTCATGCGAGCGGCCGGGCGTCGCTCTCCGATCTCCTTGCGGTCTCTTTGTACGCGCGAGAGCCTACATGCTTGCTGCAGGACGCGGGAGCTGCCATTTGCAACAAGCTGCGCCGACACAGCGACCGCAGGAAGCCCGAGGGGGTAGGCCACGCGCGGCAACAAAAAGCTGTGGAGAAGCAGGGAGTTGAACCCTGGACTTCATGCAAACACATGCGATGCGAAGCAGGCACTCTGCCACTGAGTTACATCCCCTGATTATGGGACAGCGACGGTCGGTGTACACCCATAATACGCATAGCGGAAGAACATGTCCTTCGCGCAGCGCTGGCCGCGCACTCTCCGCTCCGGAACCTGCAGCTGCCCGCTCGCGCTCTCTCAGGGACCCCACAGCACGTGCAGAAGGAGACGACTGTCCATTCACAATGCAGGGGAGGAGAGCTCTAGAGGAGGACCTCGTTCTTGGCCGAGCGCGAGAGGTTCTTGTTCGGGAGGACGATGCACGAGCGGATGTGGACCTCCTTGAGAACCGAGACGTCCTTGCCTGTGCGCAGGGTCACGGTCGTCAGCAGCGATCGACACGAGACAGGGTGAAGAAGAGGGCGCACCGAGGATGGCGATGCTCTGCTTGTCGCCGACGAGCGGGGCGCCCTCGACGCGCGACCAGGGGCCGAGCTTGCACGACTCGCCGATGATCGAGTACAGGACGCACGAGTTCTTCTGCAGACGGCGCGCGGCGAGGAGGAAGGGATCAGCACGGCGACCAACTGGAGGAAGAGAGGCGCGCCCGGACGCACGTCGAGGATGACGTTGTCGAGGAGGATCGACTCCTTGACCCTGCAGCCAGCCGCCACCTTGACGCCGCTGCCGATCGACACGTTGGGCCCAATCTTGGCCGTCGGGTCAATCTGGGCGTCCTCGTGGATGAAGCACGGCTCGACAATCTCGGGGCCCTTGTTCTTCGAGTAGTCGGCGCGCGACTTGGCGAGGATGGTCGGCGAGCGGCGGCGCAGGAGCGAGGGGTTGGTCGTCTTGTACGACGCGAGGATGAGGGCGTTGGCGGGGATGGCCGAGCTGCAGAGTAGGGACGAGAGCTTGGCGTCAGAAAGCGCCGACGCAGGAAGGACAAAGAAACAGAGAGGGACGCACGCGGCGCTCTTGATCTGGACCCAGGGCGACGTCGTCTGGAAGGCGTAAAGCCTGCCCGAGTGCGCGAGGGGCGAGAGGACGTCCTGCTCGAGGCGGAGCTGCTCGTCGCCGGTCGCCTCGGGGTCGTCGCTGCACGTGCGAGAGCCGGTCAGCGAGCCTCGTGGAGACGCAGAGAGGGAGAGGGACGCACGCCGAGCGCTTGACCTTGTCCTCCATGGCGTCGCGGATCGACGAGAACAGGAGGGCCGAGTCGAAGAGGTACAGGCCGGCGTTGACCGTGTCGGAGAGGAACTCCTCGGGCCTGCGCAGAGGCGACGCACGCTCGTCAGCTCTCGTCTCCACGACGAAAGAGCGAGGGAGGGACGCACTTCTCGACAAAGTGCCTCGCCTGCGAGGTCTGCTGGTCGACGACGATGCAGCCGAACTTGTTGGCCTCCTCGCGCGGGACCTGCGCACGCGAAGCCGAGCCCGGTCAGCTTTCACACGCTCGACATGCCCTCGAAGCTAAAGAGGGCCGCACCTTGACGGCCATGACGGTGCCGACGCCGCGGTGGCCGCTGTGGAACTTCTGGAGCTCCTCGAACGGCCAGCCGCAGACGACGTCCGAGTGAAGGACAAAGATCTGGTCCGGGTTGCCCTTGAGGATCATGTCGCGGTAGTGGTACAGGCCACTGCGTCATGGGCGGCGTCGGCGTCAGCCAACACAGCGCGCCAAGGAGCGAGAGAGAGAGAGAGAGAGAGGTGGTGGACGCACCCAGCCGTTCCGAGAGGCTGGAACTCGCGCAGGTAGCGGACCGAGAGGTTGGGGAAGTCGCGCGACGCCTCCTTGACGAAAGGCGCGATGACGGACTCATCGTCTGGAGGAAGAAGGAGGCGGGGAGGAGAGGAGGGTCAGCTCGAGGCTCGTCCACTCCTCGCACCAGCGCAGGGAGCCAGGGAGAGCAGGACGCACAGAATCCGACGAGGAGGACCTCGTTGAGCCCCTCGACGCTGCAGGGCGAGGACGAGACGGGGGAGATCAGCGCGTTCGATCGAGGGTCCTCTCGAGAGGGAGAAGGCGGGACGCACTGGCTGAGGGCGACGAGCGAGTGCCAGATGATGGCGCGGCCGCCGATGGAGAAGAGGGGCTTGGGGACGTCGAGCGACAAGGGGCGGAAGCGGGTGCCTGCGAGCGGGTCGAGGACGGGGTGTGGTTGACGAGGAGGAGGAGGAGGCGGGGTCAACGATGGCCTGGGGGAGGGAGAGCAGCTGCGGGCGCACCCTTGGAGGGACCACCGATGAGGATGACAGCCTTGGACGTGGCGGGCATGGTGTGCGAGCGAGGGAGTGGTTGAGTGAAAGCAGGGCCGCCGAGCGAGCTGCGCCTCGGTTCGCGACGGCGGTGCGGGCGAGGCGAGAGGCAGGTCTCGTCGGCGCGCATGCACTCTGCCCGGCACAGTCTCTCTGGGACAGCTCGCACGCTCACAAGCACAGATCAAGCGATGCACCCCTCAGCTACACAGCCCTTCACGCCGGCCGCTGCACGACGACGCTCCCGAGCAGGCGGGCGTCCTTGAGCGTCGCGCCGTCGTCCGTCAGGTCCTTGGTCGGGAACGTCGTCTGGAGCACGTACGCCGACGTCGCCTCGCCCGGGTGCGACCTGCAGGCGGCGAGAGCGTCAGCTGAGGGCGACAGGACGGAAGAGGGAGAGGGAGAGCGGACGCACGCGTTGATGTAGCTGCGGATGTCGCCGACCGTGTGCGTCTGGTTGAAGGTCGCGACCATGCTGTAGCCTCGTGTGCAGGCGTCAGCTTTGCGCAGAGAGAGCGAGCGAGGGAAGGACGCACCGGTCGCCGTTCCTGAGGCGGATCTGGAGCTGCGTCGTCGGCTGCGAGCGGTCGACCTCGAACTTGACCTCGGACGGCGTGACGGCGGGCGCGCTGCTCGAGCTGGCGGCGGCGGCGGGGAGCGAGCCAGGCATCGAGGCCGACGACGACGACGAGGCGGTGAAGGTCGGCGCCTCGCTGCCGAGGCGGTTGCCCGAGCCGGCGAACGGGCCCTGGGGCGGCGGCGGCTGGCGGACGTACTTCTCGCCGCGGCGCTCGGCGATGCGCAGCTCGACCTGCTGGTCGTGCTTGACCTTGAGGAGGCTGAGCGGTGCGCGGCTGTTACCAACGAGAGGGTCAGTCGACTGCGCGGCGCGGACGAGCGAGAGGGAGGAAGAGAGAGACGGACCCGGACTGGATGGCGGCGAGGAGCTCGCGGTGCTCGTCGTAGTCCATGAGGTCGCCGTCCTCGATCGAGAAGCCGTCCTGCCAGAACGTGAGGTTGCGCACCGCGACCTCGTCCTCCTCCTCGTCGTCCTGCTCGGCGTCGGCCTCCTTGGCGGTCGGGTCAGGGATGTAGGTCGAGGGCGTCTCGTCCGAGCCGAGCGTGTGAGCTGCGAGGAGGGATCGCGAGTCAGCAAGCCGTATGCAGGAAGGAGGAAGGAGGACCGCACGACGCACCGTTGCCGCCGAAGAACCTCGAGCCCGACGACGCCTGCGCCGGCTCCTCCTCGCCGCCGGCAAGACGGCGCGAGCCCCTGCGTCCTGGGGTCAGCTCGAATCTCACGAGAGGAGGAAAGGAGGGCCTGGACGCACTGGCGAGCCTGGTTGAGGATGTTGCGCACCATGTCGGCCATGCCGCCGGCGCCCCTGCGGTCGTCCGGGTTCTCGACCGACAAGCCACTGCACGGGAAGACGAGTCAGCCGGCCAGCTCGTGCACGGGAAGGAGCGAGCGTGAGCGCACCTCTTTGCGCCGCCCGTGAAGAACGTCGCCGGGTCCCTCGACTCGTCCTCGTCGTCGCTGTCGTCGTCGCCGCCCGCTGCGCGTCCACCGAGCCCGCCAAAGCCGCCGCCGCCTCCAGAGCCGCCCGCCGAAGGACCGGCCGCCGCCGAGTTGAGGTCGCGGAAGCCCGTGACGCGCGGCGCCTGGTTGGAGCGCATCGGGTTGGACGGGGTCGCCGAGCGCGAGGTCGAGCTGCGAGCGCGCGAGAGGGGATACGTGTGGCGTCGCGTCAGCTGAGCGTGCTCGTCGAGTCGGGGAGAGGCAAGGGGAGGGTGCGCACGCGCTCGACGTGCGGGTGCCGCCCCAGCCGGCGGGGAGGCCCTCGATGGGCGCGCCGCTCAGGGTGTAGGCGCCGCGCGGGTTGGTCGAGGCGGCGGCGGCGGCGGGTGCAGGCTGATCTGCGCGGACGGGCGCAGGGCTGGCGAGGGCAGGAGGGGCACCGCCGTGAGCCGATGAGGCGGCGGCGTCGTCATTCTGCTGAGGGTTGTCGAAGAAGGCGGCGATGGCGGCCTGGTTCAATGGGGCCGGGTCAGCTGGGTAGCCAGAGCGAGTAGGCTGGAGAGCGCACCTCGACGTTGCCTCCGGCCGAGTCGAGGAAGAACGAGGCCTGGTTCAAGTTGGCGCCGGTGACGGAGGCGAACTGGGCGAGCTTGTCCTGGTCGGCTGTGGCGGGAGCGTTGGGAGGTGAGTATGAGCTCGTGGACGGAGTATAGCGGGTCAACAAGCTCACTGGCCATGCTGTAGTGGTGTGAGGGTGAGGTGGAGGAGGAGAGGGCGATGAGGCGGTGCGACGTCGCTCCGTCGTGCTGCTCCCACTTGGCAGCTCTGGTGCACAGCCATGAGCGCACCGACCAACCTGCTGCCCCTGCCGCTCAAGGCCACCGACCCTGTGCGTCCCTCCCCCCTGGCCCCTCTCGCTCCTCCTCCCCCACTCCCTCCCTCCCTCCTCGCCTCGCTGACCCTCTCGCCCCTGCTCCAGCTGCCGTCCCTCGCCGACGGCATCCTTGCCCACATCACGCACTCGAGCGAGACGACCCACCCAGACGCCCTCCGCTCAGACGCCCACGCCTGGCAAGACCTGCGCCAGCGCATCTTTGGTCCTTCGGGACTCGCTCTCGTCAACCAGGCCACCGTTCCTCTCCTGCAAGAGTGCGTCTGTGCACCGCTCATCCTCTCTGCGCTGTAGAGCTGACGCTTGACCGTGTGTGGGCAGGTACTACGGCCAGCTCACGTTCATCCTCACCAAACTACCCGTCGAGGTGCGCTCGCTTTCCACCTGTTCCCTCGCTCGACCTGACGAGCCCCTTCCTGCAGACCTCGGTCACCTTCCCGTGGTACCCGCTCTTCACGGCGCCGACCTCGCTCCCGTCAGCCGGCGCGACCGGCGCGTTTCCCGCCCTCGCTCCGCCCCTCGCCCTCGACAACCTCGAGTACGAGCGCGCTGCCGTCCTGTACAACCTCGCCGCGCTCCACGCCATCCTCGGCACCGAGCGCCGGCGCAGCGACGAGCAGGGGATCAAGGCCGCGATCGCGTCGTACCAGGTGCGGGCCTCTCGGACCTTGCTTGCCCTCGTCGCTCTCACTGGCTGACCTCGCTCGCCTCGTGCGCGCAGAATGCCGCCGGCGTCCTCGCGCACCTCGTGACGCTCATTCCGCGCTTCACGTCCTCGCTTCACGGTGGGCCCGCACCCGCCGACCTCTCGGTCCCCAACCTGTCGGCGCTGCGCGACATGTGCCTCGCCCAGGCGCAGGAGGTCGCCTGGCAGAAGGCCGTCATGGGTGCGTGCTCTCCTCCTCTCCATCCTCGAGTCGCGCAGAGCTGACCTCGCCTGCCCTCGTCGCTCGCTCGCAGACCGCCTCAAGAACGGCACGGTCGCCAAGGTCGCCATGCGCGTCGCCGAGCTGTACGCCGCAGCGCGCGACGCAGCCGAGCTCGCCCGCGCAGGGTCCGAGGATGCACAGCCGTACGCGTTCCCCGAGGTGCGCTCGCCCTCGCTCACTCTGCCCGAGCGAGCGCCGCTGACCCTCTCCCCTCGCTCGGACCCCGCCCTCAGGACATCCTGCGCTACCTCGCCGTCAAGCACGCCCACTTCACGGCCGTCGCGCACTACCGCCGCTCGCTCGACGACCTCGGCGCGAACCGGTACGGCGACGAGCTCGGCCGGCTGCAGCTCGCCGACGCGAGGCTCAAGGAGATGGCGGCGCTCGGCAAGCGCGGCGTGCCCGACGCTGTCATGCACGACCTCAAGGTGCGTCGCACGTGCCCTCTCCTTGCGCGAGCTGCCGAGCGACGAGCTGACCTGACGCCCTGCCGACGCAGAGCCTGCAGAAGACTGTGGCCGAGAACCTCGCGCGCGCGACCAAGTGAGCACTCTCTTGCTCGCCCTGCGCCGTCCTAGAACACTTTCTGCAGAGAGCTGACGCAGTGCGACCTCACCGTCCGCAGGGACAACGACCTCATCTACCTCGCGACGCCGACCCCGCCCTCGTCCCTCCCCGTCATCGCGCCCGCCGCCCTCGCGCGCCCGACCCTCGCGCTCGAGCTCGCCGACCCGCTCGCGCACTTGCGCGCCCCGCTGTTTGCGGCGCTCGTCCCGCGCGAGGTCAGCCAGGTGCTCGACCTATGGGAGGACCGCAAGCGCGGCTGGCTCGACGACAAGGTGGCGCTCCCGGCCAAGGACCTCGATGCGGCGGCCTCTTCGTGCGCTCACCCTCGCTCTCTCAGGCACTACGCGAGCGACGTGCTGACACCCGGCCCGCACTACAGCCTGCTCAAGGAGCTCAACCTGCCCGCCTCGCTCCAGGTGTCGCAGCAGCCGCTCGGCGTTCCGGCGGCCGTCCTCGATGCGGCGGCGCGAGTGCAAGCCGAGGGCGGCGTCGAGCGTCTCGAGACGATGATGAAGGATGTGCGGCGCGTCGCCGACGTCAACATGCGCATGCTCCACGAGGTCCGTGCACTCCCTCCTTTCCTCGCTCGGCGCGCTCGGCGCTGACGAGCTCTCCCGCGACCGCAGGCGACCGACTCGCTCGACCGCGAGGCAGCGAGCGACGACGCCCACCGCCAGGGGCACGGCTCGCTGCGCTGGACCCGCCCGACCTCATCCACCGCCGCCGCCCCGCTCCGCGAGCGCGCCCAGCAGCTCGGCGCCGTCCTCTCGTCGGCCGCCGAGAGCGACGCCGTCGTGCGCGCCAAGTTCGGCGAGTGGGAGCGCGCCCTGCGCGTCCTCGAGCGCGGCCAGCCCGCGCTCGCGCGCGAGATCCCAGCCTCGGCGTCGTCGCCCGCGGCCGAGGTGCCCGAGGCGCAGCGGGCTGCGCGGCGCGCGTTGAGCGCGCTGCTCGACCAGCTCGCGGACGTGCGCAGCGCGAGGGCGCGGATCGTCGAGGCGGCGCGGACGAGCGTCGCGCAGGGCGACATCCGGGACAAGGTCCTGCGCGAGGCGGAGCGGCGCGCGGCGGCGGCGGGCGGCGAGGGCTCGTCGGGACAGGGCGAGGGCGCAGGGCTCGCGGCGTACGAGGAGCTGCTCGAGCAAGAGGGCGCGGCGCTCATGCGTGTGTGGGACGAGGAGATGCGGCGCAGCGATGCGCGGCAGGAGGACTTGCTCGGCGAGATCAAGGTGCGTCCTCTCCTCGCTCACTTGCCGATGCCGAGGCTCGGGGGAGCATGAGCTGACGCTCTCGCACCCCGCAACAGGCGCAGCACTCGGCCCTTCGCTCCGCCTCGGCCGCACCGTCTTCTGCGCAACAAGCCCGCGAGCGCGCCACGACGCTCTACGCCTCGGCGGGCGACAAGTTCACCGAGATGCTGCAGAACCTCCAGGAGGGCCTGCGCTTCTACGCCGACCTGAGCAAGCTCCTCGGCGAGCTGAGGGACGCGTGCAAGTCGGTGCGCTCGAGCCTCTCTCTCTCCTTCCTGCTCTTCGTCTCCCCTGCTGACGTCGCTCCCACCTACAGTTCGACTACGCCCGCACAGCAGAAGCTCAAGACCTCGCTCGAGCGCTCTCGGCGCCGCCTCCTCCGCAGCCCTCGCCCGCGCCCTCGCCCGCACCCGCGCCCGCACCGGCCTCGCCCGCCGAGCACAGCACCCCTCGCCGCCGCGCGCCCGCCGCCCGCGCCCCATCGGCCCCAGCTCCTGCGCCCGACGCGCCGACGCCGCGGCGCTCGACGCGCCGCACGGCGCACGCTGCCGTCGAGGTCGAGCCCGAGCCGGCGCCCGCTCCTCGTGCGGCTCGGCAGCAGCCGCAGCGCGCCGTCGAGCCGCCTGCTCCAGCGGACGACGACTCGGACGACGAGGTCGCGCAGACGCTCGTTGCGCGCCCGGCCAAGACGCCGCAGCGCAAGAAGAAGGCGGCGCCGGTGGTCGAGGTCGAGGAGGAGGAGGAGCGAGACGAGGAGGAGCCCGCGCGCGTCGGTGCGTGGGACCCGACGCAGGGAATCCGGTTTGGGTAGACGAGCAGTGCAAGTAAAGATAGGTGCGGCACGGCTCGGGCGGGCGAGCGAGAGCGAGAGCGAGAGCGCGAGCCAGGTCGGCCGACGCTCGGTCCTCCTCGAGCAGCTTTCGCGCCTTCTCGCGGTCACTGACTGGCTCTCGGCTCAACTCCTCCCTAGATGCGATGCGGACACGACGAGAGATGCGGTGCGAGAACGACGTGTTAGGACAACAAGGGCGCACGTCTACACGGACGAAGGGGGAGAAGGGCGCCTGCACGCCGGGTATCGAGCTGTGCGTGGGCGACGGCGTGCGGGCGGGCGTATAGACAAGACGAGAGAGACAAGGGGATCTAGGACGACGCGAGGGAGAGAGAGGCTCTACTCGTCGCCTCGTCGCCGCCTCTTGTCGGCATAGGCCTTCTCGGCCTCCTGCTCTGCCTGCTCGCCGATGCGGTGCAGGTGCCGGAAGATGAGCTCGTAGGTGAGGATGGTGAGGGCCGACGCCGGCACGGTGCGCAGGAGGTTGACGCCGAGGCCGCGGTAGAAGCCCGCGACGCCCTCCTCGCGCAGGATGCGGTGGTACGTCTTGACGACGCCCTCGAACGCGGCGGGCTTGGGGCCCGAGCCCGAGCTCGACGCCGACGAGGCGGCCTGGGCGCGCTGCTGCTTCTGGATCTGGAGGCGCGTGCGGAGGACCTCGTGCGGGTAGGTCGCGATCGAGGCGATCATCTTGCTGCCGCTCGAGCACACGAGGATGGTCGACGAGGGGATGTCCGAGCCGTCGGCTGGTCCTGCAGGAGCAACCAGACGGAGGGTCAGCCTCGCGTCGAGTCTGCGAGAGAGAGAGGGGAGGGGGACGCACGGGACATGACCTTGAACTGTTCGTACAGCGGGAACTGGACGGCGACGTGCACGACGCCAAACAAGCTCGGGATCATGCCGCGGTAGAACGCCTTGAACCCTTCCTCGCGGTAGATGCGCGCAAACGCGTCCCACGTGTGGCGGTACCGCTTCTCGTCGGCCGTCACCTGCTGCGTCATGAAGCGCGTCTTGATGACCCACAGCGGGTTGGTCGCGACTGTGCCCGACGCGCCGGCCGTCATGGCCGAGATGATGTGGGCGATCGGGTCGTCGGGACCTGTGCGCGGGCGAGCGAGGGAGGGAGGGGAGGCAAAGGAGTCAGCGACTGCGTCTCGACGGGTCCTGGACGATGCTGCTCTCCCTCCTCGAGTGCGCGCGTGCGAGCGCCGCATGCTGTGCTGCTGCTGCTGCGTGACGGGATCAGACGCGCCTTTCGGCAGGTTTGTCGTGTTCACGTTCATCCGCCTCGCCCGAGGACGAAGCGGAAGGTTCGTCAGAGGTCTAAGGATACAAATGTATTGGGTGTTCATCAAGTCCCGTCGTCGGCCGCAGTAGGGCGCACGCAAGAGCTCGAGCTCGCACTCGAGGAGGAAGGAGGAAAAGGTTCGAGGACGAGGAGGGACGGCGACGGACCTCGGATCTCGGACAGGCGGCCCTTGACCTGGTCGTAGACGGTGAAGTAGATGGCCCAGGTCGGGAGGTAGCCGATGACGGTCGGGCCGAGCCCGCGGTACAGCCCTCGAAAGCCGTCGTTGAGCCAGATGTGCTTGGTGATGCCTGCGAAGCAGAGCGCGGTCGAGAGGTCGAGTTGGCGAGGTCAAGGCGGTGAACGAGGGCGAGGAGAGGGCGGCGGCATAATCAGCTTTTGACCGCGAGTGCGAGCTGGAGAGTGATGAGGAGAAGGGAGAGAGGCGACGAGGGAAAACGAGGGAGCAGAGTCGCGCGCCGAGCATGCAGCCAGGGGGTCGGGGTCAAGTGAGAGAGGGACGCACCGAGGACACCGCTCGTTCCGCCGCTCGCACCACCGGCCTGGAGCTTGGTCTTTACGACGTCGAGCGGGCAGGTGACGATGCTCGACACGAGGCCGGCGCCGGCTCCGGCGAGCATGGATTCCGCGCCGCGGTACCACACTGCGCCCTTGAACTTGTCGCCCTTGGGGTCGCGGTCGACGATGGTGATCCGCATGGCCTCGTTCGTGGGCCAGGCGGGCGAGGGGCGGGGCGAGGGCGAGGTGGGGCGAGAGCGAGTGGAGGAGGGGGGGTTGCGGACGACGCCGGAGAACGAGGCGAGGGAGGGGGCGCGCGGGCTCGGTGGGCGGCTCGGTAGGTCGAGGGGGTTGCTCTAGCCGAGTCTAGCCACGCACGCAGTCACCTCGGGGCCGGGAGCGAGGCGAGCCGGGGGAGGGAGGAGCGAGAAGGGCGCGACGACGACCAAGCGACCTCCGTCGACCTCGGCTGACCCTCTCGCGCTGCTCTGGAGGCACTGGAAGGCAGCTCACCAGCCCAGCCAGGAGCGACCTCACCCCGGACAGCCGCCAGCGCTTGAGCCAGTCGCGCCCCTCGCCTCTCGCCCTCGCCCCGCTCCTCCTCCCTCCCCACCTGCGCCCGGCTGCCGGCCTCGCCTCCCGCCCGCTCGTGCGAGTGCGCCGACCCGCCCACGCGCCATGGCCTCGTACGCCGGCTCGACCGCCTCGCGCCGGCGCGACCACCCGCACGCCTTCCAGCGCTTCCCGACCCCGACAGAGTGGAATTCGGCGGCCGCAACCTCAACCGTAGCGCCCGACCTCCTGCGCGCGCGCAAGTCTTCCCTCGCCTCGCACCACTCGCACGACTCGCGCACCCGCCACCACCACCACCACCCGCCGCCGAGCGGCGCCGCGTGGGACTCGGCGAGCGAGTCGGGCCTGTCGGTCCTGTCGGCGCTCCCGACGCGCGAGGACCGCGAGCAGCGCGCGGCGCGCAAGGAGGCCCGGCGAGCACAGCGCGAGCGCGACGCCCAGGCGGCGCAGAGCCGCACCGACGCCGCGCGGGCCGCCGACGCGACCGACTCGCCGCTGCGCAGGTCGGCGCGGTGGCTCGTCGAGCAGCCGGCGCTCGCGCGGTACAGCGTTGCGCTGTGCGTCGCCGTCGTCGTCCTCGTCAAGTGGTGCACCGGCCTCGGCGGCTACTCGGGCGCGTCTTCTCCTCGCGCTCGCGCCCCCTCCCCGTCCCTGGCGCTGACTCTGGTCTCCGACCCGCTCGCAGGCCTCGCCCAGCCACCTTTGCGCGGCGACTTTGAGGCGCAACGACACTGGATCGCCCTCACCTCGTCCTCGCTGTCGCACCTCCCATTCCTGCACGCGCCCGCCGCGCCCTCGTCCGCCGAGTCGATCCCGCCCGCGCGCTGGTACTTCCACGACCTCCCCTACTGGGGTCTCGACTACCCGCCCTTGACAGCGTACCACTCGCTCCTCCTCGGCGTCGTCGCGCGCCTCAGCCCGACCACGGCGCAGTACGTCACGCTGCGGCCCGACTCGGCGACGGCCTCGTCGCGCGACGTCGCGGCGTGGGACGCCCACATGGCGCACCTCGAGCGCGACGGCGGCATGAAGGACTGGATGCGCGCGACGGTCGTCGTCGGGGACGCGCTCGTGTGGGTCAGCGCCGTCGTCGTCTACTGCGCGAGGAACTTTCGCGCGTCGACCAAGGCCGACAAGTCGCAGCGCAGGATGGTGCGCCCCACTCTCTCTCGCTCGTCGGCTCCTCCATGCGCTACAGCTGCGCGCACGCTCGATGCTGACCCGGGAGACCCCGCACGCTCGCAGCTCGTCGCGCTCATGACGGTCCTGCTCCAGCCGGCCCTCATCCTCATCGACAGCGGCCACTTCCAGTGCGTCTCTCCCCCTCGCGCACATCCTGCCTCCAGCACGCTCGCTGACTTGGTCGGCGCAGGTACAACTCGCTCATGCTCGGCCTCACGCTGTGGGCCGTCAACTGCTTCCAGGCCGGTCGCGACGTCCTCGGCGGCGTCCTCTTCATGCTCAGCCTCGGGTTCAAGCAGATGGCGCTGTACTACACCCCGGCAGTGTGCGTCTCTCGTCCTCGAAGCCCAACGAGGACGACGCGCTGACGAGCTCGAACCCGTGCTCCGCAGGTTCGCGTACCTGCTCGGCAAGTGCATGTGGCTCGGCGGGCGAGAAGGGTGAGCGCTCCCACTCGCGCCTCGCCCTCGCAACGAGACTGACCCTCGAGCCCACCCAGCACGTCGCTCTTTATCAACCTCGCGCTCGCCGTCACGGCCACCTTCCTCGCCCTCTTTGCGCCGTTCCTCACGTCGCTGTCGACGTTCGGCCAAGCGCTGCACCGCATCTTTCCCTTTGCGCGCGGGCTCTTCGAGGACAAGGTCGCCAACGTGTGGTGCGCGCTCAACGTCGTCGTCAAGCTGCGCGACCTCGTCCCGACGGCGACACTCGCCAAGCTCGCCCTCGCCGCGACGGGCACGGCCCTCCTCCCGAGCGTCGCTGCCGTCCTCTGGGTCTCGTACCGCCTCGGGCGGGAGCGCGCCGGGGCGGCCCAAGCAGGCGCAGCGCCGACGATCCTCCTCGTGCCGCACGCGCTCTTCCTGTCGGCCATGGCCTTCTTCCTCCTGAGCTTCCAGGTGCACGAGAAGAGCATCCTCCTCCCGCTCATGCCCCTCACGCTCCTCATGGGCGCGCGCGAGGTCGGGTACGGCCGCATGGACTGGGAGTGGGGCGCGCTCGTCAACAACGTCGCCGTCTTCAGGTGCGCCCCTCACCCTCTCTCTCTGCACTCTTCCGACTCTCAGCTGACGTCTCGATCACGCACGCAGCATGTGGCCCCTCCTGCAGCGCGACGGCATTGTGACGCAGTACCTCGCTTTGACCGGCGTGTGGAACTACGCCATCGGGTACAACCCGCTCAAGCTGCGCGCCTCGTTTGTCAAGTACCTCTCCTGCGTGCGTCCTCTCTTCTCCCTCTTTCAAGCCAAGTTCCGCTCATGTCGGTCCCGAGCTGACCGTCGCGCCCCGCCCTCTCGCAGACGACCTACGCCCTGATCCTGGCGATTCACTCGCTCGAAGCGCTCGCCCCTCCCCCGCCTCACCTCCCCGACCTGTACCCGGTCCTCAACCTCTCGCTCTCGGCGGGCGTGTTCGGCCTCGCGTGGCTCTGGGCGGGCAAGCGGCTCCTGCAGGAGGCCTGGGCGCTCGGCGGCGTCGGCGGGTTTGGCGAGGGCGTGGCCGACGGCGGTGGAGCGGCGGGAAGGCCGGGCGCGCTCGGTGGGACGAGCGCGAGGAGCAAGGACCGGTAGCGGCCGGGGTGTCGTCTCGTGCGGCGGGCGAGGGTCCGGGCGGGGCGCGCAAAAAATGACCGTGCGCTGTCGCTTTCTTGTGCGTTTCTCAGCGGTGGCAGGCGAGCAAAGAGAAGATCGTACACCGGACGAGTAGGCAAAGCGGAAGGCGGGCGAGAAGTCGAAAGGCGGATCGGCTCGACGTCGTCGTGCGCCGAGAGCGCAGAGCGAGGACGACCGGCCATCCCCTCCCAGCCAGCACACGCACGCACACCTCGTTCCGCGCCTCTTGTGAGTCTCGCATTCTCTGCGGCTATCTCGTGACTACCTCTGAGCCGAGTTTCAGCGCGGCGCGGTCCCTCGTGCGACCACTGTCGAGGTCGTCCCCTCGCCCTTCTGATCCCATCGCTGACGCTCGCTTTCGTCCGCCCCCCTCGCCCTGCGGCCCTCGTGCGCACACCTGCAGCTCTTTTCTCCTTCCGTACCAGCCTCCTCGCCATGTTTGCCCGCACCGCCTTCCGCACCGGCGCCCGCCAGGTCCGCCAGCAGACCGCTCGCCAGACCCGCGGTATGGCGCACAACCACCACACTGGCGTTGCTCCGGCCAAGGTGCGTCCTCTTGCCTATCGGCCGAGGCTGCGGCGACTTGTGGAGCGCTGCGCTGACCTCGTCCTCTCCTCCTCCTCGTCGCATCCGCCTGCTCCCCCTTCCCCTCCTCGCCCTGCATCATCTACACAGTCCGACCTGCCGTGGATCATCGGCTCGGCCCTCGTCTTCGTCCCGCTCTTCTTCAGCCTCACGTCGCCGCCCGAGATGATGAAGCACGCGACCTCGCCGGCCCACCCGGACAAGCACCACGACGTCCCGGCGTCGCGCGTCGCGACCGAGTCCGAGGACCCGGCCGACAAGGAGCCGAGCCCGAGCCACGCCGCCGCCGCCGAGGCCAACAAGAACGAGGAGGAGAGCCACAGCGACGCGGCCGAGGCGCAGCCCGAGCAGGAGGGCAAGGACGAGGACAAGGTCGCCGAGGGCAAGAAGGCCGACGTCGAGGACGCGCCGACGCCGGCCAACGCTGCGACGGACGAGGAGAAGCTCGAGGCTACGCCCGAGGCCAAGGCCGCTGCGAAGGAGAGCCAGCCGGGCAAGCAGGTGCGCTCGCTCGTTACCCTTCTCTCCTCCTCCTCACACGAGCGCTCCTCTGGATCACCGACTGACTCTTTGTCGTCCGTCCTCGCGTGCAGGAGAAGATCTCGTCGGCGATTGCCGAGTCGAAGGAGGAGGAGTCGAAGAAGGACGAGTAACCGGCTCGAGCGAGAAAGAGGTGTGGACGCTCCGGCGAGGAGCATGCGCGGGAGGACGGCGCACCTGTCGAGATCCAAAAGGAGTAGAAGCGCAAGCCGTACCAGATTTCTCAGCCCTGTCCCCTCGAGAGCTTGCGAGCCCGAACGAGAGCGACTCCTCCCTGAATCCTCGTCCCTCGCACTCCCCCACTTCTGCTCTCCCATCGCCCACCGCTCCTGCGACCATGTCCGCTCCCGCAGCTTCATCTTCTAGCACTGCCGGCGCGCCTCTCGCAGCCGCAGCGAACGGCGCAGCCGCCCCCGAGCCCTACTTCGACCGCACCGAGGGCAAGTGGATGTGCGAAGACGCCAACGGCAACGAGCTCGAGTGGGACCAGGGCCGCAACGCGTGGATGCCTGCGGTGCGTCTGGCTACCTCTCCTTGCGCTGTCTGCTGAGCGACAGTGAGCTGACGCCCACCCCTCTCCGTCCTCATCTCCCTGCGATCCGCACCGCCGACACAGGTCACGGACGAGGTCGTCAAGCAGCAGCAGGCCGCCTACTCGGTCGCAGGGGTCGACGAAGAGGTGCGCGCCTCTCCCTCGGCCAACTCTCGCGCTGGTCGCCGTCCGCTGACTCGCCCTCCATGACGTTCCTCTCCCTCGCCGCCTCGACCAGGCTCCCGTCGCCGCCAAGGAGGACAAGAAGGGCAAGAAGCGCAAAGCTGCTGACGGTGCCGACGGCAAGAACAAGAAGGCGCGCGGCAACACGGCCATCTTTGTCTCGTCGCTCCCCAAGTCGACGACGGCCTCTCAGCTCGTCGACACGTTCAGCAAGGCGGGCCTCATCCTCGAGGACGTTCACGGCGAGCCCAAGGTCAAGCTGTACAAGGACGAGCGCGGCGCGTTCAAGGGCGAGGCGCTCATCGTGTACCTGCAGGAGGCGAGCGTCGCGCTCGCGTGCCGGCTCTTCGACGAGACCGAGCTCGTGCTGGGCAGCGGCGAGGGCTTTATCAGCGTCAAGGAGGCGCAGTGGGACAACAAGAAGGCGGACAAGAGCAAGGACGAGGGGCCGGGGCAGGGCGAGGGCACGAGCGCGGGCAAGGGCAAGCCGGACCAGCAGAAGGCGCGGCAGGGCAAGAAGGCGGCGGCGCTCCGGCAGTGAGTCCCTCTTCTGTCACACGCACTTGCCGGTACAGGCGCAGACCCAGCTGACGCTCGTCCCCGTCCGCGCAGGAAACTCGGCGACTGGTCCGACGACGACGAGGACCCGGCCGAGGCGGCCGCTCGGGCGCGCAAGTACCGCGGCGTCGTCGTCCTCGAGGGCATGTTCACGCTCAAGGAGCTCGAGGAGGACGCGACGCTGCTGCTCGACCTCAAGGAGGACGTGCGCGAGGAGTGCGAGACGATCGGCGAGGTGACGAACGTGACGCTGTACGACGTGCGTCCTCTCTCTCGCTCCTTCTCTCTCGCCTCGTTTCTGATCGCGATGCTGACTCGGGTACCTCGTCGCGCTCGCAGAAGGAGGAGAAGGGCGTCATGACGGTCCGCTTCAAGGACGAGCTGGCTGCGCAAGCCTGCATCGCCGTGCGTCGCCCTCTCCCTGCTCTCCCACCTCCCCGTGCGCACGCCCAAAACTCGCAAGCTGACGCTCGAACCTCGCCTCACCTGCCGCGCAGAAAATGAACGGCCGGTTCTTCGGCGGGCGCACGGTCGCGGCGTTCCCGATGGACGGCTCTCAGCGGTACAAGAAGAGCGGGCAGGGCGTCGACCTGCGCGGGACGGGTCTCGGCGACGACGACGACGACGAGGCGGCGGCCAAGAAGGAGGAGGAGCGGCTCGAGAAGTATGCGTCGTGGCTCGAACAGGGCGGCGAGTAGAGCTGGCACGCTGCCAACTTTCTTCTCGGCGGGCCCTGTCGCGACCTTCGTGAGGGTGTGAGAGTGTCGGAGCTGTGCTGGACTGGCGAGCGAGAGGCTGCGTGAGCGATTGGAAGGTGGATCGGGCTGGCCAGGCGATGGACCTCGAGACCTCCACACGAGCTCCACTCGTCGCGACCTCGCCGGCTCCCTCACACACGCTGCGCATAAGCGCGTTCGACAACCCTGCCGCTCGCCCGAGTCGACCACGAGCACCACATCTAGCGTCCCACCCGCCTCACACGCGTCCGCCCTCGTCGCTGTCGTCGTCGACAACTCGCCGCGCTCGCTCGCCGCCCTCCTCCACCCCGCCTCGAACAGCCACGATGCCGCCAGCCGTGCGAGGCAGTGCATCCGGGCAGGTCTTTCCCTGTCCTGACTGCGACAAGACGTTCTCGCGCAAGGAGGTGAGCGCTCTCCTCCGTCGCCGCCCCCCCTCGTGCGTCGTCGTCGAAGGGTCCGCCAGCTAACCTCGCCTCGCACGGCCTCGCGCGTCGCAGTACATGGCTCGCCACCACCGCTCCAAGCACAGCAGGGAGAAGCCCTTCCAGTGCGAGCACTGCTCGCACGCCTTTAGCCGCAGGTCCGTCTCGCTCGCCCCGTGCCGCTTCTCAGGACCTCCTTTCGCTGACTCGCCTCTGTCCTGACTCGCAGCGACCTTCTGAGGCGGCACTACAAGACGTGCGCGCAGGCCAAGGCGGCGAGGGGCGAGGCTGAAGCCGCTGGCTCGTCGACCGGGTCCCCCTCCGTCGACTCGCCGCCGGTCGCCTCGACGTCGGCCATGTCGCTCGACCTGCCTCCTCCGCCGTCGACCGAGGCCTTCACGAGGCGCGCCAGCTACTCGTGGTACAACCAGAGCCAGGGCCAGGTGCAGCAGGACGAGCCCACCCTTCCCGTCCCGCCAGCTCGCTTCCACGACCACGCCGCCGGCGGCGGGAACGCCAACGCCCAGCAGTACCCGGCTGCGCCGCAACCCGCGCCGTACTACGCCGCCCACCGCGCCTACTATCCTCCTCCGTCGACCGTGTCGGCCCAGTACACGCCGGCCTCGTCCAACGGCACGTCCACCTCGCCCTACTCGCTCCCGACGACCGCCTCAACGACGGCGACCACGCCCGACGTCAACACGCCGCAGCTGCCGAGCCCGCCTGCGCTCAGCGTCATGGCGCGCGTCGCAGCTGCGACCGCGGCGGCGCAACCCCCAGCGCAGGAGCCTGCGCCGCCGCCGCCACCGCCCGCACCGCCGACCGCACCCGCCATGCCCGTCCTCGCTGCCGCCGAACAGTACCCGGGTCACCTGCACCCGTCGTCGGCCTTCAAGGAGGGCGTCGCGCACCACGACACGCTCGCGCCCGGCCTGTCGCGCACTGGCAGCTTCACCAAGGACGAGGTTCTCGCGTCCGAGGTCCTGCAGGACCTCATGCGCACGCCGTTCGGCGCGCCGACGTCGACGCCGGCGAGCCCGGGCTACCCGTGGCACGGCGCCAAGGCGGCGCAGCGCGCCGACGAGCGGCCCGGGACGGCCGTCTCGAACGAGGCCGTCGCGCTCGTCGACACGAGCAACACGGACTGGGCGTTCGCGCCGTTCAGCTACGGCGGCGGGGCCGGCGGTGCGGTCGGAGCGTACGGCGGCGTGTACGGCGGCGGGCCAGTGTCGAACAAGCTCGAGGAGACGCCGGCGGCGCAGCAGCTCGCAGAGTACTTCAACAAGGGCGGCGTCGGCGGCATCACGGCGCTCGACCTCGGGTTCCCGACCGAGCCGTCCATCTTCCCCGACTGGCTCATCAACCCCAAGCCCGTCCACGTCGAGCCCGAGATGCAGCGCTGGTACCTTCCTGAGCAGAAGTTCTGCCTCGGCTGTGCGTCCGGCCCTCCTCAACGTCCCCTCGAATCTCGACTCGGCGAGCAGCGACTGACTCTCTCTCGCCGTTCCCGCAGACCTCTACCCGTGGCACGTCCCGCCGCTGCCCGTCCTGTCGGGCTACGCTCGCAAGGCGACCGAGCAGCTCATGTCGGCCGTTCCGATCCTGCACGGCCCGTCGGCCGTCATGAACGAGCTGCCGACGCACATGGCCTTCGCGCTCACGGTCGCCGGCGGCGCGTACGAGCCCGAGGGCCAGAGCTTCAGCAACGAGATGCTCGTCGAGAAGCGCGTCTTCCTCGTGCGCGGTGCGTCCCGCCTCTCTCTCTCTCTCTCGATCGCCTCGACTGCTGCTGACGGTCTTCCTTGTCGCTCGCAGGCTTCCAGGAGGAGGGCAAGAGCTGGGAGGACAAGTTCGCCTCGCTGCAGTCGCTCCTGCTGTACCAGCTCCTCGGCCTCTTCCACCGCGACGAGCAGCGTGCGTCTCCTCCTCCATCCCGCTCGTCGGTGCTCCAGCTGACGCCTCGAGTCCTCGCAGAGCGCCTCCTGTCGCACTCGTTCCACTCGGCGCTCGTCTACATGCTGCGCGCCCTCGACCTGCCCAACATCGTCGGCCGCGCCCTGCCGATCCGGCCGGCGCCGGGCATGCACGGCGAGGTTCTCGAGAAGACGTGGCGAGCCTGGCTCGAGCTCGAGACCCGCAGGAGGTGCGTCACCTTCTCCCTCTCTGTGCAGCGAGCAAGCTCCGACGACTGACCTAAACGTGCCGCGCCGTGCAGGGTCTGCTTCATCATCTTCCTCGTCGACCTCGAGCACGCCGCCGCGACCAACTCGCCGCAGCTCCTGTCGCTCAGCGACCTCAACATCGACCTGCCGGCGTCCGAGCGCGCGTGGAAGGCCGAGAACGCCGCCGAGTGGCTCGACCGCAGCAGCTCGTGCCTCTACCCGCGCTCGATCCCCTTCCTCGCCGCCGTCCGCGCCCTCCTGTCGCCCACGCCGCCCGACCCCTTCTCGGCGTCGGGCGTCCTCCTCGCCGAGCTCGGCCGCCTGTCGTCGTTCCCGCTCCTTGTCCTGTCGCGCACCCTCTCATACCTCGAGCGCAAGACGCAGGAAGCGCTCGCCCAGATCGACCCGTTCAAGAACCTCCTCGGCGGCCTCGGCGTGTACGAGGGCCGCGAGAGCGAGAACCGCGCCGTCCTCGAGCGCATCAAGCGCGGGCGCGAGATCCTGCGCTCGCTCCCAGGCGGCATCGCGCGCGGCGGCGGCGAGGGCTGGTGGAACGAGATCATCCCCTCGGCCAAGGACTTTGTGCCTGCCGAGTCGGGCGTGCCGCGGTCGGCGAGCGCCTCGCGGCGGAGCACGAGCTCGTCGTCGTCGTCGCGCGACGCGTCGTCGTCGGGCTCGACCTCGACCTTGAGCGACTCGACGCTGCCCTCGCCGCCGGCGCCTGCCCCGGGCTCGCTCGAAGAGCTCCTCGCCGAGTTTGACGAGCAGCCCTACACGCCCTACGCGGGCGAGGGAGGCGCCAACCCGGGCGAGACGTACGAGCACGCGCAGGAGCGCCTGCGCAAGCTCGCCGAGCGGCGCGTCCACGACATGAGGCAGATGATGCCCGAGGCGTTCGCGCCGCCCTGAGCCCGCCTCCCTTTCTCCTCTTTCCCTTCTCCACCGTTGTGCACCCCTCGCTTTGTCGTTAGCGCCCCCTTGTCGGGCTCAGTAGCTTCTCTCTGTGCATCGTCTTTCTCTGCGTCTCTTTCTCGCTCGACCGTCTCTCTCGGTGAGTGCCAACGACGCTCGCTCGAGAGGGTACTTGTACACGCCGCGATGATTTCAGCACGATGGCGAGGGTCCCGAGACGAGGAGCCGTGCGATAGGAGGACAAACGTGGAGAGGACTAGCTGGCTGAGCGAGCGAGGAAGGGACGAGGGGGAGAGGGAAGAGTACGAGGCAAGGACGACGGGTACGACGAGCTCGGATGGGTATGCGGGCGAGCGAGAGACGAAGGGCGAGCGAGAGGGGAGGGTACCGAGGAAGCGAGGGCGGACGTCGGGGCGCGACTGCTGCGGGGACGACGAGGACACGGCGAAGGCGGCGAGGACGCGCTCAGATCGTCTGCGGCGGCGAGTGGCTCGTGCGGAGCTTGCGCTCAGCCTCGGCCGCCTCGTCCGCCGCCTGCTCCTCCTTGCCCGCCGACGGCTTGTCCGTCACGTCCTCGATCATGGCGTTGTCGTCGCGCGCGTCGCCGTCCATGGCCTCTTCCCGCTCGAGCTCGGCCATGCGCGCGCGCAGCGCCGCCTGGATCGTCGGCAGGTCGAGCTCGGTCTCGTCCTCGCTGTCGTCGTCGCCCGCCGCACCGCCGCCGCCGCCGCCGGCGAGGCGCCCGAGCGCGCTCACGTTGACGGCGCCGCCGAGGATGCCGCTCGGGGGCGCGGCGTCGATGCCCGTCGCGGCGGACGCGGCGCCGGCGCTCGAGCCGCCCATGAGGGCGCCGCGAGGCCCGTTGCCGCCCTGGCCGAAGGGCTCGACGAGCTCCTTGGGCGTCTGGTACGGCTCGCCCTGCTCGACGCGCTGCTTGACCCACTGGTACCACTCGTCCTTGGTGCGGTCGCCGAGGAGGGCGACGACCATCATCGTCATGTTGTCGCACCCGACGCCGCCCCAGTCGGAATCGGGCGCGAGGCAGCGGTCCATGAGGTCCTCGCAGATGGCCGTCAGGGGCTTGTCCTGCGAAATCGACAGGCGCACGTAGTCGATGACCTGCTGCGACGTGAGGACGTCCCAGATGCCGTCGCACGCGATGACGACAAACTCGTCTTCGGGCGTCGCCTCGTGCACCGTGATGTCCGGGTCGGCCGTCACGACCTGCTGCTCGGCGTCCAGGTTGGGGCTCTGCTTGAAGTCGAAGTCGCCGAGTGCTCGCGAGAGCGCGAGGTTGCCTGCGCAAGAAGAGGAGGACGGTGCGCGTCAGCTCGAGCTCGCCGAGGCGCGCGTGCGGCGTCGTCTTCGACGAGGAACGGCGAGGGAGAGCAGGAACGCGCCGTTGACGCGCCCGAACTCGACAAAGCCGCCGGCGGCGACGATGCGCGAGTTCTCGCCCTGGTTGGTCGGCTTGTGGTCGAACGAGAGCGGTTTTGCCTCGCCGCCGACCGACATGACGGCGCGCGAGTCACCGGCGTTGGCCTGCGTGGAACGGGTACAGGGCAGGGTCAGCGAGGGGATACGAGATCGAGTGCGGAGAGAAGAAGGGGGGGAGAGCGAGGTGAGGACGCACGCAGACGATGTTCATCTCGGGCGTGATGATGGCCGACACGGCGGTGCAGCCTGACGGGTCGCCGCGGAAGTCGGGGTCTGCAGCGAGCGGGTACGAGGAAGGAGAGAGCGAGGGGGAGGGTCAGCACAGGGCCAGACGGCGCGAGGTGCGTGCGGCCCCACTCGGGCTCGGGCGCGGCTCCTCGTGCGCTCGACGGTCCAGGAGGACGGGCACCGACTCACTTGCGCGCAGGTCCTCGTCCGTCTCCAGGTATGCCCGCTTGAGGCTCGCCTCCCAGTCCTTGCGCTTGAAGGCGGCGTTAGCGGCGAGGCGCGAGTGGACCGTGTCGCCGGCGAACTTTGCGACGGTCGAGCCTGGGCGGACGGCGTGCGGGTCAGCGCGAGCTTGCCGTGAGTGAGAGCACGACAGAGAAAGAGGACGCACCTCCATGGCCGTCGTAGACGGCGAAGAAGGACGTCTTCTTGCCGTCGGTCTCGTCGCCGAGCGAGAGGACGCTCGCGTGGGCGTCCTCCATGGCTGCGCGGGGCGGGGCAAGCACGCACAACGGTCCAGTCAGCTCGTGTGCGCCATGGCGAGGTCCACGCGCGGCATGGCAGCCCGCCCGAGGGTCTCCAGCGAGCCGGATCGGGCGAGCAAACGTCGACGGCGGCGGCGAGAAAGGGCGGTGCTCACTGAGCCTCCAGCCTTGCATCTCGCTGACGGCCCACGCGAGCCTGCAGGGGAGCGCGGCATGGGTCAGCGGGTCTGATCCCGGGCGCACCGGTGCCCTCACAGGCCGCAGAGCGGCGAGGGCGGGCCCGAGGCTAGCTCGTGCTGTCCCTCCCACCAGCGGCAGTGGCGCGAGAGGAAAGAGGGAGAGGGGACGCACCGGTCATCGGCACCTTCCTGCGTGTGCTTGTCCTGCACGGGCTCGGAGAGGGTCTGGCCCATGGTTGTCGAGGAGGGAGATGGAGAGGGCGACGACGAGGCGAGTTGTGGGGGACGAAGGGGGCGAGCTGGGTCGGGGACAGGCTGCGCTTGCTGTAAGGGGGGGCTCGGTGCGGGTACTGGCTGGCGCAAGAGCACAGACGCGTAGAGCTTGGCGGAGAGTGGGAGCTTGTGGGTGGATGGACGAGATGAGGTCGGCTCGCCTCAATCCCGCCGAGCCGACGCCGCGAGCGAGCGCACAACGACGATGGCCAGCTTGAACGAGCGCGGATGCGCGACGATACTTGCTCTGCGATACAGTCCTTGCAGTCGAGAGCGTCCACAGCGACTCGAGCTACAGAGTTCCGCCCCGCGCTCCTCCCACTCGAGAGGCTCGACCGCCGTCCTGCTCCTCCTCGCGCGCTCCCTCGTCGACCCGGATCGCCGTAGCTGCACCTGCGCGTCACCGCACGACGAGCGCGAGGTTGCGCAAGCTGCCCGTCGCCTGGTCAAACAGGTTGACGACCTCGACCCGGCGCTCGCTCGTCCACGCGCCCGCGCCCGCGCCCGTCACGCCCTCGCGCTCGCCACCGCCGGCGCCGTCCCGCAGGCCCTCGACGAGGTACGCGAACCGGTCGAGGACGCACAGCGTCTCGAGCGGCGGGCCGAGCCAGCTGCGCAGCGTCCAGAAGACGCGCAGGTAGAAGACCGCCGTGGCCCACTCGGCCTCGCCGTCCTCCCCGCCCTCGCCGAACGGCACCTCGGGGCACTCCTCGTCCGTGAGACCGCCCTCGGCCTTGCGCAGCGCCCGCGCGCGGTACTCCTCCCACGTCGCGCACTCTGCGACACGCCCGACGCGCCGCTCAGCGTTGGTCCCGATCCCAGCGCACTCGAGCTCGGCCTCGAACCTTGCGCGGAACGCGAGCTTGCGCGTCGAGGTGCGCCACGCGGTGCTCGCCGCCGCCGAGAGGTGCCACGTCGGCGGGCTCTGCGGCGTGAGGCGCAGGTGCGCGCGCGCCATGCGGCTCGGCGGCCGCCCTCCCGCGTGCGCGAGGTCGCGCACGTGCGCCGAGAGCGGGAAGAGCGCCGGCGTCTGCATGTTGTAGCAGCAGCCGACAAAGACGGCGCGGGCGCCGGCGTGCCGGGCTGGGTCGGCGGCGTGCGCGCGCACAAAGGCCGTCAGGGCCGCGGGCGTCAGGTCGCCGCACGCGTGCAGCGCGACGAGGAGCGCCGGCTGGGTCGGCGCGCCGGCGGGTGACGAGGGCGAGGTAGGAGGCGGTGGCCACCGCGCAAGGACGGCCTCGACGCCGTCGGCGTCGAGCGCGCTCACCTCGTGCGTGAGCGAGCCCTTGCCCGGCGCGAGCTGGGCGTTGACCCGGATAGTGTCGAGGCGCTCGGCGCCCGACTTTTGCGAGTCGGACCAGTCGATGGCGAGGACGTGGAGGTCGAGCGGCGGGCAGGCGAGGGCGCGCGAGAGGTGGGCCTGCGGGAGCAGGACGGGAGGTCAGCGAACCGGCGTCGAAGCACGGCGCAAGACGAGGAGAGACGCACCCGGCCGGACCCGACATCGACGCAGTGCGACAAGGGGGCGTCCTCGAGCATGTCGGCGACGAGGAGCGAGAACTGGTCGCACTCGTGGTCCTTCTTTGGGCTCTTGCCCGCCTGCTGCGCGTTCTTGAGGTTGATCTTAGCGAGGCGCTCCTCGTCGGTGCGCGTCGTGCGCTTGGTCGGGGCAGGTGCACGGCGAGGGCGAGGGGAACGGGCGAGCGAGGGAGGGTAGGTGACGACGGGGAGGTCGGAGCAGGTGCGAGGGAGCGAGAGGGAGCGGCACGAGTCGAGGTAGGCGGCGAGGGCCGGCGGCGCGTCGTCCTGAGCATTGCGAGGGATCAGCAGAGTAGAGTAGAGGGATGGAGAGCTGCAGCTGCACGCACAGGACAGTGGCCCTCGCTCAGCCGCCGCAGGAGCGCATCGCGCTCGTCGTGGCCCGTCAGGCCCTCGAAGTAGGCACGCCAGTCGGCCGGTAGAAGGTCCCAGCACGACCATTCGTGGTCCTGCCGCACCCGAAGGCGTCGCGAGCTGGCCGAGGTCGAGGTCGACGACGAGGCGGGCGCAGGTTGGAAGAAGGTGTTGGCGGACGAGGTGGCGATGGACTGGACGAAGGGGTCGTCGAGGGTGAAGCGGATGAGCTCCTCAATGTCGACAGGAAAGCTGAAGGGCTCTGGCGGGATGCCCATGGTCGAGAGTCGAGGAGAACCGAGGTCGAGCTGATGAAGACGCGTGAGGCGGAGTGGGACGGGGAGGGAGTGCGACGGGTGCGGCGGCGGCGGCTCTAGCCTGCGCAGGACCGGCAGGTGGTTTCTATAGGTGTGAAGAAGGCTCAGGAGTGGACAGGCGAGAGTGGGAGAAGGTGCGCCAACTTCCCCGCCTCGTCGGCCCTCGTCCTCGCTCCCTCTGCACACAACCGCCGCTGCCGCCCTGCCAGAGCCGCACACACTACCAGCCGCCACCCTGCTGCCCCGACTCGCCGCCCGCACCGCGCTCCAGCGCATCACCACCTCGCTCCTCCTCCCGCGCCTCTCGCGCCACTTGGCCACCCCGGCCGCCGTCCCTCCAATACCGCGCATGGCCGCCGCTCCGCCCCTCGTCCCGCAGCGCTCCTTCTACAAGCGACCCTTGCCGCCGTCATGCACGGCGTTCGCCAGTCCCGAGGGCAAGCAGCTCTTCGCCAAGGCGCTCGCGGCGGGCACCATGGAGAGCTACTTTACCCTCGCAGTGCGTCGCTCTCCCTCTTGCCTCGCGCGGCAACGAGACTGACTCGCTGTGCTCCTGCAGCCGCAAATGGTGACCCAGAACGAGCCCGCCTACTGCGCCGTGCGTCCTCGACCCTCCTCGTCTTGCTCGGCTCGCAGTTGCTGACCCTGTCGCCCGCACGCAGCTCGGCACGCTCGTTCAGATCCTCAACAGCCTCGGCGTCGACCCGCAGAGGCGGTGGAAGTCGGGCTGGCGGTGGTACGACCAGGGTGAGCGACCCTCTCCTCCCTCCTCGCCGCACAAATGGCGCACGGTCCCTCCCTCTTTCCACCGTCGCTCTGCTCGCCCGCCGCCGCCTCGTCACACTCCTCACGCCGAGTCTACATCGCCCCGCCGTTGTGGAACGCGGAGCTGACATGTGCCGCCAACGCGCCCGCAGACATGCTCGACTGCTGCCGACCCCTGAGCGACGTCGCCCAAGTCGGGCTCACCTTGTCCGAGTTTGCCTGCCTGAGCAGGTGCAACTCTCTCGATGCCATCGTGCACTCGCCCTTGCTCGACGCAGCTGGCGGCGCCGCCGAGCGCGAGGCGGGCCTCGCCCAGTTCCGCGCCGACCTGCGCGCGACGAGCCGGGGCAAGGGCGTCATCGCGCTCAGCTACTCGCGCGCGACGCTCGGGCAGACGGGCGACGGGCACTTTAGCCCGATCGGCGGGTACTGCGAGGAGGACGACATGGTGCTCATCCTTGATGTGGCCAGGTTCAAGTGCGCGGCTCTCCCTCGCTCCTCAACCTGCGCTCCATCCGAACGCGCGCGCTGACTCGGCCCGCCGCTCGCGTATAGGTATCCGAGCTACTGGGTCCCGACGAGCCTCGCGTACGACTCGATGCTCCCGCTCGACAAGGCGACGGGCCAGCCGCGAGGGTACGTCGTCCTCGACGTCGCCGGCGCCGAGTCGGGCTCGCTCGACGCGCCCTTGTCGCAGACGACCGTCACGCTCAACAAGGTGCGGCGCGCCTTTCGTGCGACTCCCTCTTGACCCTGCCGCGAGGCTGACTCGTGTGCTCGTGCCCCGCAGTCGACCTGGGCGTCGCTCAACGGCTCGCTCTCGCGCCTCCTCCTCCGCACGGCCAAGGCCTCGCCGAGCGCGCCCGACCTCATCAACACGCTCCTGTCGCACCTCGCCGTCTCGCTCCCGACGTCGCCCATCGCCGGGCGCTCGACCGCCTCGGCTTCCCTCCCCTCACTCCTCGACACCCTCTCGACGACCCGGCTCGCGACCGCCACCCCGTTCGCCTCCTCTCCAGACCCCTCAGTCGTCCTCCTCAACCTCGTCTTCCTCCTCGCGCTCCTCTCGCCGCGCTCCCAGCTCGCCGCGCTCGTCCCGCCCTCGGCCGCTACGGACCTCGAGGCGCTCGCCGCCGACGCGCTCGAGCGCGTACCGGGGCTCAAGGACGAGGTCGACGGCGCGGCGAGGCAGCTCGGCGCGCTCGGCGAGTGCTGCAGGAGCGAGGAGGACAATGGGGCGGCGTGCGGGTGCGCAGGGCCGGGGCAGGGCAGGGGGGCCGAGGGCGCGGCGGCGGCGTGAGCGGGCGCGAGGAGGGCCGCCGGGCATGCGCGCACGTCGAGATGGACCTGGAGGGCGGGAGGAGCGTGACGAGCGGCGCGCGCGTCGGCTCAATGTCAACCTCAACGAGGAGGAAAACCAACTTGGCGTTGGCGGGGTGACCGGGAGCGCAGGCGTGCGGGAGCGCGAGGCTCTCGATGTTGATAGACCCCTCGCTGTGTCTCCTGTAGACGGTCTCGGTAGCACGACTTTAGATCCGCCGTTCCTCGTCGTTCGCGAGCGCCTCTCCTCGTCGTCCTCTCTTCCTCTCTCTCTCTCCCCTCCTCGTTCCTTGACCTCGCCTCGCGCGATGAGCGTCGCTCGCAAGCTACACTGGGCGATGAGCAACAGCAGGGTGGCCTTCACGCGTGCGTTCCCTCTCTCTCAGCGCCTCGCGCCCGACGCGTCCCTCTCCCGCCCGTCGCGCTCGAGCTGACCGCACCTCCTCCTCATTGCATCCAGTCCTCGTGCCGCTCATTGGGCTCGCCTACTTCACCTACACGCTCCTCGCGAGCGCCCCACTCCCCATCCTCGAGCCCCTCTCGCCGCTCAACCCCGCCTCGTCCGACTCCGACTCCGACTCGCTCAACCCGACCCCGGGCGGGCCCAGCCTCGGCTCGCTCGTGCACCAGTACACGCCCGGTTTCCTCGCGAGCCAGACGCCCGCTGCGCTCGAGAGCACGCTCGACGAGCTGCTGCACGTGCACAAGGAGGAGGTGGGCGGCATCGCCATCTGCGCGAGCATCAAGAACGAGGCGCGCTTCATCACCGAGTGGCTCCTCTATGTGCGTCGCCTGCGTGCTCTCGTCTCCCTTCTCGTCACGAGGAAGCTGACCCGAGCGCGCGCTCGCAGAACCGGGCCAACGGCGTCGACCGCTTCTACCTGTGCGCCCTCTCTTCCTCCCTCGAGCGCTCCGCACCGGCTCACACGGTGCACCTCGTCGCGCAGGTACGACACGGGCTCGACCGACAACACGCTCGAGGTGCTGCAGCCCTGGATGGAGACGGGCGTCGTCGTGCTGCACAAGTTCAAGGCCGGTGCGTCGCCGCTCGCTCCCTCTCCGCCCTCTGGCTAGGGCTCACGCTCCCGCTCTCGCAGATCAGGGCGGCCACTTCCAGCTCAACTCGCTCGAGACGTGCTCTCGGACGTACGGCCTCGTGTCGGACTGGATCCTCGACTGCGACGTCGACGAGTTCTATGTCGCCACGCCCGCGCTCACCTCGCACCAGCGCCTTCCCGCCGCGACCACGTTCGAGATGCCCGACCAGCCTCTGCGCCACCTCCTCTTTGACAACTACATCTACTCGAGCGTCGACGCCATCGCTGCGAGCCGCATCACGTGGAAGAACGCCGGTTTCGCGCGCCTCCCCGACAAGGCGAGCGTCCTCGCCTCGCAGACCCTGCGGTACGCTCGTCCCCCTCCCGCGCCGCCCGCACCAGCGCGAACAGGGGCTGACGCCGCGCCTCCTGCAGCGACATCTACCACGCCATCCCGTACGGCAAGCTCGAGTACACCAAGGTCCGCTCGTCGCGCTCGAGCCTCTCTCGTCCGCCCTCGCTGAGATCTCTCTCGGTGCACGCAGTCGCTCCTCCGCTCGGCCAAGAAGCCCGGCTGGTACATACCTGGCGCGCACTTCCTGCGCAACGACGACCTGCGCAAGGAGAAGGCGCGCGTCGTGACCGCCGACGGGCAGCTCATCCCCGTCATCGACCTCAAGCCGGGCAACGCCAACCCGGGCTCGCTCTACAAGGGCCACAACACGTTCCGCGTCTTCGAGCCGCTCGTCATGTACCACTACGTCGAGCGAGGTGCGTCTGCGCACGAGCCCCTCCTCCTCGCGCCGACTCGCACTGACGCTCGCCGCCCGCTCGCCCGCTCGCCCGCCCGCAGACCTCGAGGTGCGCTGCTCCTTGGGCCAGATCCCGGACCTCAAGCTGACCCGACGATGCTACTGCAGAACTGCCTCGACAAGCTCAAGAACGCGCAGAAGGTGCGTAAGGGCGGCTGGAGGGACCAGGCGGGCGAGGCCGGCTGCAAGAGGAGCGTGCGCGTTCCTCTCCCTGATCTCGCGCCCATCAAGCTGACGTCAAGCACGCCCTGCAGCTTCGAGCTGTACCAGGCGGACGACGAGTGGGTCCCGATGCACGAGAAGGGCGGGTTCTGTGCGTCCCCTTCGCCCCTCTCTGCGCTCCCGACGACGGCTGACGCTGCTCGCACTCGCTCTTGCAGACGGTGGCGCCGTCAAGGACATGACGATGGCGAACTCGTGGTACGGCCAGCACCTCCCGGGCCTGATCAAGCTCGCCTTCGAGCGCGCCGAGCAGATGGTCGCCGCAGGCGACGTCAAGCAGCCCAAGCTTGTCGACCCGCACCCAGCGCTCGTCGCAGAGTGGGTGCGCAGGGGCAAGAACCCGCAGAATGGCATGGAGCTGGTCAAGGAGGAGGAGAAGGAGGGTGGCGGCGAGAAGGGCGACAAGGCTTGAGGGGGGACGTGCACAATTGAACGAGCGAGCCGAGGCTCGAGGGGACGAGCCGTCTTTTGCATTGCCGACTGCGTTTTGCACTGATCCTGCTGTGTGTGGAGTCAGTGCGCTTCGCGCGAGGTGACGAAAGAGGCGAGCTTCGAGACGCTCGGGCCGCCTGCACGCGATAGCGAATGCAAGGTTGTTATCGCTTGACCCGTTTCCGGTGCGCGCGAGCCTCGACGCCGAAACGAGCTTAAAAGTCGTCCGGAAATCCGAGAAAGCGGGGCACCTCTCGTCCGCGAAGCCGGGTTTCCGGTGCTCGCGCGCGGGAGCTTCGCGTCGCTCGGCCGTTTGACCCAAGCTGTGCGGCGACCGCTCGCCGTATCCTGCAAGTACTCGCGCCGTCCCCGAAGCAGTGGGACCAGGCTCCGGTCCACCGCGCGCCAAAGCTTTCCCGCCCTGCAGCAAGCCCTGCACCCACACCCGCCGTCAGCGTCACGGCCGCCTGAGCTCGCCTCGCTCTCCTCCACCTCGACAAGTGTCGCCGGCCGACCGCGATGAGCTACATCCGCAAGTTCAACTCGGTTATGGGCAACAGTCGAGTCGCCGTCGCCCGTGCGTCGTCGCCTCCTCTCCCCTCCCTCCACTGCCGGCGAAGGAGCGAGCTGACCGACCCCGTGTCCGGCCGTACGCAGTCTTGCTACCGCTCTCGGGCCTCATCTACCTCGCCTACTCCTTCTCCGGCGACTCTGCCAACCCCGGGCAAGGCGCCGACGCCAGCTATGCGTCGTCCGCCTGGTCCGCCGCGGGCTCGCTCATCCACCAGCGCGAGCCGGGTCTGCTCGCAAGCCAGACGCCCGCTGCGCTCGAGAGCACGCTCGACGAGCTGCTGCATCCACCGCAAAGCGAGGTCGGCGGCATCGCCATCTGCGCGAGCATCAAGAACGAGGCGCGCTTCATCACCGAGTGGCTCCTCTATGTGCGTCGCCTGCGTGCTCTCCTCTCCCTTCTCGTCACGAGGAAGCTGACCCGAGTGCACTCTTGCAGAACCGCGCCAACGGCGTCGACCGCTTCTACCTGTGCGCCCTTCCCTCCCGCCCCCGAGCGCTCTGCACCGGCTGACCCGCCGCCTCTCGTCGCGCAGGTACGACACGGGCTCGTCCGACAACACGCTCGAGGTGCTACAGCCCTGGATGGAGTCGGGCGTCGTCGTCCTGCACAACTTTAAAGCCGGTGCGTCGCCGCCCGGTCCCGCTCCTCCTGGTCGGACCTCGCTCACGCTCCCTCTCTCGCAGACCAAGGCGGCCTCTTCCAGCTCAACTCGCTCGAGACGTGCTCTCGGACGTACGGCCTCGTGTCGGACTGGATCCTCGACTGCGACGTCGACGAGTTCTACGTCGCCACGCCCGCGCTCACCTCGCACCAGCGCCTCCCAGCCGCCACGACGTTCGAGATGCCCGATCAGCCTCTGCGCCGGCTGCTGTTCGACAACTACATCTACTCGAACGCCCACGCCGTCGCTGCGAGCCGCATCACGTGGAAGAACGCCGGCTTTGCGCGGCTGCCGGAGAAGGCGAGCGTCCTCGCTTCCCAGACTTTGCGGTGCGCTCCTTTCCCTCTTCCCCCGCGCAAGACGACATGAGACTGACGCCGAGCTCGCTGCAGTGACATCTATCACTCCATATCTTACGGCAAGCTCGAGTACACCAAGGTCCGCTCGTCGCGCTCGAGCCTCCCTCGTCCGCCCTCGCTGAGATCCCTCTCGGTGCACGCAGTCGCTCCTCCGCTCGGCCAAGAAGCCCGGCTGGTACATCCCTGGAGCGCACTTCCTCCGCAACGACAACCTGCCCAAGGAGAAGGCCCGCATCGTCACGGCCGACGCCCAGCCCGTCACCGTGATTGACCTCGCCCCGGGCACCGCCAACCCGGGCTCGCTCTACAAGGGCCACAACACGTTCCGCGTCTTCGAGCCGCTCGTCATGTACCACTACGTCGAGCGAGGTGCGTCTGCGCTCGAGCCTCTCCTCCTCGCGCCGACTCGAGCTGACCTCGTCCTTTTCTGCAGACCTCGAGGTGCGCCCCTGCCTGCGTCGACTCGTCGGGCTCGAGCTGACGTGAAGATGCACCTGTAGAACTGCCTCGACAAGCTCAAGAACGCGCAGAAGGTGCGCAAGGGCGGCTGGAGGGACCAGGCTGGCGAGAAGGGCTGCAAAAGGTGCGTGCGCGCTCCTCCCTCACGCCTCGAGCACCTCGAGCTGACGTCGTACGCCCCCCTGCAGCTTCGAGCTGTACCAGCCGAACGACGACTGGGTCCCGATGCACGAAAAGGGCGGGTTCTGTGCGTCTCTCCTCGTCCCTCCTCCTCGTCCCTCTTGGCGCTCGCCACAGCGGCTGACGCTCCGCCCACTCGCTCCTCCTCCAGATGGTGGCGCCGTCAAGGACATGACCATGGCGAACTCGTGGTACGGCCAGCACATCCCGGGCCTGATCAAGCTCGCCCTCGAGCGCGCCGACCAGATCGTCGCCGCGGGCAGCGTCAAGCAGCCTGAGCTCGTCGACCCGCACCCAGCGCTCGTCGCCCAGTGGAAGCGCAGGGGCAAGAACCCGCAGAACGGCATGGACTTGGTCAAGGAGGAGGAGGGCGGCGGCGAGAAGGCCTGACGAGGTCCGTGCACGCTCGAGGTGGAGCTCAGCGGGAAGGGCTGTATCTGCATTGCGACTGCGTAGTGCCCTAGTCTGCTCTGCTTGCGAGGAGACCGGAGAGCAGCTTCGCACGTCTTGGTGCGCGATGAGTCGACGTCACGCTCAATTTTGCGACGCCGCGCTCAGCTCTCGGCTGCCGGCGCCTCTTCGCGTCGTCGCTCATGCACGAGCTGAACGCGGTCGTGCACGGCTTTATCGCGGCCCCGGTGCTTTGCGTGCCTCGAGACTGATCTCAGACGGCCCGGAACTCCGAGGGGGCGCAACTCCTCCTCTCCCCTGATGAAGGCGGCTTTCCGCGCGGATCCTCGACACAGTCGCGGCCGCTGCTCACCGCGCCTTGGGCTTGGGTCGACCCGGAGTCTCCGAGACGGCGCATGTACGCTTTGCTCAGGGACGGTGACCCGCTGCTCCTCGCGCTCGCACTGGCGGCCCCATCGCGGCCGCTCTCGCTCTCTCGCTCACCCAGTGCCGCCTGCCGACTGCGGTGAGGTGCATGCGCCGGCTCAACTCGGCGGTGGGCAACAGCCGAGTCGCCGTCGCTCGTGCGTCGTCACCTCTTCTCCTCCCCTCACCCACACCTCCAGAGAAGTGAGCTGATCAAGCCCGAACCGTGCCGCACACAGTCCTTTTACCGCTCGCAGGCCTCACCTACCTCGCCTACGTGCTCTACGGCGAGTCTGCCGAGCCCGCGCGAGTCGCCGCCGCCAACTACCGCCCGTCGACCTCGGCCAAGCCAAGCTCGAGGCTCGTGCACCAGTACACGCCGGGCTCCATTGCGGGCCAGGCGCCTGCCGCCCTCGAGAGCACACTCGACAAGCTGCTGCAGGTGCCCGAGGAGGAGGTGGGCGGCATCGCCATCTGCGCAAGCATTAAGAACGAGGCGAGGTTCATCACCGAGTGGCTCCTCTACGTGCGTCGCCTTCTCGTCGGCCTCTCCTTCAGCTGCACGTGCACGAGAGAGCTGATACGGGCCCGCCCTCGCAGAACCGCGCAATCGGCGTCGACCGCTTCTACCTGTGCGCCCTCCGTTCTCTCCCCCTGCACGTCCCTCGCCGCTGACATCGGGACCTCGTCTCGCAGGTACGATAAAGGGTCGACCGACAACACACTCGAGGTGCTGCAGCCCTGGATCGAGACGGGCGTCGTCGTCCTGCACGAGTTCAAGGCCGGTGCGGCGCCGCTCGTGCCCTCTCCTCCCTCCAGAACCTCGCTGACGGACCCCCTCACACAGATCAAGGCGACCTCTTCCAGCTCAACGCGCTCGAGACGTGCTCTCGAACCTACGGCCTCGTCTCGGACTGGATCCTCGACTGCGACGTCGACGAGTTCTACGTCGCCACCCCGGCCCCGACCTCGCGACAGCGCCGCCCCGCCGCAGCGGCGTTCGAGACGCCCGATTATCCCCTGCGCCGGCTCCTCTTCGATCACTACATCTACACGAGCGTCGACGCTGTCGCGACGAGCCGCGTCACGTGGAAAAACGCCGGCTTTGCGCGGCTGCCGGAGAAAGCGAGCGTCCTCGCCTCGCAGACTTTGCGGTGCGCTCCCTCTCTCTCTTCCCGTCGACACGAGGAGAAGCTGACGCCGACGCTGTCGCAGTGGCATCGACCGCGCCGTCCCGTACGGCAAGCTCGAGTACACCAAGGTCCGCCTTGACTCCTCGCGCTCGAGCCTCCCTCCCGCGCTCATCCACTGATTGGGCTCTCGCCTACACGCAGTCTCTCCTCCGCTCGACCAAGAAGCCTGGCTGGTATGAATCGGGTGCGCACTTCCTCCTCCGCCGCGGCGACCTGTCCATGGACGAGGCGCGCTTCGTCGTACTGACAAGCAGGCCGTGCGGCTCACAGACCTCAACCCCAAGAGCGCCCGCCTAGGCCCGCCAAGCAGACGCCGTAACACGGTCCACGTCTTGGAGCCGCTCGTCATGTATCACTACGTCGAGAGGGGTGCGTCTGCGCTCGAGCCTCTCCTCCTCGTCGATTCGAGCTGACCTTCTTCGTCCGCTCGTAGACCTTGAGGTGCGCCCGTGCCCGTGCCGACTTCTCGAGTTCGCGCTGACTCGACGATGCACCTGCAGAACTGCCTCGACAAGCTCGAGACCGCGCAGAAGGGGCGCAAGGGAGGGCGGAGGGTTCAAGCGGGCGATGCGAGCTGCAAAAGGTGCGCACGCCTGTTCCTTCTCTCGTCGCTCTTGATGCTCACGATGTGCACGATCTACAGCCCTGACCTGTATCAGGCCGACGACGAGCGGGGCAAGGGCGGTTACTGTGCGTCTTCCTCGCCTCGTGCTTCCCCCTCCTCGCGCCATCGCTGACCCTCGCCCCCTCTCTGCAGACGCCGGCGCCGTCGAGGACGTGACGATGGCGCGCTCGTGGTACGGCCAGCACCTCCCAGGCCTGATCGAGCTCGCGCTCGCACGGGCCGACAGCATCGCCGCCGGCGGCGAGCTGCACCAGCCCAAGCTCGTCGACCCTCATCCTGTGCTCGTGGCGATGTGGAGAGCCGAGGGCAAGAATCTGCAGAACGGCATGGAGCTCGATGCGGCGGAGAAGGGGCACGAGCGCTCTGCTCGAGAGGTCGGCTCGGACGAGGGTTAGACGACGTCGGCGCTGGACGCGGTAGAGTCTCTTTGCATTTAGACTACGTGTTGTACTCGTCGTCGTCAGGCTGTGGCTGTGCGCGAGAGCTTTCTGGCAGGCTGTCTCGCGTTTTCGGTCGTCGACGGTCGGTGGTAGAGATGATGAGGACGGCGTCGCTCCTCTCTCCACCGCAACTCGCTCTTGCACGACAGCAGCGCGCGAGAAAGCCCACCAACACCGTCAAGCAGCACTACAGCCCGCCGCGCACCCGCTCGCACGCCTCGATCGTCGGCAACCTCCCCTCCTCTTCCTCCGCACCGCCTCAGATGTCCTCGCCCGCCCTCCCGCCATCCGCTTCCGCGCCAGCGCCAGGGTCCGCACCTACAGCCTCCGACCCGGCGCAGGCCACCCCGGCGGAGGGCGGCAACAAGCCGACGGTGCTCGACGCGGCCAAGACGATCCGACCACTCGAGGACCTGCAGCGCCTGCCCAACATGCCGTGCGCGCGCTACTCGCTCCTGTTCGGCATCGTCGCCGGCGTCAGTGTCGGGTGCCTGCGCTTCGTCTTCAGCCGGACGGCGCGGCGAGGGACCCTCATGGGCGGCGGCGGCGGCGCGGGGCGGTGGGCTGAGGTGGGCGCGGCGGCCAACTGGGCTGTGGGAGCCTGGGGAGTTGGCAGTCTGGGAGCGTGGTGCGTGCTCGCTTCCCTCTCTCGAGCCTCTCCTCCTTCCTGCGCCTCTCACTGCAGGCGCTGACCCTGCCGCATCGACCCTCCCTCCTTCCTCGCGCTCTCATCTCGCCCGCACCATGGTGCCTGCCACTCTCGCCCTCCTCGTCCATCCGCCACGACCACTCTTTTCGACGTTCTCGCACGCCCGGTCGACCTCCTCTCCTCGAACGCCGCCCCTCACCCGCTACCGCCGCCCTCTCCTCGCGCCCTCTCGACAGGGAGACCTGCCGCGCCCGCCAGACGGCCGAGGCCGCGCGCATGAACGCCCTCGTGTCCGAGATCAAGGCCCGCCGCGCTGCCAAGGGCCCCAAGCCCTCGACCGCCGCCGACCTCGAGCGGCCGGCGTCTGGACCGGCAGGGATCCGGGTCGGCGCGCTCGGCGAGGAGGTGCGGCGGGATCAGGAGCCGAGGCGAGGCGGTGCAGACACGGGTACGGGCGCGAGGGTGGAGCAGGCCGCTGAGGCCGAGGCGAAGAAGAGCGGCGGCGGGTGGTTCGGCGGGCGGATATAGAGGCCCCGAGCGACGACGACGTAGAGCGAGCACATCCAGCAGCAACTGCATGCCCTTCCGCATCCTCCTCGTCGACTGTCTCTCTCGCGCTGACAGGCCAACACGAGCTCTATCCCGAGATCCACTCGCCCGACGCTCTACGACGCCCGCCGTCCTTCCCGCAGATGCCGAGCCTGCTGAGAAAGTCGTCGACGACAGGCTCTGCTGAGTCTAGTCCGAGATCTGCGAGAGCGCGAGGTGAGCGTCAGCGAGTGAGCGAGGAGGGCTCGTCGACGGCCGCCACCGCAGCCGTCGACGAGCTGCGAGCGTGGCTCGGCTCGCCTTCGCACAGCGCCGAGAGCGACCGAGCGAGAGACCCGGACGCACAGTGGATGCCGTCGCCGTAGACCGAGTCGATCTGGCCCGCCTGCGTGTACTGGTGCGTGTCGACGACCTCCCACCCTCGCTTCCTCGCGAGCTCAGTCGCCTTCTCGTTCCAGTAGGCGATGCGCGGGCCCGTGCGGCAGTCGTGGTTGTGCAGCTGCGGATGCGTCGCCGGGATGTTGAGGAAGAAAAAGCGCGGGGGCTTGGTCGGGCGGGAGGAAGAGGAGGGCGACGGGTGGCCGGCGCGGCAGGCAGCGACGCGGTCGGGCCAGGTCAAGAAGAAGGCGTTCATCGACGAGAGCCAGGACGCTGTCGACGGGCAGTTCCAGCAGGCTTCGTGGGAGCCCTGCGAGGGAGAGGCAGGTTCGTCAGCGAGAGAGCGTGAGTAGCGCAGAGAGGGTCCGAGCGGGAGCTCTGAGGACGAGGGCGCACGGTCGAGACGGCAAACGAGTCAAAGTTGCGGATCGTGTCGCAGCTGACGTCGGCCTTGAGGAACGGGTCCCAGCGAAACTCCTGCGCACGCGCGTCCAGGTCAGCCGAGCCCGCTCAGAGAAAGAGCACGAGAGGGAGCGCGGCGCACGAGGTACAGGTTGTCGACGGTCCCGCTCTTGCTGTTCGCCTTCATCGACTTATCCTCGACCGAGTCGTTGCCGCCGAGTCGGTGCTTGGCGATGTCGAAGATGGCGCGCGCGTGCGAGTCGCCTAGGAAGAAGACGGCGTGCGGCTCCTCGACGCAGCTCGCGTGATCGCGGAAGCGCAGGCCGTCGTGGTCCCACGTGCACAGCGAGGGCACGAACGTGTACAGGCCGGCCATGGGGCGCGAGTGCTTGAGCGGGACGGGGAGGGGAGGGTAGACGAGGTCGTGCGGGTTGCTCGGGACCCAGTGGCCAAGCGGCGTGCGGAGCGGGTCGAGCGTCGAGCAGTCGGGGCGGCCGGCGATCTGAGCCTCCTTGTCGTCGGTCGAGATCGGGAGGCCATACGGCGGCGCTGCGGGCTCGCCGAGTCGAGGCGGGATGTAGGGTCGGCAGGCGTCGTCGCACAGGTTGAGCTCGAGTGGTCGGGCAACGAGGGGCTGCATGAGGAGCCGAGGTCGCGGTCGTGACCCCTTCTCGGCGTCAATCTCCTTGAAGCCCTCGTAGTCCTGCGAGCGAGGAGCCAGGGTCAGCTCGAGGAGTGCGAGAAGGAGAGCGGAAGCGAGAGCGCACGGACCTCGTACAGGAGCGACACGTTGAGCCAAAGCCGACCAGGGTTGTTCAGGCGGAACGTGAAGAGGTACTCGCAGTCGCCGAGGTACTCAGTCGGCACCATCTCGGCCCTGCGCTCGGCGCCGTCGACCTGGACGTTGAACGTGTCGGGTCCGAGGTGCGTCTTGATCCAGGCGTCGAGCTTCGGGTCCTTGGACGGCTCGTTATGGCCGCTCTCCATCTCGGCGCACCGTAGAGGATCCGTGCGGCTAATGGTGAGCTCGAAGGCGTTGCAGGTGCGAGTGTCGTGGACGAGCGCGAGCGAGAAGTCGGGCGAGGATGAGGGGAGGTTGATGGGCGCGCTGCGGTGCTCAGCGTCGAGGAGGGAAGGAGGGAGGGCGAGTCGAGGATCCGGGCACACGGGGCGCGGCTGGTGGACGGCGAGAGCGAGAGGGTGGTCGAGGCGGAATGGCTGCGGGTGAGTCGGCGTCAGCGGATCAAGGTCGAAGCGGCGCCGCCAGAAGAGCGATACGGCGTACTCGGTAGAACGTCGCTGCAGTCGCGCCGACGAGGAGCGCGCCCAGTAACCAGCACGCCGCCGCGACGGGTCGTCGTCGAGGAGCAGACGGCAGCTCCCGCTCGCCCCGCCCGTCCCCGTCCTCCCCCTCCTGCGGCGCCGCCATGTTGAGCTCGAGGTAGCTCGCTGGCCGAGGTCGTGCGAGTCGCTCTCGCTGCTCGAGCGCGCTGTACCGGCCGCGGTCGGTCGCGAGGTTGGGCGAGAGGTGGATCGTGGCCCGCCGCCAAATCGGCTCCTTCTCGGGCAGCGGCGGGAGGATGGACAGCTCGTCGTCGTCGTCGAGCGCGAAGGACCTGTGGGCAGAGAGAGGTGAGCGGATGTTGCTTGCGAGGGCCGACAAGGAGGCGGGGTTGCGAGGACGCGGGCGGAGAGGGCAAGACGCACGAGCGGCGCGACAGGCTCATCCTTGCCGAGTGTACCGTCGGTGCAGGCTGCACAGAGTAAGCGAGCAGCAGGGGGTGTAGGGTGAGGAGAGCGAGGCGAGGGAGCTTGCCAGCCCGCCGGCCGCCCGTCGGAAGCCTGCCCCGCGGTTCAATTCCACTCGGCCTTTCCACTTCTGGCGCCTGGCTCTCCACGCTCGCTCTCGCTTCCGCTTTGGCCTCTTCCTCGAGCTCCCACGACATGTGCGCTCGTGCACTCGTCGCACACAGCGCCGATCTCTCGGAAGCCTGAGAGGAGGAGAACCAGGCAATCGTTACAGACACATTGCTACAAGGGCTCGTCGGCGTCGGCACGAAGCCAGAGCGCAACCGCTCCGACCGCGACGAGCGCGTCGACGGCGCCGACGGCGAGGAAAGGTGCGCCGGGCAGGCGGTCGAAGAGGAAGCCAGCTCCCGACCCGACGGCGAGGATGCCGAGCCCTGCACGCACGCACGCGCTGAGTCAGCACGAGGCTCGTCGAGAGAGAGAGTGCGCTCGTGGAGGAGAGAAAAAGTGAGCTCACCCCCGCTCAGGCCGTACGCGCCGCTCAGCGCGCCAGCAACCTCGCGCCCCTCCTTGGCGACCACCGTCCCACGCCCGGTCGTCACGAGCGCGAGAGAGAGCACGACGCCCGCCGCCTGGGCGACGCCGAGCCCGACGACGTACAGCCACGAGACGGGCGCTCGAGGGTCGGAAAGGAGTGAGAACCCGACAAAGCTCGCGGCGCCGACGAAGAAGGCGAGGGCGAGGGCGAGCGCCTGCGGGTTCGAGGTCGAGAGGCGGGTGGACGACGACACGAGGCCGACGAGCGGCGAGAGGAGGAGGGCGAGGAGCTGGACGACGCCCGTGAGGATCGACGAGCGGACGTAGGCTCCTCGGCACGAGTCGTGGGTCGAGCTGGCGAGAGTGCTAGAGTCGCACAGGTCGTGGTCGAGGAAGAACTGCATGTCGTCGAGGGTCAGCTGAGGGAGGGCGAGGGAGCTTGCGAGGCGGACGCACTCGATTGACGAGGAGCGGGATGTACGCCGTCACGACGATGGCCTGCGCCCGACTCTGCGGAAGATCACATCGTTAGCGAGCGTCTCACAAGCCCAGAACCGAGAGAGAGCGGGACGCACCGCAAAGCTCGCCGCGAAACTGAGAGCAACGTCGCCCGACTCGCCCGCGAGCCTAAAGCCCTCGACCAGCTTGCCCGCTCCCCTCTTCATCCTCGACAGTACACCCGATCTCGAGCGCACAGCGCTGCTGCCGCTCGACCGAGGACCTGCGCCGGGCAGGAGCGCTGCGAGAAGGATGCCCTCGAGGACGGCCAGACCGGCGGCGAGGTACAGCGTCTGCCGCAGGGCCTGCTCGAGGGTCGAGGGCGAGTCGGGGTCAACGGCGAGGCTGGCGAGAAAGGTGGGGAGGCGCAAGAAGCCAAAGACTGCGAAGAGGGCGAGGTCAGCGTGCCGCCGTGGAGGTGGAGGGCGAGGGGGAAGGAGGACGCACCGGCGATGAGAGCGCCGAGCCCGCTAGAGAAGCCCAGCACGCCCGCCAGCCGTGCAGGCTCGTGTCGCCGCAAGCTCGCCGTAGACACCGTCGAACCTCGCCGCGCCGAGGACGAGATGAGCCGCCGGCGCTCGGCAGGCTCGTCCTCTGGCTCGTCGCTCGCGGCGCACTCGTCCGGGACAGCCGACATGGTCGCCATCATCGAGCTCATCGTCGTCACGAGGCTGCCGCCGCCGACCTGTGCACGCGCGCTAAGTCAGCTTCGTCGAGCGAGAGAGGCGAATGCGGAGGGACGGAGCGCACCGCGAAGAGGACCCTGGCCGCGACCAGCTCGCCGACGCTTCGTGCGCTCGCATACGCAACAAACGCGCACCCTACGACGGCATGCCCGAACACGGCGACCCACTTGACGCCGAGGCGGTCGCCGAGTGCGCCGGCGGGGAGGTAGAGGGCGAGGGCGGTGAGCTCATCGGCGGCGAGGAGGCGGCCGGTGATGGCGCCTGCGCGTGCGGCGGGGACGTTCAGGAGAGACGAGAGGACGAAGGGCGAGACGGCGTTGATGAGGACGAGCCAGCAGACGACCAAGGCCGAGTTGGAGATGAGGGCGACGAGGGCCGACGGGCGCGTGTCGGGCGACAGGCCGAGCCACGCCAGGGCGGGCATGCTGTCGTGTCTGCGCAGCGGCGACAAGGGCTGTGCGCCCTGCGAGCTGTCGAGGGGGAGCGAGAAAGAAAGACGACGCCGATGCTCGTCCGCTCGGCTCGGCGGAGAAGCTCTGTGGGGGTCGCAGGTTTTCGGGCCTGGTGCTGAGCACAAGCACGCTCTCAAGCACCAGTCGCCGTCGGCACAAGTAGCTCGCACAGAGAGGCGTTGCAGGTCGGGGAAAAAGGAGAGGGCGCAGGGGGTATCTCGACTCGCGAGGGGCAGAGGGGGTGCAAGGGCGGACAGAGGCAGTGGTGCAGCGAGAAGAGGGTATGGGTACAGGAAGGGCTGCGGGAGGTGCGTCGACGGGACGCCGTGGCGCAGGACAACGTGTGGGCGACTAGGGGATCGAGCGCGCGAACGCCTCGACGTCGACGTCGTCGGCCGCAGCGTGCCGCATCCACGGGTAGTCCTGCGAGCGCAGCGAGCGAGGTCAGCCAAGCTGCGAGAGGGTGTCGAGGAGAGAGGGAGAGAAGAGCGGGTGGACGCACGAGGAGCTCCTTGGGCGTCGGCCGCGCGACCTCTTTCGGCAGCGGGCCCTTCTTCTTGACGTTCCACCCGACAGGCTCCTTGCGCAACGTCGCGTCGACAAACTCGTCGACCATGGGCGAGAACCTGCCCGCTGGCAGCCGCGGAGCGGGCTCGTTGACGATGTACTGGAGGAGCTCGAGGATCGACATCTGGTGGCCGCTCCCGGCGAGCGACACGCCCGTCGCCTGCTTGCGCGGTGCGGCGCCGGACGGCTTGCGCGTGCGCAGCGACTCGCGCTTGGCGGCGCGCTGTCGCTCGGCGAGCATGATGCTGTCGCGCTTCTTGTCGGGCTTGGCCGGGCTCAACGTGTCGTCGCCGATCGTGCCGTCGTCGCCGCCGCCGCAGAAGGTCGCCTCGCCGCCTTCTTCCTGCACGCCGGCGAGCGACAGGCGCGCAAACGCCTCGTCCTCGTCGGACGAGGGCGTGTCGTCCTCGGACGAGAAGGGGAAGCGGCCGATGGCGAGCTCGACGAGCGAGATGCCGAGCGACCACACGTCCGACTTGACGCTGTACGGGTCGCCCGAGATGCGCTCTGGCTGTCGACGAGCTGCGAGTCAGCGTCCCGATGCTTGCGAGTGTGTGAGAGGGAGCCGAGGCTCGACGCACGCTCATGTAGGTGCTCGTGCCGACGAACGTGTCGGCGACGCTGTTGATGAGCTCGCCCGACACGCCAAAGTCGCAGATCTTGATCTGGCCCGCCGAGTTGAGGAGGATGTTGCTCGGCTTGACGTCTGCGAGCGCGAGAGCCAGGCGTCAGGACGAGCGCGAGAGGGTCGAGCACGTCGACGCGGACGGACCGCGGTGCATGATCTTGTGGACCTCGTACAGGTACGTTAAGCCCGAGACGACGGCGAGCGCGATCTTGCCGAGGATGGGTTCGGGGATCGGGCCGACCTTCTTGTAGATGTTGTCGAGCGAGCTGCGAGCAGGACGAGTAGGTGGGTCAGCCACGAGCTCGACGTCGAGGTGCAGACGACAGGAGCGCACCCCTTGTCCATGAACTCCATGCACATGCAGATGTGCGGGTCTTGCAGGTAGGCGCCGTAGAACGAGACGATGTAGGGCGACGAGCAGTCGTGCATGATCTGGAGCTCGCGCAGGATCTGCTTGCGGGTTGTGTCGCTCGTCGCAATGTGGACGACCTGCGGGGCGAGGAGGAGCGAGGTCAGCTCTCGGCTGGTCGCGCACGCAAAAGGGAGGAAGCGCACCTTCTTGGCCATGACCACCTTGGTCGGGACGTGCAGCGCCCGGCTGACCGTGCCGCCGTTGCCGCACCCGAGCTCGCCCAGGACCTGCAGATCCTCGTTGCGCAGGTCGAGCTTGAACTCGACGCCGAGCTCGAGGGTCGCGAGCTGCTCGCTGAGCCGGTTGTGGTAGCTGCGCGAGCTCGTCGAGGTGCTCGAGCTGGACAGGCTCGGCGTCGTCGGGAGGAGCGGGCTCACGCCGTCGGTCGAGTCGAGGCTGACGACGCTCGTGCGGTTGCTCCTGCTCGAGCCGGCGACCTGGATGGGCTGTGGTCGTGCGGGGACAGGGGGAGCGGGCGCCTTGAGGAGGAGGTCGGACGCGTCGCTGCCGGCGAGCGTGCCCGGCTTGACGGCCTCGCTGCCGAGCGCGAGGCCCTTCTTGTTGCGGTTCTTGGCGCGTCGTGCGAGCAGGCCGCTCGGCGGGGCGAGGCCGCCCTCTTGCGGCGCTGGAGAGCTCATCGTGTGGGGAGGACGGCGCGGCGATGGAGCTAGGGCGAGGCGAGAGGGTGGTGGTCGCAGGGAAGAGGGGCGGGGTGGATGTGCGCGTGCAGTGATGCTCGCAGCGGCGAAGACCAAGTCGAGGGGTGAGGAGCGTGTATAGGCAGGGCGGCCGTCTCCCCGAGCGCCGAGCTCCTCTCGAGGCAACCGCCAAAACTCCGCGGACCTACACTCGCATTTTCTCGCTCCAAGGCAGTCACAGAGGGTGATGCAAAGGTCGTTACAGCATGCTAGGAACGGCGGGAGAAGAACCGAGAGGACGAAGGAAGAGGGAACCAGAGGGACCGAGCGCGCGCGAGGTGAGGGGGAGAGGACCGCGAGGGAGATCTACACTATGAGGACGGCGGCGCTGCTCTACATCTAGAGAGGTGTCACAGGAAGGAGGTGAGGGCGAGGGCGAGGACATCTAGGGGGAGCCCGCCCGCTCGCTTGCGACGAGCCGCTACGGCACGCCCGCCGCGCGCAGCACGACGTGGTCGAGGATGAGCTGCGTGTGCACGGCATAGTTGTGCGGGTAAAAGTGCACCGCGTCGTGCATGACCTCCTGCATGGCGTGCATCGAGCCATAAAAGTCGACGAGGTGCGCACGAGCCGCGGCGCCGCCGGGCGAGACGGGCTGCTCGGCGAGGTAGCCGCCCGAGGCGAGGTACGACGCGGCGAGCTCGTTGCGCGCCTCGTTGCGCATGTTGTTGCGCACGATGTGCTGGCGGCCGAACTTCTGCGTGCGGCGAGGTCGTAGAGGGGGAGGGGAAGCGTCAGCGACGAGCCCGGCGTCGTACGTGCGAGCGACGGAGCGAGGAAGAGCAAGAAAGAGAGAGCGCGCGTGACGCACCGCCGGGATGAGGATCGAGTTGACGGGCGTCGTGTAGACAAAGCTGAGGTCCTCTCGCCGCGGCTGGTCGGGCGAGACGAGCTCTGGCTCGTGCGTCGAGCGGGGCCACATGGCCGTCAGGTTGTCGAGCTTGGCCGTCCAGTCGGCCGTCGTCGCCTCGGTGTTGTGGCTGCCAAAGCTGACGAGCGTGTGGTCGGCGTACGAGAGGTTGAGGAGCTCGGGCCAGGGCGCGAGGAGCGTATCGACCGTGTGCGGGAAGATGCGCTCGTCGTAGTGGCCGAACCGCCCGGTGAAGTAGTCGTTGAGGAGGGACGCGCTATGGTTGGCGGTGCGGTACGCCTCGCGCACGCTGCGGCGGAAGACGGCCTCGAGCGGCTCCGAGTCGTTGTCGGCCATCGTGAACCACGCGTGCGAGAAGATGAACGGCGTCGTGCTGCCCTCGGGGAACAAGAGGCACAGGAACTGCTCGTCCTTGCCGTTGATCGGGTTGAGGCCGTAGATGCAAGGGAAGGTGCCCTTGGCGCCGGCGAGCTCTTGCTCGGGAGGGTACGTGCCCGGCGGGATGAGCATGAGCTGGGCGGGGATGCCGTCCTTGATAAAGTTGCGCGAGTTCGAGTCGCCAAGGGCGCGGATCCACCGGATGGGCGTCCTGGGCAGGCTCGTGATCGTCTTCAGCGTGTCGACCTGCGACGTCGACAAGGGGCGGCAGCCCGAGTAGGCGTGGTAGGTCGACGGCGGCGTGTCGCCGCTCCACCAGCCCCACAGCGACGCCGAGCCGTGGTAGCACGACTTGCCCGAGAGCGTCCCGACGACGTCGACCTCGGGCGTGCGCATCGACCCGGGGAGCGCGGCGACGCCCGCTCGCGCCCGCTCGAAGACGTCGCCGCCGCTGTTGAGCGGGAGGACCTCGAAGCTAAAGTCGCCGTCGGTGATCGTGTCGTTGTAGCAGTGCGCGTAGATGGGCGGCGCGTCGTCGGGAAAGCCGGGCGTGCGCCCATAACGGCGGTCGAGCCAGTCGGGGATGTCGTACTCGACGAGGCGGACCGACAGCGAGTAGTTGCCCGGCTCGAGGAGCGGGACGACCCAGCCGTGCGCGGGCTTGGGCGTCGGGATGCCCGAGAAGCGCTGGCCACCCTCGCCGACGACGCTCAACCGCAGCCACGAGGCGCGCTCGACGTCGGGCCCGGAGCCCGCGGCCCTCGCGAGGAGGATGTCGCCCGCCGTGTACGAAGTGCGGAGCTCGTCGCGCAAGAGGCGGAAGCGCTCGGCCGCAGGGGTCGAGTCGTTGAACTCGACGAGGGGTGGGGGAGCGAGGTCGAGGACGGCGGGGGGCCACAGGGTCGACGGGAGCCGGATGCGGTGGAACTGTGTCGGGCGGGAAAGATGCTGGTCAGCTCGCTGCGGTGATGCGGCACGTCGCAGTGCGGTGTGAGGGGCGAGAGGAGCAGTGGACGCACGGGCAAGAAGGCGAAAGAGAGGGCGACGACCACGAAGCCGGCGAGACCGAGGACGACCGCTGCTGGCGACACGACTTGTGCGACACGCTCGTACGAGTCCTTGAACCACGCCCCACGCCGCTCGAGGCCGTCCTGAGCCGTGCCGAGCTCAGCCTGGTCGAGGAGCGCGTCGTCCTCCTCGTCGCCATCGTCGGGCTGCGACTGGAGCAGCGGGATCGACACCGTGCGCGACTCGGCGGCGGCCCACATGACCGGTGCGGGCGGCCACTGAACGAGGCGGTGGTGGCTGGGCAAGTGGGAGAAGCGGTGAACGAGAGGAAGCACCGGTTCGATCGCGACCCGCGCGCCGCAACGGTGGAGCAGCCGCGGCCGCCGCGGGCCTTGCGGACTCCAGGTCCGAGCACCTCAGCTCGCGCTCCTGCAGAGCAGCACATGCTCGCGCTCTCGAGAGCAGCGACGAGCAGCTTCTGAAGCCAAGGAGGTCGTCGCGGCTGAGCTCCTGGAGCTTGTCGCAGCCGAGAACCGCTCTCTCTCGCTCCCTCCCCTCGCTCTTGAGCACGTCCAGTACCCCGAGGGCAGAGAAAAGAGTTACAAGCACCGTACACGTGCGAAACGATCCGTGATGCCCTGCGTGCGCTCCGTCTAGTCCTCCTCCGGCTCGAGCGGGCCGTACGGCCGCGCGTCGAACCACGACTTGTCGAACTCGTGCACGCGGACGTCTGCAGGCGCGAGGGCGAGGACGGGGTCAGCTCTGTCCGTGCGAGGGTGCGCGACGAGGAGGAAGAGGGAGAGAGGAGAGGGAGAAGAGAGGGGACGCACAGCCGTCCTCGCCGCCGATGGCGTAACCCTTGCCCTGCGGGTGCACCGCGACGCTGTTGCACGGGCCGAACCCGCCCTTGACGCGCGAGACCTCCTCCTCGAAAATGCGGTGGAAGAAGCGGACCTCAAAGTGGCCCTGTCGTGCGCCGGTCGTCGTCACGTTCATCGCCTCCTGGCCGCCGCCCATGACGACCTGTCGAGAGCGCGACGAGAAGGCCTGGTTAGCGAGCTGCACATCTCGATGCTGCGAGGGAGAGGAGGAGGGAGAGGAGGGGACGCACGTAGGGCTTGCCCGGGATGATCGCTGCCGAGTTGAGCGGCGGCTCGCCCGTGTACGTCTTGATGAGCGTCAGGTACTCCTCCTCGCCGTGCGCGTTCTTGTGCGGGCCGACGGACCAGATCTAGACGCAGAGGGAGGGGGGCGTCAGCGAGAAGGAGGAGGGCGAGGAAGAGGAGGCTCGAGCGCACCTTTGCCGACTTGTCCTTGGACGACGTGACAAAGTAGGTGCCGTCGGGCGACATCTGCAGGTCGGTGATGACGCCCGCGTGGCCCCGCTCCTCCTTGTCGAAGAACAAGAGGCCCTCCTCCTGCGAGCGAGCGCGGGTCGTCAGCTCTGCTCGAGTGCGAGAGGGGAAGTAGGGCACGCACCGTGTCCCACAGGTTCAGCGTGCCGTCCTCGTGCGCCGTGACGATGAGCTCGTCGAGGCTGCACCACGCCGCGACCGTCGCCTTCGAGCCCGTCGGCTTGATCGTGAACTGCGGCTCCTTCGACTCTGCGAGCACGAGCCAGTAGAGCGTCAGCATGACAGCTCGCCCGAGAGTGGGAAAGGAGGCGACGCACGGTTCTTGAGGTCGTCGCGGTTGATGGCAAAGACCGAGACGCCGCCGGGGAAGCCCATGCGCTTCTCGGTGACGGCGAGCACGCGCTGGTCGTCCTCGCTCCACGCGACGCGCTTGACGGCCGTCGGGAACTCCCACGTGTACAGGCACTCGCCCGTCTTGACGTTCCACAGCTTCATCATGTTGTCCGCCGAGCCCGTGACGAGGAGGCTCGAGGTCGCTGCGCGAGGGAGGAGGGAGGAGCTGGGTCAGTTGGGGTTCCTCGAGTCCTGCGCTCCGTGCCGAGCGCGCCGCCACCTGCGCGCACTGGGTCATGCCGTCGAGAGGAAAGTGAACGCACTGTCGACGTCGACGGTCCAGACGGTGCCGTTGTGGCCGTCGTAGGTGCCGACGCGCTCGCCGTTGTGCGACCGCCACACGTTGACGACGTGGTCCTTGGCGCAGGAGAACAGGAGGTCGCCCTCGGAGTTGTAGACGACCTCTGCAGGCGGTGGAAGGGCGGGTGCGCGAGCGAGGCGGCGTGCGGAGGGATGTCGAAGGCAGAGAGGAGATGAGGAGGAGGGAGGCGAGGAGGAAGGCTCGTCAGCTCGTGCCCGGTGACCAGGATCTGCCTAGGCCCATTTGGCGCGGATGTACAGCTCGCAGTCCTGCTCTGACCGCCCACAGCGTACCTGCCGAGCAGCGGTGCCGAGGGAGATGGGAGGTGAGGGAGAGGGGGAGCTCACGGGTGAGGGCGCGCTCGTGGCCGGACAGCATGATGGGACGCTGTTGCCATGGGGTCAGTTGGATGCTTCTGCGCGGACTAGAGAGCTGCACGTGCCATGATGGGCGAGTTGCGGTGCGGTGGACGAGGACAAGGGAGCTTTCGTCCCCGGCGAGCCTCTCCTCCTCGGCTCTCGCTCTGAACGACCCGGCGTAGCTTGTTCGGTGCAGGTCCATACACCTGGCTAGCAGCACTTGCGCCACCTATGCCCGCTACCGCTCGTCGCGGCCGTTGTTCCCATCCCCGCCCCTCGAGCTCGCTCAGACGAAGCGGTCGACCTCGCTCTCGCATCCCCGACAGAGCTGTGCTTGTGTAGGGCGATACTCGCCCTTGTGGACGGCTCGCAGGAGCGCGAGAGAGGAGATGCGCGCGACGCGCTTCTTTCAGAGCCCGCCAGGTCCCGGGGCCGGGGACGACTCGCGCCGTTTCGCTGGTCTCTGCTCCCTTCCTGCCTCGCTCTGGGCGCCGACAGCCTCGTCTAAGAGTGCCAGACTCTCGACACGCCCGGCGAGCTCGGTCTCGCACAACGCCTGCTCCCGCTGCGCCGCGACCGCGCACACGCGCTCTCCTCCCCGCTCGCCTCGCGGACGCGCACCCCGACATGCTCGACGACCTCAAGACTCGGTCTCCGACACCGTCCGACCCGCTCATGGGCAGCGGCGACGGCGGCGGCTCGGATCACGACTCGCTCGAGCTGGAGGAGCTCGGCGAGGTGCCGAGGTGGGCCTCGCACTCGGTAAGTCCCCTCTCCTTCAGGCGCCGACGCGACGCATTCGCGCCGGAAGTCGACGCTGACGCCTATCCTCCCGCAGGCTGCTGGCACCTCGAACAGCGGGCGCTGCCGCATCGTCGAGCGGGTCGCCATCGTGTTCCTCGCCCTCCTCGCCCTCGTCCTCGCCACTCTCCCTTCCACCGCCACCGACACCGTCAAGAAGCTCCTCCGCACCAACACGCAGCACGACGAGTGCGACCCGTACGCGCTCCCCGGCGTGCTGCGCTTCGACTACGAGAACCAGACGGCCAACTTCTGGGAGCCGGCTCTCTCGCAGTGCACGGCGCGCGACTACATGACGCCCCTGACGTCCGGAGCAGTTCTTCCCGAGCTCGAGTTCCTGCGAGGCCGCGTCGTCGTCTTCTTCGGCGACTCGGTCGACCGGTTGTGCGTCGGCACGCCTCCTCTCGAGCACGTCCTTCCGGGAGCGGCGCTGACTCTCACACCTGCAGCGCCCTCAAGCACTTCTGCGACTTCTGCGCCGGCGAGCTCGAGACGATCGGCAAGGACCATGCGCTCATGCCGCCGCTGCCCGTCGGGCGCGAGCATGCGCCAGAAGGCTGTGCGTCGCTCGGGCCCCTCCTCGTCCCCAACAGCTCCTTACTGACCTGCCCTCCCTTCGTCGCCTCTCTCTGCACCTCGCGCAGACCTCTCGCACCGCAACACGACCGACTGGCCGGCGTCCGAGATGGGCGTCCCGCACGTGTGCCGCGTCAAGCAGCACGACTTCCACCTCGTCAACGTCTTCCAGTTTGGCTTGTTCCCCGAGGACGAGGCCTTGACGAGGCATCAACACTTCCTGCCACCCGGCGACTTTGAGGGTGCGCTCCCTGCTCTCGCTCGTCTTGGTCGAGGCCAAGCTGACGTCGTCCTCCTCTCGCCGTTCCTCCTCGCCCGCCCGCCTCGCCCTCCCTCTTCTGCTGCCTTCGACTCGCCGTCCTCTTTCACCGCGTCCCGTCGACGCAGGCCGCTTCGACACGTTTGTCGTCCCGCTCCTCGAGAACCTCGCCGATCGTCGCCGCGCCGACCGAGCTGCCGCCCTCGCCGCCGACCCGTCCCGCTCGTCCCTCGACTCGTCCCACCCGATCTCGGCCGCGCCCGACCTCTTCATCGCGTCGCCGACCTTCTGGAACCTCATGCGCAGGCCCGACGAGCTGCCGCTGCCGACCGGGTCCTGGGCGCACGACCTCGGGGCGTGGGCGCCGCCGACGCGTGAGCGGCAAGATTGGTGGGAGGAGCGTGTACATCAGGCGGTGGAGCACGTCGCGAGCGCGTGGGGCGCTGCGAGAGGGAGCACGAAGCTCGTCTGGCGTGCGTCCCTCTTTCCTCTCGTCCTCGTCCAGCTCTCGACGGTCCGTCGCGGAGCGCACCTCTCGCTCTGCAGCGCTGACGCGCCTCCTCCTCCGCACCTCCCGCTCGCAGGACGACTGCACACGGTCTATGGCGAGAACAAGTGGCCCGTCATGAAGGTCCGTGCGCAGGACGACGTCGCCGTTCGGATCGTCGAGCTCCTCCAGGACGAGTCGGTCGCCGCCGAGACGAGCGCAGGGTGGGCGCGTTGGACGAGGGACGTCGTGCCGACGCTCGGCGGGTCGTGGCGCAGTAACCGCACGCGCGACGAGGTCCGTGCGCTTGGGCTCGCCGAGCGGATCAAGGTGCTCGAGTGGGGAAAGGTGTTTGACGGGCAGCAGTTCCATGGCACCGTCGATGGCGTGCACCCTCTTCCGCTGCCCGGGAACTGGGTCTACTCCAACAGTGCGTTGTCCTGCTTCCGCGCCGCTCGCCATGGAGCTGACCATCCGCTCCCTCCCTATTGCCGCCCGCAGTGTGGCTCGACGTCCTGCGCCGCCACGTCGACGAGCGCGCGTAGGCTCGAGGCGGTCAGCAGAGCTTCTGGGTGCTGTAGAGCCGTGTCGAGCTGCATCGAGTCGTTCTTTCTCGCGACCTTCTCAAGTCGGGCCTGCTTTCGACAGCTCGTCGCCGACGCCCAGCCGACGACCGCATCTTCGTGAGAACAGGCCAAACGTGCTTGACGTGCAAACGTACTCAAGGGCCTCGGGACATTGCCAGAGCGAAAGGCAGGGTGGGAGAGGTCCGAGCGGGAGCAAAGGCGAGCGAGGCCTTGACGCTTTGTCGTCTCGCGCTTCGGTCCGAGCAAGCACCTCTCGAGTTGCCGAGAGCTGTGGCCGGTCGAAATACAGTGTTACAGACAAGTCTAAGGATCTAGGACAAGGTAGAGCAGGATCTAGGTCTCCGAGGGTGAGGGAAGGCGCAAGAGGGGGAGGCTGACGACGCCCTGCTCGCCGCCGACGAGCGCCGTCCGGAGCGCCGTCTCGTTCATGCGGATCTTGCGCGCAAAGAGGCCGTCGCCGCGGCGGATGTAGTCGAGGTCGTCGATGCCGAGCTCGCACGGGTGGGCGCCGTTCGTCGAGCGGTGCGTCTTGCAGGGCCGGGTCCAGTCGACGTAGACCGGCGGAGGAAGGTGCCCGAGCGTCGGGTATTGGGTGTACTGCATGGTGACGAAGAAGTGCTCGCTCGGCGCGTGGACGCGCTGAAAGTAGGCGGCCCAAGCGTCGTGGTCGGGCCCGTTGACGGCGTACTCGGCCATCTCGCGCGTGAGGAGGAACCATTGGTGGTCCTTGCGCACGTGCGCACCGCCAGGCGTGAGGTCGAGCGCTGAGCACTTGTCGTCGATGCAGCGCGCGGGCCCTCGGCGGCAGTCGGTGCACGAGACGCCCCACGCGCGCTTCGCTCGAGTGAACGAGCACTCGGGCTTGCAGACCGGGACGGGCGCAGGACCGTCGCCGCCGGCCTCAAGCGCGCCTTGCCACGTTGAGAGCCATGCCTGGCGCTCGCGAGCGTCGAGACGAGGCCAGCTCGTGCCGTCGACGAGGATCGTCTTGGTCCACCGCGCGTCGCTCCGAAGCGCGTGACGGACGAGCGTCACCTCGGCGAACACCTCGCTCTGCAACGGCGAGAGCACGAGGTCAGCAAAGAGGCGCGAGGGCTTGAGGAAGAGAGGGGCTCGAGCGGCGAAGGCGGCGACGCACCCACTTGCCCCACTTGACGTCGACGCGCTCCTCGTCGATGAGCTGGACGTTGCCGCACACGCCCATGCTGTCGCGGTACCGCGCGACGACCGAGTCGTTCATCTTGGCGTCGGCGTGCACGACGAAGAGGTCGTCCGGGTGCCACAGGTGCTCGACGAGTTGGCGCGCGCCCTCGAGCGTCTCCTCGGTGTGGACCATGAACAAGTACGCGACGCGGTGCTCGTGCTCGTCGGCAGCGTCGCGCGAGAGGGCCTGCGTCGCCTTGCACCCGGGCCAGCGGGTCGCGATGTCGTCGATGCCGCTCGAACCCGCGAGTGCGCCGTGGCCCAGCCAGGGTGCGAGCGAGGCGGCGTCGTTGTGCAGCTTGACGACGCGGGCAGTGACGCTGTCGTAGGTGGCGGCGGGCGTAAGGCTGGCGAGGACGACGAGGAAGCAGGCGGCGACGACGGCGCGCAGGCCCGGGCGGGTGCGGAGCGTGGTGAAGAGGCGGTCGCGGCAACTTGGTCGGCCAGTGGCACCGAGCGGTTGATACGCAGGCAGGAGCACCATCGTCGACTCGTGCGGGTAGCGAGCTCGAGAGCAGGACGGGGCGGGCGTGTCTGAACCCGACGAGGACGACGACAACCACACGTTCGAAAGTCGGATCTCCGACGGCCGTGCCGATCACCTCGCATTTGGAGCCCCGAGCGCCGGAAAGCCGGCGCAAATGATGACACGTACGACGAGCGCCGACGAGGCAAGTGGGCACGAGCGAGCGGCGGCGTTTCGTTCGGAGATCCAGGGAGACGGCCCCGGGAGGGTCGTCCCAGCGCTACTCGACCACCATGGCCGCGAGGCTATCGGCTGTTGCTGCACTAGCTGCGCATCGCTCCCTCCCATGTCCCGCCGCCGCGGCTCCCACCCCGAGTCGCACCCACTCGCCTCGCTCCCATCCTCCACCACCGCATCCACCCCGCTCGCGACCTCGATGAGCGCCTCGCCCAGCCCGTCCAGTGCGCTCCTCGGCGACAAGCAGCACTACCGCGACGACGACGACGACCGGCTAGACGGCGACGACGCCTGGGAGGCCGAGCGACCGCCGCTCAAGCGCGACTACCTCGACGACGACGACCTCGGTACTCGCCTCGCCGCCCAGGTTCCCTGGCTCAAGCCCGTCGCGCAGTGGCGGCCATGGTCCCGGCGCGCTCGGTCGCTCGTCGTCCTTGCCGTCGGCCTCGCGACGCTCGTCGGCATCATCAGCACGACGGCCGCCGCCGGGCACCGGCCGAACGTGGTCAACGGGCCTGTCGGCGCGACGAGCTGGCGGCACAAGCTGAGCAGCGCGGCGCAAGGGGTCACCGGGTGGTTCTGGCGCGGCGAAGAGCCATGGCAGCGGCCGCACCTCGTCGAGCGCAACCCCAACGTCTCGTTCGCCGACTACCTCGCCAACCTCTCGTTCGTCCCCTTCCCCGTTCCGGCCTCGACCTCGTCCCTCCTCCTCACCTCGAGTACGACCAACGGCTCGTCGCCCCGCCCCAACTCGCACGCGTCCGCCAGCAAGCGCCTGTCGACGACGCCGCTCCCGCACCCCTCGTACTCGACCTCCGACGAGCGCAACGTCGTCCTCCTCACGATCTGCGACGGCCGCTACGTCCACGCCGTGCGCATCTGGGCCCTGCGTGCTCGCGACCTCGGCATGCACCGCGACAACGTCGTCATCCTCTGCCTCGACCAGGCCTGCCTCGACGAGGCCGAGAAGCACGGCCTGCACGCATACGGCGGCTTCGCCAAGGAGCACTACGCGTCCAAGGTGCCGCCTATCGGGCGAGGGGAGGAGGCGCCCGACGTGCCGCCGATCGAGATCGCCTCGTCGCCCGCCGCCGCCGCCGCCGCCGCCGCACGGACCCTCGACAAGCGCGAGGGCAAGAACGGCGGCATCGAGCGCGGCTTCTTCATGCAGTACACCAAGTTCCGCGTGCTGTACGAGATCAACGCGGCCGGGTACGCGTCGCTCTTCTTCGAGGCCGACACGGCCCTCACCGCCGACCCGTTCGCGTGGATGCGGCCTCTCGTCGCCGGGCCCGACCCGTCCGCCCTCGGCGTTGCACCCGCCAACCTCACGATGGACCAGCGTCGCCGCATGCCCTCGCCATTCGCCCTGCCGCGCGCTCACGCCGCCGCCGCCCCCTCCCCCGCCGCCTCTTCCTCCTCGTCCGGCTCCGTCTCCTCCACCGCCGCCGACCAAGCCGCCGCCGTCGCCTCGTCCGCCTCGTCCGTCGTCGACCCCGAGGGGCTCGACCCTGGCTGGGACATGCTCATGACGCAGGACGGCTACCACGTCGCCAATTTCGGCTTTTTCCTCATGCGCCCGACGATCGCGACGACGCTGTTCTGGCGCAGCACGCTCCGCCAGTACGTCGCCCGAGGCGGCTGGGACCAGGCGGTCGTCCACAAGTCGATCGGCGAGCACGGCTGGACGCAGCAGTGGCTCCCCGGGTGGTGGGAGGAGGGCGCGCTCGCGCGCGACAAGGCGGTGACGCCGGCGCCCAAGGGCATCGAGAAGCAGAACCAGTACGAGCAGTGGCACCTCGTCGACAAGCTCGACGGGCTGCGCGACGGCGAGCGCCTGCGCATCGCCATGCTTCCTCTCAGCCAGGTGCGCCTCCTCCCGCTCGTCTCGACTCTCGCGCTCGACCGTGACGCTGACGCCGCCTCGCAGTTCTACGCCTACCACATCATGTTCTTCCACTGGTGCGGCTCACGACGTCTTTGCTCTCGCTGGGCGCGGCGCGCACCTGGCTCAAGCACTGACCCGCTCTGCCCGTGCGCCTCGCAGGACGCCTCCTCAGACCGCACCCGACCCAGTCCTGCACCACATGACGACGATCAGCTACCAGATGCGCAACTTTTGGCCCAGTGCGTCCTCGCTCGGTCTCTCCCCGCTCTCTCGACGAGGTCGACGCGCTGACCCAGGGGCTCGTGCGCTCGCAGAGGAGCGCGGCTGGTACTCCGACATAGACGGCTTCTACTCGACGCCTCGACCGCTCCTCGTCCCCTGGAACGTGACGCACGGGCCCGAGGTCGCCATCGCCGAGCCCGAGACGGCCCCGGACCTGACCGCCAACCGCACCTTCTGGACGCGCGACGAGCCCGACTTTGCCGCCTCGACCTTGACGGGCACGGCCGACGACCTCCTGCACTACGCCCGCATCCTCCAGCTTCTCGGCGGCGTCTCGACGAGCGCGCCGCGCTCGAACAGCTCGGCACAGGCCGACCTCGCCGACGACTCGAGGTGGTCGGCGGGCTCGATCGAGTCGTTCGCCGTCAAGCTTCCGGGCAAGATGCACATCCTGCAGGGCAAGAGGACGATCGTGCAAGAGTCGACACGTCTGCTGGACATGGAGTTTGTCCCCTTCCTCTGCCTTCCTCTCTCTCGCCGCAGCAGCTGACCCTCGCCGACGGCACCCTTTCTTCTCGCAGTGCCGCCGTGGTACGTCCTCCCGACAGCTCCCAGTTCTCTTCCAGCATGCACCGACCGTCTGCTGACCTCGTGCGCCCGTATTCCTGCAGCGCGCCTCGGTCGACGTCGTCGAGCCCGCCTTCTTCAAGCACGCCGCCGCCTTCCTCTCGGCGCCCGACCGCGCCGCCTGGACCTCGAACCGCCTGCGCATCTCGCTCGCCGCGTTCGACTCGCTCCCGGCGCTCGTCGCGCACCTGCGCGAGGTCCTCGCGCCGTACATCGGCTCGGCGAGCGAGCACTTTGGTCCTCGCGGCGTCGTCGTCGAGCTCACCGACTGGAGCGCTACGTTCGCGTGGAAGCTCGACGACCTCGATGCCAGCGAGCGGGTGCAGGGGATGGACAAGGACGCGTTCGAGGCGCTCAAGGCGTCGAAGAGGTGCATGCGGTGGAGCGAGGCCAAGATCGTGCGTCGGCCTTCCTCCCTCGTCTAGCGCTGCCGTCGGCGGGGACGACACTGACGCACGTCTCTCGCAGCCGTTCCTGTGGTGCAAGCCTGAGTAGCAGAACGCAGTAGAGCGCTGTGCGCGAGCAGTAGACGTCTTCCCAGACCCCCTCTTTTATTTCGGTTCTCTCCGTCTGTATAGCTCTGCATCTTGTGCCACTCATTTGCTGCATCTCTTCGACGTGTTCTTAGACTCTATCCACAGTATGCGCGCGAGAGAGCTGCCGGCGAGGACCCGAGGACGATTCCCGGCTCGGGCCTCTCCCCCTTGCCCACTTCCTCGGCAGCCGCCTAGCGCCTCTCTGTACACCTGCACGTCGCAAGCCAAGCGCATAGAGCACGCCCTTACGAGGATGCGGTGCTCGACTGTGCCATCGGCGACGAGCTTGCGAGAGCGGGGCCGACTTGAGAAGGTCGCGAGGAAGAACGACTCGATGCAGCTCGACACGGCTCTACAGGATCTAGAAAGCTCTGCAGAGCATCTCGAGTCTATGTGCGCTCGGCGACGTGGCGGCGGAGGACGTCGAGCCACACTGCGGGCGGCGACAGGAAGCGGATGGTCAGCTCGGCGGCGAACGGCGAGGAGGAAGCAGGACGACGCACTGTTGCTGTAGACCCAGCCCCCAGGGAGCGGAAGAGGGTGAACGCCGTCGCTCGTGCCGTGGAACTGCTGGCCGTCAAACACCTTGCCCCACTCGAGCACCTTGACCCGCTCGGCGAGCCCAAGCGCACGGACCTCGTCGCGCGTGCGGTTGCTGCGCCACGACCCGCCGAGCGTCGGCACGACGTCCCTCGTCCAACGCGCCCACCCTGCGCTCGTCTCGGCGGCGACCGACTCGTCCTGGAGGAGCTCGACGATCCGAACGGCGACGTCGTCCTGCGCACGGACCTTCATGACGGGCCACATCCTCTCGCCGTAGACCGTATGCAGACGACCTGCGAGCGAAGGGTGCGAAGGACGAGGTGTGTCAGCGCTGCAGAGAGTGAGGTGCAGCCTCGCGAGGGACCGCCGAGAGCTGGACGAGGACGAGAGGAAAGAGGGACGCACGCCAAACGAGCTTCGTGCTCCCACTCGCAGCGCCCCACGCGCTCGCAACGTGCTCCACCGCCTGCTGGATCCGGGTCTCCCACCAATCTTGCCGCTCGCGCGTCGGCGGCGCCCATGCGCCGAGCTCGCGCGCCCACGACCCGGTCGGCACCGGCTCCTCCTTCATCGCCCTCATGAGATTCCAGAACGTCGGCGTCGTGATGAAGAGGTCGGGCGCGGCCGAGATCTCGTACGACGAGTAGAACGCCGAGCGGGACGGGTCGGCGGCGAGGGCGGCAGCTCGGTCGGCGCGACGACGCTCGGCGAGGTTCTCGAGGAGGGGCACGACGAACGTATCGAAGCGGCCTGCGGATGTGGGAGGGAGAGCCAGGTAGTCAGCCACTCGGTGTCGGGAAGACGGTCGCGGGAGGAGGGAGAGAACCGCACCCTCGTAGTCGCCGGGCGGGAGGAAGTGGTGCTGCTTGATGACGTTCACGTCCTCGTCCAAGAACCCGAATTGGAACACGTTGACGAGGTGAAAGTCGTACTGCGGGAGGCGGCAAATGTGCGGGACGCCCATCTCGGACGCCGGCCAGTCGGTCGTGTTGCGGTTCGAGCGGTCTGTGCGAGGGGAACCGGGCGGCGGCGCGCAAGCGGGCAGGTCAGCGAGGAGCTGGAGGTGACGGGGAGAGGCCGGATGACGCACAGCCTTCTGGTGCGTGCTCGCGCCCGACGGGCAGCGGCGGCATGAGCGCGTGGTCCTTCCAGATCGTCTCGACCTCGCCGCCGGTGAGCTCGCAGAAGTGCTTGACCGCACTGTGCGGTGATATGGAGAGATCGTCAGCCCGATGTCGATGTCGAGACGTCGAGCTGGGCAGCAGGAGGGAGGACTGCGAGACGGAGGAGGACGCACAAGCGGTCGACCGAGTCACCGAAGAACATGACCGTGCGCCCTCGCAGGAAGTCGAGCTCGGGGACGGCACCTGAAGTGGACCCAACAGCTGACATGTAGTCTCGCGCCCTGCACTGCGAGAGAGCCGGCTCCCAGAAGTTGGCCGTCTGGTTCTTGTAGTTGAAGCGCAGGACGCCGGGCAGGTCGTACGGGTCGCACTCGGCGGCGGGCGGCGCGGTGGCGCCGAGGAGCGTCTTGAAGCCGTCGGTAGCGGTAGAAGGAAGGCTCGGCGAAAAGGCGAGGACGAGGACGAGGAGCGCGAGGAACGCGAGCGCGACCCGCTCGACGATGCGGCACCGGGAGCTCCTCAGGGCGTCGCCAGCCTGTGCGGGAGGGGTCGTCAGCGACGAGATCTTGAGGTAGGGTCTGGACGTGCAGGATGGAGGGCTCACCGCAGACGAGGCCCACCTCGGATGCACCGCGCCGAGTTCCTCCAGCTCGAGCGTGTCGTGGTCGGGGCCGCCCTCGCCACCGTTGGGGAGCGGATCGTACGTCGTCGGTGAGCGGGTTTTGAGGTCGTCGAGCATGTCGTCCGAGTCGGTGGAGGAGCGCGGCGAGGCGACGTACGAGGTGGAGGGCGAGGGTTGTGCGTCCTCGCAGCCGGGACGAGCGAGCGGGCGACACGCGGCACTCGCGAGCACGTTCGCGTCCGCGTGAGCAGAGTCAGGCAGGAGGGGGAAGCAGAGGAGACAGCGGCGGGCGAGCTCGAAGCTGTGGCAGGGGACGCGAGGAGCACTCCGCACCGGGTGAGCGGGCACGCAGCGGACGTCCGACGGTTCGCCGGAGCGGCTAAGGAGGACCGCCTCAGACTTGCCGAGCAGCGCAAGCACGCCCTGGTGAGACTCGTCTCGACCGCGCGCGCGCGCCGCGACCGCGCCGAGTGAGAGCTCCTCCTCCCCAGAGCTTGTTCTCGCTCCTGCTTGCGCCGAGCTGCGACTGCCGAGCTGGCTGGGCAGCGCCAGGTCGACATGCCTGTCCATGCCGCGCCGCTCGAGGTGCACCGACTCGCCTCGCTCTCCTCGCCGGTGACGACTACCGCGGCTTCGACCCCGCCCACAACTTCGACCAGCCCCGACCGCGCGACCGACATGCTCCTGGGCGATGCGCAGCGGCACAGCGACGACGACGACGACGACGGCTGGCAGGCCGAGCGGCCGCCCCTCAAGCGCGACTACCTCGACGACGACGGCCTCGGCGCCCGGCTCGCCGCTCGAGTTCCCTGGCTGCGGTCGGCCGCACGATGGCGCCCAGACGCACGGCGGGCGCAGTCGGCCGTCGTCCTGGCTGTCGGCCTCGCGACGCTCATCGGCATCGTCGTCACGACGGCCGCCGCCGGGCACCTGCGGCACCGGCTGGACGACGCGGCGAGTTGGCGGGACAAGCTGAGCAGCGCGGCGCACGGCGTGACAGGGTGGCTGTGGGAGGCAGAAGAGCCGTGGCGGCGGCCCATGCGCATCGAGCGCGACCCGAACGTGTCCCTCGCCGACTACCTCGCCGCCCTCGAGTTCGTCCCCTTCCCCGTGCCAGCCTCGACCTCGTCCGCCCCTCTCGACTCGCGCTCGACGATGACGACACCGAGGAACACGACACTCCCGCACCCGTCCTACTCGACCACGAACCAGCGCAACGTCGTCCTCCTCACGATGTGCGACGGCCGGTACGTCCACGCTGTGCGTGTCTGGGCCATGCGCGCTCGCGACCTCGGCATGCACCGCGACAACGTCGTCATCCTCTGCCTCGACGCCGCCTGCCTCGACGAGGCCGAGACGCACGGCCTGCACGCGTTCGGCGGCTTCGCCAACTTCTCGTCCCAGGTGCCGGTCGTTGGGCAAGGGCTCGAGGCGCCCGACTTGCCGCCGCTCGAGTCGAGCTCATCGCTCGTCGGCATGTCGACTCGCGAGCTGCCGCCGCTCGAGGTGCGCGCGCCACTCGCAGGCAGCGCGAGCGCCGCTCGAGCCGTCGACAAGCGCGAGGGCCCGCAGGGCGGTGCCGAGCGCGGCCCTCGGCTCCAGTACATCAAGTTCAGGACGCTGTACGAGGTCAATGCGGCCGGCTACGCGTCGCTCTACTTCGAGGCCGACACGGCCCTCACCCAGAACGCCTTCAACTGGATGCGCGCGCTCGTCCCCGACATCGAGCTTTCTGCCGTCGCCGCCTCGCCCGCCGAGCTTTCGACCGACGAGCGTCGTCGCCTACCCTCCCCGTTCGCCCTGCCGCGCTCCGCCGCCGAGCGAGCTGCCGCCCATCCCGGCGCCGCCGACTCGGACGTCTCGCTCGTCGATCCCGAGGGCCTCGATCCCGGCTGGGACATGGTCATGACGCAGGACATGTCGGACGTCGCCAACTTTGGCTTCTTCCTCATGCGCCCGACGAGGGCGACGACGCTGTTCTGGAGGAGCACGCTGCGGCAGTACGTCGCGCGAGGTGGGTGGGACCAGGGCGTCGTGTCGCAGTCGATCGCCGAGCACGGCTGGTCGCAGCAGTGGCTCAGGGGCTGGTGGGAGGAGGGTGACGGCGACGCCGCCGAGACGCTGCGCGAGGCGCCGACGACGCTCGAGGAGAAGGTGCGGTGCGAGCAGTGGCACTTTGTCGACAAGCTCGACGGGCTTCGACAAGGCGAGAGGCTGCGCATCGCCATGCTGCCCATCGACAAGGTGCGCCGAGCTCCTAACCAGCCTCGTTCCGCGCAGTCTTGACGCTGACGCTGTCTCGACCCTCTCGCCGTTCCTCCTCTCCGTCCTCTCGCCACGTCGCCGCTCCTGCCGCCTCCCTTTCCCTCTCTCACAGTTCTTCGCGTACCACACAATGGGCTTCAACTGGTGGTGAGCGCGCTCACCCCTCTTGGCTCCCGCCCGACGAGCGCGGAACTGACCCGACGCGCTCCTCCTCCTCTTTACCGCGCAGGACTCCTCCCCGCGACATGCCCGACCCTATCATGCACCACCTGACGGCGATCCAGTACGGCATGCGCAACTTTTGGCCAAGTGCGTCCTCGCTCGCCCTCTCCTCCCTCGGCGAGGTCGACGCGCTGACCCAGGGGCTCGTGCGCTCGCAGAGGAGCGCGGCTGGTATGCCGACGTCGACAACTTCTATACGACGCCTCGACCGCTCCTCGTCCCCTGGAACGTGACCCTCGAGCCCGAGGTCGATGTCGCCAGGAGCGTGCCGCCGTCAAACCGCTCGTCGCCGCGCACGTTCTACTCGCGCGACCCGCCCGACTTTGTCGCCTCGACCCTGACGGGCTCGCCCGACGACCTGCTCCACTACGCTCGTATCCTGCAGCTTCTCGGCGGCGTCTCGACCCGGTCACCCGCCTCGGCGGCGTCGTCGAACGCCTCGCTCGTCGTCGAAACGGCCGGCTCGATCAGCTCGACCGACACGTTCGCCGTCAAGCTTCCGGGCAAGCTCCACATCGTGCGGGACGAGGACGTCATCGAGCAGGACTCGACTAGGCTCGTCGACCTCGAGTGCGTCTCCTCGCTCTGCCTTTTCCTCTCGCCGCAGGAGCTGACTGTCGGCGATGACACTCTTTCTCCTTACAGTGCGGCTGTGGTGCGCCCCCTTCCAGCTTTAATCCTGGTCTCACACGTCTCGAGCGTCTCCTGACCCTGCGCGTCCAACCCTTCCAGCGCGCCTCGGTCGACGTCGTCGAGCCCGCCTTCTTCCAGCATGCCGCCGCCTTCCTGTCGCCCGCCGAGCTCACCGCCTGGACCTCGACCCGCCTGCGCATCTCGCTCGCCGCGTTCGACGCCCCGAGAGCGCTCGTGGCGCACCTGCGCGACGCTCTCGCGCCGTACCTCGGCTCGACAGCGGCGGGCTTCCCAGCTCGAGGCGTCGTCGTCGAGCTCGAGGGGTGGGTGGCGACGCTCGGCTGGTCGCTGGACGATCTCGATGCCGAGGAGCGTGCGAGCGGGATAGATGTGCAGGGGTTCGAGGCGCTCAAGAGGTCGAGGAGGTGTCAGGGGTGGGACCAGCTAGAGAAGCTCGTGCGTCCCGCTTTTTCTCTTCTCGGCGCCGCCTGTATTCTCTGCTCTCCGGCACTGACGACTCTCGTCGACTCGTCACGCAGCCTTTCATGTGGTGTACAGCGGAGGTGTAGAGCGCTAGCGGCGCGCCCGCCCGGACGACCTCGCTCGGACCTCGTTTTTGTCTAGAATCCCCAGACGGTGTAGCGCGCTTCTGCGCACCTCATGAGCTGTATCCGTAGACGGGATACATAGACCCTCGAGCGCTCAGGTCGGCGCACGAGAAAGCTCTCCACGAGAGACTCCCGGAACCTCGCCGGTCCACGCTTCCGCTCGCGACGGGCCTCGCCCTTGTCCTTGACCCGCAACTCCGACAGCTCGAGCGCGACTTGCGCCAGCTCCGCACAGCTACCTGCTTGTCCGCTGCGCACCCGCACCGCCCCAGCAGCACGCCCGGACGACCCCTCGCACACCGCGAGCTCTCATCACCTCCACCGACACTCGCTCCCACCTCGCGCCCCTCATGGGCAAGCGGGCGTCGTTCGCCCTCGCGCACACGCCCGAGGTCAACAACGAGTTCCGCCGACCGGGCGACGTCTCGATCTCGGTGCCGGCGAGCGAGCACCACACGGCCGCGTCGTGGGCGCGGGGGAGTTGGCGGTCGTCCGGCGGGGGAGAGCAGCTCGTCGCGGCGTGGAGCGGGCGCAAGGGCGGAAGGGTCAAGGCGGTCGCGCTCGGGTGTGTGGTCCTGCTCGGCTGGCTGGGCCTCGGGCAGCTGTGAGCTCCCGCCTGCCTCTCCTCTCCCTCCTCCTCTCCCTCCTCTTTCCCGCCCGCTCCCTCGCCTTGTCCCTCTCGCCGACGTTGACACTCGTTCTTCTACAGCCGAAATGCCGCGCACGACACGCCCATACCGTGCGACCCGTTCGAGCGACCAGGCCGACTGCTCGTCAACCTCTCGCCGCTCGACACCCACTGGCGGCCTCTCGACGAGGCCGCCTGCCCTCCTTTACCCGCCTACCTGCCTGCATTATACGAGCTCGCCCTAGGTGAGGCCCCCTCTCGGCAGCAGAAGCTGCGCAACCCGAAGCAGCTGCAGCTCGTCGCGGCCGAACCCCTCCCTCCTCTCGCCGCCGACCCCGTCCCTCCTCTCGCCGCCGAATCCTCCGCATCTCCCGACGCCCTCTCCTTCCTCCGCTCGCCTCGATCAGCACCGCCAACGGTCCTCCTCCTCGGCGACTCGACCGACGAGGACGCCCTCGACCAATTCTGCCGCCTCTTCCAGCACTCATCGACCACCGCCTCGCCCCGAGGCGGCTCCGACCCGCGCCTCGACGAGTTCCTCGCGTCCTCGGACACGGACGAGCGCAAGAAGCGGAGGAGGAGCGAGCTGCGGAGCTGCGAGCTGCCGAGGGCAGACGGGCGGAGGATGGCGGTGCGGGTGCTCGGCGCGCGATTTGACGCGTCGCGCGTGAGCGAGCTGCCGCTCGCTGCGCTCGGGGAGCTGGGAGGGGCGGACAGGGTGGACGTGGTTATGGTCCACAGCGGGGCAGCGGCTCAGGTGCGTCTCCCCTTGCTCACCCTTCTCCTCTCTGCTGCACGCACTGACCCCGCCGACCTCGCTTCTCCCTCCTCCCGTCCCTCTCTCTTCTCGTCCACCTACCTCTCCTACCTCTGCACCACCCACGGACCCGACCTCGTACCGATACGCAGCAGGACGACGGCAAAGCTGCGCGCTCTCGAGCCCTCGCGCCGCAGCAGCTCGAGCAACGAGCAGCCGACCTGCGGCGCGCGCTCGAGCACCTGCGCGAGCGCTTCCCGAACGCGCGCCTCGTCGTGCGCTTGCCGCACCGGCCGCAGGAGGAGCGCGTGGACTCGAACGCCAACTGTGCGTCGCCGACCCTCCTCTTCCCCTCAGGCGCGCGCACCTCGACTGACGCCCCGGCCTCTTGTCCTCGCAGTGGCGGTGCAGCAGCTCAGGCACTTGCAGCGCGAGGTCGCTCAGTCAGAGGGCCTCCCCGTCTTCGGTGCGTCCAGTCGCCGCCCGTCCCTCCCCGCCGCCCGTCCCTCCTCGCCGCTCGGCCCTCCTCATGAGCTGACCATCTCGCTCTCGCCGCGCCCGCAGACTTTGGCCGCGTCGTCGAGGGCTACCAGTTCCTGCACGACGACGAGCACCTGTCGCTCAACCCGGCCGGCGTCGTCTACGCCCAGGGCATCCTCCACCACCTGCGGCTCGCGCTCGAGCGCCGGTCGAGTTGGAGGAGAGGCTGGCTGTGGGACTCGTGAGGGGGCGGAGCGGGCGCGTAGGGTCGGTGTGTGCGTGTAGACGAGCTAGAATGCAGCCGGCGTTGCGCTCCAGCCTCCCTCCCCCGAGAGCGCCTCGAGCGAGCGGGTCCGAGCGAGACCGTGACGGCGTCTGCTGCTCTCTTTCCGCAGCGCGCCCTGGTCAGATCGAGCCTGAGATTGTGACGCCTCCTCTGCTTTCTGCAGAGCGCACACGAGAGGAGCACCCTCCATCGCCCCACTCGCAGCTCGAGGTCGACCGCGAGGTCCTCCTTCGACCACCGCCTCGCTCACGCCTGAGCTGCGCCCCAGCCACTCGACCGAGCTGAGCTGTCATGACCCAGATCCAGCCGTCTAGGTCGCCCGTCCCGCCCGCGCCGCAGAGCGACGACTCTGCCCGCGTCCGTCGCGCCATCGACCTCGCCGCCGAGCTCTTCGAGGCGCCCTCTGTGACGGGTGCGCGCTTCGTCGGACGCACCGACAAGGACTCTGCAAGCTGTGCGTCCCTCTCCACGCTCTCCACCGCGCGCGAGGACTGCTGACCGGCTCCCCGCCCCCACAGCGACCCTCCTCGTCTCGCTCTCGCAGCGCTCGCTGTCGGGCCTGACCAAGCGCAGCGCGACCCAGAGCCTCATCCTCAGCAAAAGCACCTCGAACGTCGTCGCAACCACCCCGCTCGTCTACACCGCCGAGGAGGTCAAGCACATCTCGCTCTCCCCGTCCGGCGAGAGGCAGGCCATCTTCCGCCAGGTCGCCGCCAAGGACGGCAAGCCCGCGCGCAAGGTCGTCGAGATCGTGCGCGTGCTCGACGGCCGCAAGGAGGACGAGCTCGACCTGTCCAAGGAGCACGGCGACCTGTACCTCGACTCGACTTTCGGCCCGCCGTCGTGGCACCCGTCGTCGACCTCGCTCGTCTATACGGCAGAGGCGTCGTCGCCCAAGCCTGATCCCTCGGCGTCGCGCCCGTCGTCGACCAAGTTCGAGTACACGCCCGACTTTGGCGAGACGTTCACCGGCCGGCGCGAGCCGACCCTCTTCCTCCTCGTCCTCGCCGGCTCGTCGTTCCAGAGCGCCCTGCAGCAGGACAAGCCCCGCCTCTCGGTTCACCGCCTCACCTCACCCGACCTCGCCGGCCCCGTCGTCTTTGGCCAGCCCGCTTTCCTGCCCGACACTGAGCGCCCGAGGCTCGTCGCGACGGGCTACGCGCCACTCGGCGATGCGCGCAAGCTCGGCATCGTCTACTGCACGAACCGGCGCGCGCGCATCTACGCGCTCGACGTCAAGGTCGAGCAGAACGACGACGACGAGCCCAAGGTCGCCTGCCGCGCCTCCACGGCGACGCCCATCTCGTCGGCCGACCGCTCGGCACGCTCGCCGCGCGTCGTCCACTCCTCGCCCGACTCGACCGCCTCCTCGCGCATCGTCTACATCTCGAACGCGCTCGGCGGGCCGCACGCCTCGTGCGCTGCGCTCCAGCTCGCGACGCTGTCGGCCTCGCTCGCCGTCGACAAGGACCGCACGGTCGTCACCGTCGTCGACGAACCCGACGCCAAGCAGGGCGGCGACCCCTTCCCGGGCCTGTACGTCGACCAGCTCCCGCTCGAGCCGTTCGTCGTCGGCGAGGGCGGCGAGGTCGCGGTCGCCATGACGAGCGTGTGGCGCACAAGGCGCGTCCCGCTCGTCGTCGGCCTCGAGTCGGGCGCCGTGACGAGCCTCGCGCCGTGGCCTGAGCGGCGCACGAGCGTCGACGCCGCGCTGCCGTACCTGTACCTCGGCGCGGGCGAGGGCAAGGAAGGCGACGAGCAGGAGCAGCTCGAGAGCTTCTCGGTGCTCGGGACGGACGGGCAGGACCGGGTCGTGGCGCTGAGGAGCGGGCCTGGGTCGCCGCCGAGATTGGCCGTCGCGAGCGTCCAGGAGGGCTCGAGCGCGAGGTGGAAGGTCCTCAAGGAGGCGCCCGTATCCGACGAGCGTGCGTGTCCTTCCTCTCGCTCGCGCTCTCGAGAGACTTTGCTGATTTGAAGTCCTCCTTATCCTCGACGACGCAGTCTCCTCGGCCCTGTCCCGCATCTCGTACACCATCCTCCCCCTCCCCAAGTTCGAGCCGACCGAGCTCGTCCTCATCTCGCCCATCCCGATCGACCCGACCGCCGAGTCGCAAATCAACTTGCCGCCGCTCGTCGTCATCCCGCACGGCGGCCCTCACGGTGCCTCGACGACCGACTGGTCCTACGGCACTGCGGCGCTCGTCCTCGCCGGCTACCGCGTCGTCCTCGTCAACTATCCTGGGTCGACCGGGTACGGCCAGCGCTTCATCGACGAGCTCCCGCCGCGCATCGGCGAGCTCGAGGTCGAGGCGACGCTTGCCGCAGCCCACTACCTGAACGCGCTGTCGCTCGCGAGCCACACGCGCGGCAAGAAGCTCCTCATGGGCGGCTCGCACGGCGGCTTTATCGCGAGCCACTTGACGGCCCGCTGGCCCGACGAGTTTGACGCCGTCGTGCAGCGCAATCCGGTCACGGACCTCGTCGCCAATTCCTCAAACAGCGATATCCCTGAATGGCAGTGGCTCGAAGCTGCGCTGCCGTACTCGTTCGCCGCGCCACCGTCGCACGTCGACCCGGCGACGTACGAGCGCTTGTACGCCGTCTCGCCGCTCCGCCACGCGCACCAGGTCAAGACGCCGACGCTCCTCCTCATCGGGCTCGACGACCGCCGCGTGCCGCCCGACCAGGGCCGTGCGTGGTTCCACGCGCTCAAGAACCGCGCCGGCGAGGGCGAGGAGGGCGAGGACAAGGTCGAGGTCGAGATGCTCGCGTTCCCGGGCAACGGGCACCCGATCGACAGCACGGTCGAGGCCGAGTGGTGCGCGTTCGAGGCGGGCGTCGAGTGGCTCGCGCGGTACACGAGCTGGGACTGAGCGCGGGGCGGGATCGGTGCGCGCGTGGTCGAGGCGGGCGCTGACCGGGAGAGGCGCGGTCTCTCAGCTCGGATTGAGCGGGTCGCTCTGAGGGTGCAACTGAGGTCTATTGCAGTGCTTCTGACGCCATCGTGTGCACGCAGGAAAAGTGAGAGGCCCGACCGAGGTTGACCCTTGAGCGCGACTTCGCGACGCGAGGAGGAGGTCAATGGAGCTGAGCTAGCTCATCCCGTCCTCCACCTCGTCTGCTCCGCCCAGACGTAGCTCGAGCGCAACAGCGACAGTACACTTGGCTCTTGCGCCGCCCAGCTCGCCGCCCAGACGCCCGCTCGACTCGCCGCTCCTCCTCATCAGCCCCCGAGATGCCGTCGACGACCGAGGCCAACGACGGCCGCAGGGTCGTGCGCGTCGTCTTTACTGCGCTCCTGATCGACCTCCTCGCCTTCACCATGCCGTGCGTCCCCTCTCTCGGTCTCTCGGAGCTGGGCGAGCGTGCTGCGCGAGTCGGGGGGCGGTGCACCTCGTCGCCGTCAGCGAGCACAGCTCCTCGAGCGCTCTACGAGGACACCAAGCTGACACCCTACACACACCTTCAGGCTTCCCCTCTTCCCTCGCCTCATGGAGGACTTTGTGCGCCAGGAAGCGCTCGACCCGTCCGCCTCGCCGACCCTCCTCTCGCGCACCATGTCGCTCGTGCGCACCCTGCGGGCGTACCTCTTCTCGTTCGCGTCGGCGACGACGGCGTCGGGCGGCATCAGCGGCGGCGGCGGCGGCGACTCGCGGTGGGACCTCACGCTCCTCGGCGGCCTCCTCGCCTCCCTCTTCTCCTTCTGCCAGTTCCTCATCTCGCCCTACATCGGCCGCCTCTCGGACCGGTACGGTCGCCGCCCCGTCCTCCTCGTCAGCATGGCCGGCAACCTCCTGTCGGCCCTCCTGTGGCTCGTCGCGTCCCGCTTCGAGGTCTACGCCCTGAGCCGCGTCGTTGGCGGCCTGAGCGAGGGCAACGTCCAGCTCTCGATCGCGTGCATCACGGACGTGACGACGCCCTCGGAGCGCGCGCGCGCCCTCGCCCTCGTCGGCGCCGCCTTCTCGCTCGCCTTCACCGCCGGACCGAGCATCGGCGCCTACCTGAGCCAGCGCGCGTTCGGGCCCGGCGGCGTCGTGAGCGTGCCTGGCGGGCGGGGCGAGCTCAGGCTCAACGCGTACGCGGTGCCGGCGGCCATGACGGTCGTCTTGCTCGCGTTCGAGACGGCGTACTTGTGGGCCTTCCTGCCCGAGACGCGCGGGTGGAGGACGACGACGGCGCATGTCGACGCCGACGCAGGCGCCGGCTCGACCTCGACCACGCCCACCGCCACGGTCCCCTCGCCCAAAGACGTCCCCTCCCCCTCCCCTTCCCGCCCGCTCGCCTCCCCCTCCTCCCGCCTCTCGCACCTCTCGACCACCCACCTCCTCTTCCTCTTCTGCTTCTCCGGCGCCGAGTTCACCCTCACCTTCCTCACCCACGCCCTCTTCACCTTCTCCAACGCCCAGAACGGCCGCCTCCTCGGCTTTGTCGGCCTCGTGTCGGCGGCCCTCTCGGGGCTCTACGTCCGGCGCCTCAAGGGCACGACGGCGGGCAGCGCGAGGCTCACGCAGAGGGGCATGCGCGCGTGTGCGGCAGCGCTCGCGCTCCTGGCGCTCTTGCCCGGGCTCGACGCGCGCGGGGGAAAGGGCAAGGGGACGGCGAGCGCGCTCCTCCTGTGGGGCGCGGCGGCGCTCCTCGCGTTCGTCAGCGCGAGCGTCGTCACGTCGCTCTCGGCGCTCGCGAGCGCCGCCGCCTCGTCGGCCTCTACCTCCTCCTCCTCCTCCTCCTCCTCCACCTCCTCGTCCTCGGGCAGCGGCGCCGCGCTCGGCTCGTTCCGCTCGCAGGGCCAGCTCGGCCGCGCGCTCGGCCCGCTCGTCTTCACGGCGCTGTGGTGGACCGCCGGGCCCGCCGTCGCGTACGCGCTCGGGGCGGGCGCGGTGCTGGGCGTCGCGGGGCGCATGGGGAGCGTCGTGAGGGACGAGGACGAGCGGGAGAGGGAGCGGGAGAGGAAGTGCGAGTAGTGAGGGCGCGGCGCGAGGGCGCGAGGGAGGGAGGGGAGTGGAACGGCAGCGGGTTGCGCTTGTGCCTCTCTTTCTCTCTCTCTCGTGTTCTGGCTCTCGAGAGGGGAAGGAGGAGGAAGAATCAGAGGTAGAATGTCGGGAAGTGCTCGAGTTGCGCATCCGCTACGAGCCCGAGTCCTTGATGCCCTTGATGAGAGCTCAACGGCGCTGCACGAGGGCCCACGCGAAAGAGGGAGAGAGAGTCAGCTTGAAGCCACGTTTCGCCACGCCCGCCGCGAGCGAGAGTGCTCTCGAGAGAGATGGAGAGACGAGGCCCAAGCGCACCTTCTTCCCCCTGCGCCCCGCGCCCGCCCCACCGGCGCTCGCACCTCCTCGCCGCCGCTTGCCCTGCGTCGTCGCAGCAGCAGCGGCGGCTGCTGCTGCCGCTGCTGCGCCTGCGCGCGTGCCGGTCGCGCGCGAGGCGGAGGGAGGGGCGCGCTTGATGGGGCGGGCTGCAGGGGGGGGGGGAGGGGAGGGGAGGAGAAGGAGGGGAGGGGAGGGGAGGGGAGGAGAGGGAGGGGAGGGGAGGGGAGGGGAGGAGAGGGAGAGAGAGCGCGAGTGCGAGAGAGGAGTGAGAGAGGAGGGCGAGGGCGAGGGAGATGGAGATGACGAGGCGCGAGGGAGGTAGCGAGGCGAGAGGGACCGTCGGGAAGGGCGTGGAGAGCACGCGAGGGAGGACGAGAGGGGTGAGCGCGAGGGTCAGCGACGGGTCTGAAGAGTGCACAGTACGTCGAGAGCGCGAGAGCAGGAGGGAGCGCACCTCGTCGCTCCTCGTCGTCGCCTTCTCCCTCTCCCTCCTCTTCTCCCTCTCCTTCGCCTCCCTCCTCCTCCTCATCCCCCAGCTCCTCGCCCTCCTCGCCATCCTCCCCCTCCTCCCCCCTCCTCGTCCCCCTCACCCTCCTCCCCCAGCCCCGAGCCCGACCCCGACCCCGACCCGGACCCCGCCTCGGCCTCGCTCAGCTCGCTCAGCTCCGACTCGTCGCCGTCCTCGCCGCCCACGGGCGCCGCGAGCGCCTCGCCGCCGCGCGCCTTCTTGCGCGGGCTCGTGGGCGGCGCTGCTCCTGCGCCCCGCTTGCGCTGTGCGGCGCCCCTCGCTCCGCTCTCCCGCTCCTGCTCCTCCTGCTCCTCCTGCTCCTCGCCCTCACCCAGCGCACCCAGCGGCACGCTCACGTCCCGGAGCGGCGCATCGCTCGGCACGGGGCTCTCGCGCGGCGCGTCGGGCGCGAGCTGGCCGCGCTCAAAGGCGGTGAGCGCGAGGGGCGAGAGGTCGAGGTCGAGGGTGAGGGTGAGGCTCGTGCTCGTGCTGGGGACGGGGACGGGGTTGTCGGGTTCGGCGGGGTGGAGGGGGCCGAGGGAGGAGGGACAAGGGCGCAGGGAGAGCGAGGGCGAGAGGGAGAAGTCGCGAGGCGGGAAGAGGGCGTCGATGACTGGGTCGCGAGCAGAGGTCGAGTTGACCGACGACGAGGCCGCCGAGGGCGCAGGCGACACCTGGCCGTCCTCGGCGTCGTCCCTTGCATCGTCGAGGTGCTGCTGCTGCTGTTGGGCCCACACCGTCTCGAGCGCGTCCGCGTCGTACAGCTCGTGGTACTTTGTCCAGACGTCGCCCGAGGACGAGGCGGCGGCGAGGGCCGGGTCGGCGGTGCGCAGGTGGACGAGGACGGCGAGCATGTGCCAGTGGCGGGCGGGGCCGACGGGGCGGTGGTGCACGAGGGCGCGCAGGAGGGCGAGCTCGCCTTGTGGGGTCGAGAGCGGGTCCTCGTGGGAGGAGGGGGACGGGGCGGGTTGTTGAGCGGGTGCGGGTGCGGGTGCGGGTGGGCGCGGTGGTGCCCAGTCGAGTGTGGCCATGGCTTTCGGGTCTCTGAGTAGCTGTCCGCGGCGAGTTGTGACGAAGCGAGAGGGAGGAGCCTCTCGAGGTGATGAGGACGACCTCCCCTCGCTCGACCACCACACACCATCAGAGCGTTCCTGTGCTGCACCCAGCTGCTCGGCTCCTACCCACCCGTCAAGCTCCCCGGCCGAAACCCCGCCCCGCCCCTCGTCCACCTCGAGCCACCCACCCACACGATGCAGACCAACTACCTCGGCCTCTCGGCCCGTCGCGGTCCAGGTGGTCCCCCAGGAGGAGGAGGGCAGCGCTACGGCAAACAGCCCACCGCATCCGCCTCGACCCGGTCCGTCCCTCTCCTCCCCCTCCCCTCCTCCTCCTCCCTCCCTCACTCACCCCGCACCCCCGCGGCCACAGCTGCCAAAAGTGCAACCAGCTCGGGCACTACACGTTCGAGTGCACAGGCCAGCGCGAGTACAAGCCCCGCCCGACGCGCACCCAGATCCTCAAGGATCCAAAGCTGCGCCCAAAGTTGACGGCGGCGACGCCGCCGGCGCCGAGCGTCGAGGACATACACAAGTGCGCTGTGCTTTCCTCTCTCTCCCTCCTCTCCCTTTCTCCCTCTCTCCCTCCCTGCTCCCTCCCTTCTCTCCCTCTCCCCCTTCTGCCCCCTTTCCCTCCCTCTCTCTCTCTCCTCTCCCTCTTCTCCCTCTCCTTCCTCTCCCTCTCCCTCTCCCTCCTCTCCCTCTCCCTCTCCCTCCCCCTCCCTCCCTCCCTCCCTCCCTCCCTCCTCCCTCTCTCCCCCGCTCGCCCCTCGACAGCCGCACTGACCACCGACCCCTCACCCCCACCCCCGCCCCGCTCGCAGGTCGGGCACCGCCGCCGCCATCCTCGCCGCCAACGAGGCGCGCCGGCTCGCCAAGGCCGACGAGCGCGAGCGCGGACGCAGCGACAGGCGGCGCGGAAGCGTGTCGTCGAGCGGGTCGAGCAGGAGTGGGTCGAGCAGGAGCGGCTCGAGCAGGAGCGGGTCGAGCAGGAGCTACTCGTCCCGCTCGCGGTCTCGGTCGCGGTCGCGCTCGCGCTCCGGCTCGAGGAGCGACTCGCGCTCGCGCTCGCGCTCGCGCAGCCGAGGCAGGAGCGCGTCCCGCTCGAGGTCGAGGTCGAGGTCGGCTGGGCGGCGGGCCGTGCGCGCTCGGAGCGGGAGCGTTAGTCGGGGGAGGAGCAGGAGCAGGAGCATGAGTCGGAGCAGGAGCGCGAGCAGGAGCCGGAGCCGGAGCCCGCCGGCCAAGCGGGCGCGACGGGACGACGCCGACGCCGATGCGCGCGAGGGACAGGTCGCGGGCTCGGGCGAGGGCAAGGGCAAGGCGCGCGCGGTCGAGGCGGACAGCTCGTAGTCGGTCGTCGCCGCCGAGTCGAGCCGGGCGTGCATCGCGGTCCGTGCGCGGTTCGCCTCCTTCGTCTTCGTCTTCGTCTCGTCCGCGGCTTCTCGTGCTGGGCTCTCTCGCTCACGTTCGGGTCTCGTCGAGGAGAGGAGAGGAGAGGAGAGGGGCACGCCCGAGACGAGACGAGACGAACGCCGTGCGACGTTTGCAGATCAGCTCTCGAGAGCGAGCTCAGTCGCTCCACCCCTCGTCGCTCATCCCCTCGTCGTCGCCCTCCCCCTCGCCCTCGCCCTCCTCATCCTCGTCCTCGTCGCTCCACCCACCGCCTCCTCCCGCCCCTCCACCACCCGCACGCGGCCCCGCGCCCCTGACGCTCTCGCGCCACGCCGCCGCGTCGTCGGCGTCGAAGCCCTCGTCGAGGTCGGCGTCTTCCTCGTCCGGGTAGTCGTTGCGGTAGTCGTTTTCCTCTGCGCGTGTGGCGTGGGAGGAGGGAGGAGGGAGGAAGGAGGGACGGCAAGGAGAGGGAGGAGAGGGTGAGAGGGCGTCAGCGTCCACCCGCAGCCCCCGCTCAGAACTCCACACGACGTCAACCGTCGAGAGCCGAGAGCGCAGAGCGCCGCACGCACCGTTCGAGTCCTGGTCTGCACAGTCCTCCTCCTCGTCGCTGTCGCCGCTGTCGGCCCCGCCGCCGCCTGCGCGCGACGACGCCGAGTGCAGGAGGAGGAGGGCCGCGTCGTCTTCGTCGGGGTCGAGGCCGGCGCTGCGAGGTTGACGAGGGGCGAGGAGGCGAGGGGCGAGGAGGCGAGGGCGAGGACGAGGAGGGGGTCGAGCAACGTCAGCTTCGCTCTCGCGCTCTCCAGAGACTCGGCTGCGAACACGTATCAAGAAGCGAGGAGACCACGCAACGCACAGCTGCCCGATCCGCGTCAGGCCCGCAAGCGAGCTCACGTCCCACGCGCCCGCCGACCCGACCTCGCCGCCGGGCAGCTCGCTCGACGCGACGCCGATGCCGACGCCGACGCCGTGCGCGCCCGCGCCCGCGCCCGCGCCCGCGCCCGCGCCCGCTGTAGGTGCCGATGCCGATGCGGGAGCCGGCGCATGCGCAGGCGCAGGCGCGGCGCGGTAGTAGACGTCGTAGACGAACGAGGCGCCCGAGTCCGAGTCGGCGTCGCTGTCGTCGTCGTCCGAGTCGGCTGCAGGTGCGATTGCGGGTGCGCGCCTCGAAGACGCGGTGGACGAGAGCGGCGAGAGGGTCGTCGAGGGCGTGATGGATTCTTGGACTATGGGCGGGCGAGAGAGGGCGCGAGGATGGGAAGGAGAGGTGCGTGCGGGTTGTCAGCGTCTTGGTTGTCTGCACGCGTCACAGGAGGAGGAGGAGGACGCACGCGAGAGGTACTCGTCGAGCATCTCGCCAAAGCGGTCCATGGCCGTGTCGCCGTCGCCCTCCTCGTCCTTGAGACGCGGCGCCACCGCGCCCGCCGGCGCCTTTTTCCTCCTCGTCGCCGCCGCCGCCTTGCCCGCTCCCCGCCCCTCTCCCCCCTCACCGTCAACCACCGCCTCGGCCTCGTACACCCTCAGCCCCGCGCTCCGCTCCCTCTCGCCCTCCCTCTCCTCCTCCCTCTCGCGCTCGACCTCCCGCGAGTCCCTCACCGTCGGCGGCCTGAGCCCGCGCCGGACCTCGTCCGCCTCGCGCGCGCGCTCGAGCGCGTACGACTCGGCGCGCCGGCGCTCGACGACGCGGTACCGCAGGGCGGCGCGCGAGGCGTGCGCGGCGTCGGCGCGCGAGGGGGCTTGCGGCGCGGCGGGGGAGCGAGAGGAGGAGGAGGGGGTGGAGGAGGAGGACGAGGGGGAGAGGCCGAAGGAGGACGAGGTGCTCGGCAGGGCAGAGGACGGGCCGAGCGGGGACGCCGGCGCCGACGAGCCCGACGCGGCGGCCTCGCGCGCGGCGCGCAGCGCCGAGGGGAGCTTGCGGCGCGCGGGCGAGCCTGGTGCAGGCTTGCGCGGCGCGAGGGACGACGACGAAGGCGACGCTTCGTGGTCTCGGGCGAGCGAGCGCAAGGAGGACGAGCTGTGCTGGCGCGAGAGGGCCGGGGGCGGGTGGGCGAGGAACGACTGGATGCGGTCGCGCAGCGAGCGGGTCTTTGTCGGGGTCGAGAACGAGTCGAGCGGGACCGTCTCGGCGAAGCGGAAGATGCCTGTGCGTTTCAGCGAGGGGCGAGCGGAGTGAGCTTGTTGAGAGATGACGAAACTGAGAGGAGGAGGGAGAGAAGCGGACCTCGAGACGGGGCGGCGGCAGCTTGTGGGGTCGATTCGGCCGGGTTGTTCTTGCGGCGCTTGGTCAAGGGTGGCTGGGCGTGTTCGATGACTGTACGGGGCGGACGAGATGAGCGAGAGGGGACGACTCGAGGCGAGGAGAGCGGGAGACGGACCGAGGGCGTCGAGCGGGGTGGGCTGGTCTGTGCGTTTGCGCTTGATGCGGAGGATGCTCAGCTGGGGCTGCTCGTCTGGCTGTGCGCCTGCCATGGTGGTCGTCGAGGGAGAGAGCCGAGCCACAAGTCGGCCAACCTCTTGGTTCCCGGCATCGCGTCCTCGCTCGCTCAGCGAAGGCGTGGCGAGCACCAGCACAGCCGCTTGCACCTGCTGTGCACCCCTGGCCCAGCAGCGCATGCCCTCGCCGTGACCCTGCTTCCCGCCCGCTCCTCGTCGTCGTCGCTCGGCATGGCCGCAGCAGTAGCCCCCCGCCGCGCTCCAGTCGACGCAGAAGACCTCCTGGCACTCTCTCTTAACCACGACGACGACTGCGATCACCTCCCGACCACGCCAGACTGGACCGCAGATCTCGAGGACCTCGTCTCGTCCGTCCCTCTCGTCCCTCTCTCTCTCTCGCGAGAGCTGACTCGGGTGCTCCAACAGCCTCCAGGTCGCACAGCAGCTCCACTCGAAGCGCTCTCACCCAGCCTTGCCCGCGCCCTCCTCCGCGCCCCGACCTGCACCCTCTGCGCCCTCCCCCACATCCTCGCCCCTCCAGAACCGCTCGCCCTCGCAGCCCGCCAGGCGCCGCCCCTCGGCCATCCCGGCCCCCGCCACGAAGAGCCGCAGCGCGAGCCCCGAGCTGAACCGGCGACAGCAGCCGTCCCCGCTGCTGCCCGCGCACGACGACCTCGCGTCCGACAGCGCCGACGGGCACGGCTGGGAGACGCTCCAGGTCGGCGCGGCGCCGGGCTCGACGCTGCAGCAAGCACGCACGTCGGTGTCGAGGGGCACCTCGCCGGCAGGACCGGCGCGCTCCACCCCGGCGACGGCGGCGCAGCGCCCGACCAAGCCCCTCGACTTTCCCTCGTCCACGTCCCCGTCCTCTTCTCCCTCTCCCGCCGCCTTCACCAAGCCGCGCACCTCGCCTCGCGCGCCCGCACCCACCAGCACCTCGCCCTCGACCTCGACCCCGACGCCGCGCCGGCGCGCCGTCACCCAGTCGCCGAGCAGCGCCCTCGGGACGCCCTCGCCCTCGAGCGCTGCGCCGCGCGCTCGCCGCGCTCCCGCACCCGTCGCCGGCGCCAGCGGCTCTTCTTCGCCGTCGGGCGCCGCCGCAGCGCAAAGCCGCCCCACCACCGGCACCGGCGGTGGCGCGGCGCCCCCTCCCCGGCGCAAGAGCCTCTCGACCTCTTCCCCGCGCGCCGCCGGTACGGGCACGAGCGCGATGCGCCGCAGCCCTTCGGCCGACCGGCTCCGCGCCGCACGCGACGCTGCCGCCCGCGAGCGCGACGAGCCGCCGCCGCTGCCGCACTGGCACGACTCGCCCGCGCCGCTCGTGTACCGCACGAGCCAGGGCGAGCTGGCGTTCGCGTACGAGGAGGGCGAGGGGACGGGATGGGGTGGTGCGGGCGCCGGGGCGGGGGAGGGAGAGGGCGAGGGCCCGGGCGCGGGGGAAGGAGGAGGAGCGGGAGCGGCGAGGCCCAAGGCCAAGGTCCGCCGCCCAGAGGACCGCGTCCTGCCGGCTGTCGCGCGCCGCCTCGAGGCTGAGCGGCTCGCGGCGCGCGCGGCGGCGCAGGGCGAGGGCGGCGCGGGCGCGGCGCTGCTCGTGAGCGAGTGGAGCCGCGAGGGGACGCCGAGGAGGGGGGTTGAGGTCAGGGTGGGAGGGGCGAGGGGGCGCGAGGGGAGAGGCGCGCCGTCGCCACCGGTGCTGGGGCTGGGTAGGGCTGGCGAGAAGGAGGAGCGGCGAGAGGGCGAGGAGCAGGCGCAGGCGCCTGAGGACGCACCGCCCGCCGCGAGCGACGACGCCCCGCCGCCTCCTCCCGCCGCCACCGACCCGCGCGACGGCCCGACCGCGACCTCGACCTCGCCCCGTCACGCGCACCCGAAGCCGCCGCCGCTCACCGCACGCGCCCCGTCGGCTTCCTCCCCTCCTCGACCGCCCTCGCCCGCTCCTGCCTCGGTCCCTCTCGCCGGCAGCGCCCCTGCCGAGCGCTACCCGCCGCCGCCGCCGCTCAAGGACACGGACACGGACGACCTCGACGCACCGTCGAGCGCAGGCTGCTGCCGCTGCGTCGTGTCGTGAGGTCCCCTCCCCTCCTCCTTCCTCCCCTCGCCCTCTTCCCGCTCGCACTCGCCTCGCGCCTCCCCCTTTGCGATACCCCTCTCTCTGAAGACCCCCGCACCGTATTCCCGCCGTGTCGTCCCTGTCCTTTGTCCTCCCTTCGCTCGCTTTCCCTCCCTCGCCTTGGACGAGGAGGTCCGGGCGTGTATCACTTCCTTCCCACACGCCCTTCTTCTGCATCGAGCTGTGCTCTTCCGGGTCTTTCTTGCTCGCAGAGAGAGAAAGGCGCAAGACGAGCCGAGAGAAGCGTTGGCGTCGTCGGCTGCAGGGCGGAAGCTCCCTCGCTCCCTCGTCCGACCCTCCCTCGAGGTCCAGCACCACCGACCGGCTGCGAGGCGTGCTGCCACGGTCGACGAGCCTCGCATGCGCCCACAGCTGCGCCCCTGCGCTTGCCACGCCGCCAGCTCAGCGGCCTCATCTCCTCCTCGGCTCCCGGCCCGACTCGTCCTCCACCCACGCACTGCGACGGACAGTACGCACCGCCAGCCTCACCGCAGCGCGACACCACCCGTGCGCCGCCGCGCCACGTCGCCACGAGTCCACGACGACCTCGCCTCGCCCTCGTGGTCCCTCGATCACCTCTTGCTCCTCGGCTCCAAGGGCGCGCAGATCCTCGTCCGCCGAGACCGGTACCTGCGCAATGTGCTGCAGGCTCCAGGTACGCGCTGCTCGCTGCGGCGGACGCGTAAACATCCGGCTCGGCGGCGCGTCGCCGAGGAGGAGCTCGTCGACATTGCCGACGCTCCGGGCGGGGCTCCTGCTCGCTAGCTTGCGCTTGTGCTTCTCACCTTGCGACCTGAGCTAGAGACGCTCGCGACGATATGCCGGCGTACCCTGGGCTCGAGTGCGTCTCGTCGTCTCCTCGAGCCGCCCTCTCCTCGCCGCCGCGCAGGTCGCTGATGCCCCTCCCCCACCTGCAGCACTCGACGCGCCCCTTCTCTGCACCTCTCGACAACGACCCACGGAGAGGGGTACCTCCCGCTCGCGCAGGCGAGCGGCGCGCACGACGAGAAGGACGCGGGCGCGAGGACGGCAAGCTGGTCCAGCATGGCGAGCTGGACGAGCGACGCCGGGCGGGATGAGGTGCGCGCCTCTCTCTATCTCTGCTTCCACTACGCGCGCACGGGGAGCTGACGCTGTCGAGACGCGCAGGATGAACGGCGGACGACACGCTGGGTCGGAGCGGCGGTACTTGCGCTTGTGGGGCTCGTCGGTGCGGCGGGCTTGTGGCTCTCGCCGGTGCGTCGCGCTGCCTCCTCGTCATCGTGCTGCGCTGATCGTTCGACCTCGAGCAGTATCGACTTGCACTCGACCGCCCCTACTCGTGCCCGGACCCTCGCCTCCCCCTGCCCTCCTCCCTCCTCGATCCTCGGCACCTCAGCGGGCCCGTCGCCCTCCCCTCCTCGTCGCCCGACTTCTCACTGTCCCTCACCTACGACACGACCGTCTGCAACGCTTTCTCGCTCACCGTCTCGCGCACCGACAAGGCGCACTGCGCCGCCGTCGAGGCGGCGATCGAGCCCTCGGCCGACGCGGGCCTGAGCGCGTGGATCAAGGCGCGCCTCGGGCCCGACTCGTTCATCGTGCAGGTCGACGGCGCCGAGCGGCGCATGCAGGACTCGCCGACGAGGTACCGCGGCGAGTGCGAGTACGAGTTCGAGTTCCGGTTGGCCAACGCCGGGCCGGTCTGGGTCAACGTCACGCACGCCAACCAGGTGCGTGCCTCGTGTGCAGCCTCTGCAGCTCCTGACATGGGCGCAGCTGATGGGACGGGTGCGCGCGCAGGATTTCAACGCGTTCCGCGAGGACAACATCGTCGCCGGGACTCGCCATCGCCCAGAGCTCCTCATGACCTCGCTCACGGCCGTCCCTCTCGAGCTCGACATCTGCGCACCGACCTGCGCGATGCACTACGCTCCTCGGCTCGGCTTCTCCCTCCCGCCGACGTTCCCTCCCTCGCGCTCTGCACTCGAGCCCACCCTGCCCTCGTGCGCCGCACGCGCCCGTGCGGGCACCCTCCGCGGCTCGTACCTCCCGACTCGCCCGGTCGACCAGCTCTACCCGCCATTCGCGCTCCCCTACTCGTACTACCCCTCGACGCACTCGCGCACCTCGTCCGGGTACGACGCGTTCGTCCCCGCCGAGTGCGCCTGGGCGCACGCGGGCCTGCGCTTCGCCGACCATGCGCCGTGCGTCGCGCGCGAGAAGAAGAGGGTGCTCTTCGTCGGCGACAGCCACGCGAGGGCGGCGTTCGACATTGTCGCGGTCCGGCTCGAGGGCGAGGGAGCGGTCGCGAGCACGAGCGTCAAGCTCGACGTGCGCAATGCGACGGTCGGGCGCTTGTTCATGGTGCGCCGCACGGTCTCTCTCCCTTGCTGACCTGCGCGTGCGGCGGCACTGACGCCGAGACCGTCCGCAGGAGTTTCTCTGGTTCGCTGCCGTCCTCGCGCCCGGACCTCTCTCGCGCACCTTGACTGACTCGCTCCTCGCCCGCCTGCAGGGACCCGTTCCTCGTCCTTCCCATGACGTGCGAGCTCATCGACGGCTTCGACGCCATCGTCGTCAGCGCTGTGCGTCCTCCTCTGCGCGCTCGGTCCTCGCTCGCCGTGCTGACGTCGTCCTCGTTCACTTCTCGCGCAGGGTACTCACATGGCCGCCTTCAACTGTCCGACGACGTCCGAGTTCGTCTCGTTCTTCGAGGCTCGCCTCGCCGCCATCCCCGCCCTCGTCGAGCAGTGCCCCTCCTCTGCCACCTCGACGCCGCCCAAGCTAGTCCTCCTCAACATGCCCGTTCAGCACCAGCACCTCCACGACCACGACTGCCGCACGGGCCCGCGCCTCGCGCACTGGAACGGCGAGCTGAGCCGCGTCGCGCGCCGCGAGGGGTGGCAGGTCGTCGACGTCGAGATGTACTCGAGGCCGAACGCGATCGACCAGAGGATCATGGACGGCATCCACTGTGCGTCGGTCTCTCTCTCTTCCTCGCCTGCCGTGCTCGCTCGCCGGGCCCGACTGGCTCGAGGGCGCTGACGACGAACTCGACGCACAGACTGGACGCTCGACGCGGCGGAACCGGTCGCCGACGACTTGATCGACCGCCTCGAGATCTGCGCAGGAGCATAGACGTCTTGCGCGTACCTACAGAGGCGCTCGATGCTGTATTGCCGAGCTCTCGAGCGAGCAGCGAGTGACCGTGCGAGGTGGGCCTGAGCGAGCGAGAGTCGAGAGCGTCTCGAGCCGTCTCGCTGGAAGAGAACGCTCCCGAGAGTAACTGCGTGACCGTAAGCTGCCTTTCGTCGAGCAGCAAGCCCGGCTTGAGCGAGACGACGCAGTTCAGCTCGACGCGACGAGGTCGCGCCTCGGCGAGCCTCCTCCCCTCGAGTGGCTCGTCCTCATCTCCCTCTCGTCCTCACACTACCTCGGCCGCACCACCCGCCGAGCGCACCAGCCATGCCGCACCCCTCGCAGCTCAACCGCCGCGCAGGCGGCAAGAAGGGCCCGCGGCAGGTCAACTCGAAGCGGCAGCCCAAGATGACGCTCCGCCCCGCTCCCGCTCGCGACCCCGCCGCCGCCGCAGCAGCAGCAGCCTACGAGGCCGACTCGGGCGTGTCGGACGACGACGCCGACGACTACGCCGACCAGGAGGCCGCGGCGGCGTACGGCTACCGCGAGGCGCTCCGAGGCGAGCGCAAGCCGCTCGAGGGCCTGCGGGTGTCGGTCAGCGGGTGCGACGGGCGCAAGGAGGACCTGCTCGCGCTCGCCGAGACGTTTGGCGCAGAGCGGCACGGCGGCCTGCAGGAGGACACGACGCACCTCGTCACCGACTCGCCCGCCGGCAAGAAGTACGACGTGCGTCGCCCTCCTCCCTCCTACCGCGCTCGCCGCAGCTGACCCCTCCCCTATGTGCAACAGGTCGCGCTGCAGAGGAGGATGCACGTCATGAAGTCGTCGTGGCTGCCGGCGGTGCGGGACGCGTGGGTGAGCGGCGAGGACGTCGACTTTCGCCAGGTGCGCTCACTCTCTGCCCTCGACCTCCTCCCCCTCGCGCCGTGCCGTACGCTGACGATCCCCACTCTCGCGACAGCTCGAGCTCAACCACGCCATGCCGCCACTGGCCGGTGTCAACGCGTGCTTGACCGGTTTCGCCAAGGGTCCGTCTTCTCTCGGCCTGGCCTGTCCGCCTGCTCGGGCGCCGAGCTGATGCCGAGCTTTCCGCAGGCGACTACAAGGAGGAGCTCAAGCGCCTCTTCCTCTCGAACGGCGCCACGCTTTCCGTCAAGCTCGACAACAAGGTCACGCACCTCGTCGTCGCCTCGCCCTCCTCGCCGCACTCGCAGACGCCGACCTCCAAAAAGCTCGTGCACGTGCACAAGAACCCCCACATGCTGCACGACGACATCGTCGTCGTGTGGGAGGGCTGGGCCCGCGAGGCCGTCAAGTACGGCGGCATCCGCAGCGAGCGCGTCCAGGCGTGGGAGCACAAGGCGGGCGGCGTCGAGCCGCAGGAGGACGTCACGTGGCAGGTCGACGTCGCGCCGCCTCGATGCCGGCCCAGCACCGGCCGCGCTCGCCCTGCGCGGCCCGCCGCCCTGCCCACCGCGCCCGGCGGCGCGGCAGACGGACCCGTCGCCTCGTCGAGCCGCACCATCGTCCCCGTTCCCGGCACCTACCAGCCTCGCCGCTCCTTCAAGGGCTACGACACGTCCCTCCTCGACGACCTCGACTCGGCCGACGCCGCGCAGGCCGACGACGCCGCGCCGGCGGCGTTCGACCTCGCGCACGGCAAGGTGCTCAAGAAGCGCCGCCGCGTCGTCGCCGCCGACACGGTGCCTCAGCTGCTCCCGAGTGCGTCGCAGGCCGCGCACCCGGCGCAGGACGACTCGCAGGCGCTCCTCGAGGCGTTCGGCGCGTCGCAGCAGCCGACGGCGGGCGACTCGAGCCGCTTTGCCGACGCCGACACGACCGGGCTGCAGAGCGTCGACGAGCTGCTCGCTGCGCGCGCGCGAGCTCGCGAGGACCGTGGCGGCGAGGACGACGGCGAGATGGCGATGCAGCTCGTCCCCGGGCAGGTCGAGATGCAGCTCGTGCCCAAGAGCAAGTCGGTCATCAAGGCGCTGTCGAGCTCGCGCCAGGACTCGTTCGTCCACGCTCCCGCCGGCGAGCGCGCGCGTCGTCTGCCCGCTGCGGCTGCCTCGAGGATCGCCGCCGTCCCCGAGGCGCCGGCCGAGGGCAACGCCGGCCACGACGACTCGGCCTTCTTCGACTCGGCGCCCGCTCTCGCGCCCGCCGCCAACGACAAGGTGACGACGACGGGCAGCAGCGGCGAGTCGTCATCGGCCGCCTCGAGCGACGACACGCTGTACTCGCCCATCTTTGCCGGCAAGACGGTCGCCCTCATGGAGCTCAAGGGCCCGCGCGTGAGCGCCATCCGCCACGCCATCGACAAGTGCTCGGGCATGTGCATCGACGACGCCAACGACGACGAGCTCGCCAAGGCCGACTTTGTCATTGTCGACTACGTCGAGTGCGCTCGGACCTCTCTCTCCGCGTCTCGACAGGGCTCGACTGACTGTCCTTGCCCCGGCCTGCAGACCTCCTGCACGCTTCGCCAGCAGCACCGACTCGCGCGTCCGCACCGTCTGCTGGATCGAGCTCTGCATCTTTCACGACCAGCTCCTCGAGCTCGCCGACCGCGTCCTCGAGCGGCCCATCTCGTTCGCCTGCCCCGTTCCGGGTGCGCCTCTCTCGTCGCCTCGTACACACTCACGCTGCGGTCGCTGACGCTCTGCCTCGTGTCGCTCTCGCAGGCCTCGACGCCGTGCGCGCCCACTTTTCCGGCTTCGGCCCCGAGGAGGACCCCGCCATGCACCACCTGCGCCGCTTCTGCACCGCCACCGGCGCCGTCTACTCGCAGTACATGGACCGCTCGACGACGCACCTCGTCGTGTGCGCGCTCGACGACGACCCGTCGCTCGGGCCCGACGACCTCGACCCGGCGCAGTTCCCCAAGGTCGCCAAGGCGCGCGAGTGGGGCCTCGCGGTCCTCTCGCTCGGCGAGCTGCGGCGCATGATCAAGCGGCGAGCGGGCGAGGTCGGGCGCGAGGAGAATGCCGCGCTCGAGGCGCCGGCAAAGGGCAACGGCGCGAGGAGGAGGGTCGGCGAGATCACGAACGAGGTCGAGGTCGGCGAGCAGAGCATGCAGGGCCCGCTCAGCGACTGCGTCGTCTTCTTCTCGAGCAAGGCCGACGTGCGTCTGCGCTCTTCCTCTCGTCCTCCGTCGCCTGCACCGCTGACTCGCTCGAGCCTCGTGCAGGTCAACCGCCAAGAGCTCGCCTCGATCGTGCAGGACCTCGGCGGCGTCGCTGCTCGGCAGTACAGCCAGTCGGTTACGCACTGTGTCTTTGCCGGCGTCAAGGCGAGCGAGCCGTCCAAGGACTTCAAGCTCGCCAAGGCCGACGGCGCCTACATCGTCCACCCGCGCTGGATCGAGGAGGTGCGCCTGCTCTTCGTCCTGCGCTCTCGACCCTGCGCACGAGCTGACTGAGTCGCTCCCGCTGCTCCCCTCGCTCGCAGTGTGGCCGCGCGCAGGCCCGCATCTCGGAGAAGGACTTTCCGCACACGTTCGACGCCAAGAAGGGCGGCCAGCTGTTCGACGCCGGCATGAGCTTCGTCGGCGCGACCTCGTCACCGCGTGCACCACCCGTCGGCGCAGCCAGCCAGGCGCAGCACGGTCGCCGAGCGACGCTCTCGCCCTCGGTCCGCCCGCCGAGCCCGACCTCGCCTGCGCCTCGCCTTCTTCCCGCCGGCTCGCCCCCTTTCGACCCGCGCCGCCATGCGCAGAACGACGCGCATCACGTGCCCGAGGGCGCGAAGACCGAGCCGTCGTCGCCTGCGCCCTCCTCGCCCGGGCCGCTACAGGTGGTCGAGCAAGACGACTCGCGCGACCTCGGCGGCTTCGACGGGCACGTCGACATGGCGCCGGCCAATGACGAGCGCGCAGGAGCGTCGTCGTCGCCGCGTCAGCCGCTTCCTCGGTCCGAGCCCTCGCAGGCCGACGTCTCGTCCGACTTTGAGCTGCCGCCGCTCCGGTCCGAGCACCGCCCGCCGCCGGTTGTCGAGGACCCAAGCCGCAACATGCTCCGCGAGCAGACGTCCCGATTGCTGGCGCAGCTGAGCGAGACGAGCGTGCCGCAGGCAGAGAAGCCGGGCAGGGCGAGGAACCGGACCGCTCTCAGCAGGGGCAAGGTGCGCTCTCCTCTCTCGCGCTCCTCCCGCACACTCTCCTGCTTCGGTAAAGCTGACCGAGCGCCATCACGTCCTGCAGAGCTCGGGCACGATCAGCCTCACCACCTCGAAGCAGCCTTCCCCGCTCGCCGCCGCCCACCCCGAGACGTCGACCACCGCCGCCACCGCTGCCTGTGCTCGCGTCCCCGGTCACGCCTACCCGATTGACCCGTCGCAGGCGACGCAGGACGAGAGCCTGTACGTCGTCTACGACAACCTCGCCGAGGCGGCCGCGCGCGAGCAGATCCGCCGCGCGCTCGCGGGCGGCGGCGACGCGCCGGCCGAGCCGACCTTCCAGGACCCGGTCGGCTCGCGGACGAGGCGGGCGAGGGCGTCTCGGCAGTGAGCAGGGCTCGCTCGAGGGGGAGCTGGCGTCGAGCGAGGCGGGAGGCGGTCCGGGCGCTTGTCGACGAGGAGGCTCTCGTCGCGCTTGATCCAGATCTGTAGCTTTGCCGTGTTGTTGCATGCAGTCATCTTGCTTTCCCTCTCCTCGTCCGCGGCGGTGCTGCGGTGCAGAGCCTGCGAAGCGCCGCCCGGACCTCCTAGTGCTCCTCGCGCTCCGACGGCGTCCGGGTCTCGACGCCCGCGCCCCGCAGCGCCAGCGCCCCGCACCTTGTCGCTTGGAGAGCGTGCTCTCTCGGCCGGACGACGTAAAGACAAGCAGCGTGCGTCGTCTGCGAGACCCGCTTTACCCAGCGGCTCGACCGCGCACCTTATCGCCTCTGCTTCTCGCTCGCAGGGTTCGGCGTGTGGCCGGCAGCTGGCGTGAGCTTACAAGTTGCAGAGCTCGCGACCTCGATCATGCCACGCTCCTGTGCGCCGTGCCGTGCTCGCGTCGCGCTCGAGCCCCTTCCGTCCTCTCTCCCTTCCTCGTCTCTCGCCGGTATCGTCCTCGATAAACCGCGAGGTGGCTGGCGATTGAGGCCCGGCGACGAAGCCGAGTACATATCAGCGAGAACGTTGCGGGGCCGGGCAGCTCGACCGCCGACAAAGGGCGACCGGGCGCCGGCCGAGCGGGTTGGAACTCGCTCCACCTCTCCGCTCAGCCGTGATACGCTCTCTTGTACCACTCGCTCTACTTCTCGCTCCGCTCAGCAGTCGTGCCCGGCACCTGGACGCTGTCCCCGCCGCCCAGCTCGAGCCCTTCGTCCCCTCGTCCTCATCACCTCGCTAGCCTTTCCCCGCCTCTACCGGTCGACCGGCACTAGCTCTGGGCGACATGGCCAGCCAGCGCGGCCAGCATGAGCACATCTCGAATGTTATCCATGGACCCGGCGCACCTCGGTGGTGGAGCGTGCCCGGGCTCGTGCGCCTCAACTTCTTCGTGCGCCTCCCTCCTCGCCCTCGTTCCAGCTCGCGAGGTGGGCACCTCCTGACTCGGCTACCGAATCCGCTCGCAGATCTCGGTCGTCTTCGTGGCTCAAGGTGCGTCGGGGGCAGCCTCGACGAGCGTGGTATCGCCGAAAGCTAACGCGCCCGCCCGCTCGCAGCCCTCAACGGCTTTGACGACAGCCTCGTCGGCTCCTTCCAGGCCTACCCGGCGTGGCACGCAGCCCTTGGCTACCCTTCGTCGAGCTCGATCGGCCTGCTCAACGCCGCATCGTTCGTGCGTCGTCTTGAAGCCAATCTCGCGCTCGAGGTCGAGCGCTCACGTCCTTGCCCGTCTGCAGATCGCCGGTCTCTGCACCGCACCTTTCGCTACCTGGGTGGCCGACCGATGGGGCCGCAAGTGGTGCGTGCGCTACAGTGCACTCACTGCTCTGCTGGCGACGACGATTGGCAGCTGCGCCGGCCTCACGGACGCGTCCGGGGTCCGTGCGCTTCGACTCGCCCTGCGTCCTCGTCCGAGGCGTGCTGACTCGGTCTCCTATGCAGTACCCGCTCTTCATCGTGTCGCGCATCATCTTCGGATCCGGCCTCGCCTTCTGCCTCATGATCTCGCCCATCCTCCTCCAAGAGCTCCCGCACCCGAGTCACCGAGTCGCCGCTGCCGGCCTCTTCAACACCAACTACGCCCTCGGCGGCTTCATCTCTGCATGGCTCACGTTCGGCTGCAGCTACATCAGCGTGCGGCGCTCCGCTGTCTGTCCTCGTCGAGCAGGAGAAGCTGACCCCCTCCTCGACGGCGTGCGCAGAGCAACTGGAGCTGGCGCATCCCCTACATCGTCCAGATCGCGCCCGCCCTCTACCTCTTGATCGCCATCCAGTTCGTGCCTGAGACGCCGCGGTTCCTCATGTCCAAGGGCCGTGAGCAGGAGGCGCTCGACTTCCTCGTCAAGTGCGTCCCCCCCTTCCCTCCCGTCGCAGGCCTCGCTGGGCCCACTCGTCGAGGAAGCTTCCTTGCTGACTCCCATATCGCCCGCAGGTACCACGGCGGCGGCAATCCGGATGACGAGCTCGTTACCTACGAGTTTGACGAGATGGTGCGTCTGTCGAGCTGCCTCTCCTCGCCTCGCCCTTCTCTCGCTCATCACTTCCGCTGCCACACTCGCAGAAGGAGACGCTGCGCAAGGAGAAGGAGCTGAGGCAGTCGAGCTGGAAGGAGATCCTCGGCAGCCCCGCCAACCGCCACCGGATGTACATCGTCCTGCTCATCGGTGCGCTCCTGTAGGCCCGTCTCGCCTTCTCGAGCAGGTAGCTGACTCCCTCGATGTTGACAGTGAGCTGCCAGAACCTGTCTGGGACCGCGATCATCCAGTAGTACGTCCCGCTCGGTCCCCTCGTCCTTCAAGCCGGCTAAAGATGACGCTCTGCGCGCTTCCACAGCTACTACACGACGATACTCGACCAAGTAGGCGTCACTGGAGCGACTCAGCAGACGGGCATCAACGCTGGCCTCACCGGCGTCGTCTGGTGTGCTGCGGTCGCCGGCGTGTGGATCGTCAACCGCGTTCGGCGACGCACGCTTCTGCTCGGCAGCTGGTCGGCCCTCATCCTCGTCAACGTCTGCTTCACCGTCACGGCGGCGAGGTATCAGCTCACGGGCGCCAGATCTGCGGGTGTCGTGCGTTCCACTCCTCCTCCTCTTCTCCTCGAGCGGCGACTGACCTCGTCCTCCTTCGCGCAGGCCAACGTCGCCTTCCTCTTCCTGTACGACCTCGTCTTCTTCCTCGTGTGCGGTCCGCTCTTCTGTGCGTGCTCCTCCCCCCCGTTTCGAGCAAGTCGTTGCGGCGCTGACGGTCCGTGCACGGACCCAGTCTCGTACCAAACCGAGTGCCTCTCGTACTCGACTCGCGCCAAGGGCATGGGCTTGTGGGGCGTCGTCAACAAGCTCATCAGCATCTTTAACGCCTGTCAGTCGCACTCCTCCGATCGAGCTGCCCGCTGCTTGTCGTCCTGACGAAGCCCTCTCACGCAGACGTCAACTCGATCGCGCTCAACGCCATCGGCTACAGTACGTCGCTCCTCCTCTCTCAGGCGCTCGCCGACCCTTGCCGACTGGCTGCGAGCCCGCAGAAGCTGACCCTCGCCGTCTGCAGAATACGTGAGCTTGACGCTCTCGCTCTCGCTGCTCCCGCTGCAGCTCTCGCCGCGTCCTCTCTACAGCGGCTGACGCTCTTCCTCGCAGTACATCGTCTACACATGCATCCTCACTGCGCAGCTCGTCGGAATGTACTTCCTCTGCGTCGAGTGCGTCGTCCTTCCGCGCTCGGACCCCCTCTCCTGGATCACCTCGCTTCGTCTCCGCCTCACGACTCCCTGCGCACCCGCTGACCTTCTCTCGCGCCGCAGGACGTCTGGCTTGACGCTCGAGGAGATCTCGACGCTGTTCGATGGCGACAAAGCCGGCCCGACGGTCGACGCCACGTCGGTCGCGGCGAGCGCGCCCTTCGAGAAGCGCGACAAGGGCGAGGCGACAGCGACCGTCACTGCGGTCGATGCCGACTCGACGAAGGACTAGGACAGTGTGCTCGCGAGGCGAGCACTGGGCTGTTTGACGGCGAGCGTCGAGCGGTTTCTTTTCGCGCCGGCCCTTGGAGTAGATCTCGCGTCCGAGTAGATCGAGTTTTTATAGCCGCGAGGACCGTTCTTCAGCATAGACGTCGCCTTCAGAGTGTCTCTGGCTCGCTTCGCCCCTCGGACGGTGCGAGAGCTCGGCCGTTCCGAGGCAAAGGTCAAAACGGCGCGCGAGGGGCAGCTCTCTGCCGATTCTCGGTGCGCTCGGCGGCAGCTGCAGGAGCGCCAAAAGGTTGCAGAGCTCTCTCTGTGAGATTCGAGTAGCTCAGCACAGCCCGGACGTACACGTCGAGCCAGGCTGAGCGCGAGACGCTTTCCTCGACCTTCTCAAGTAGCTGGTCCTCGAGGGGAGGGGAGCGCTGTCGAGCGCGATCGCACGCCTTTGGTCGGCGCTGCTCCTCGGGTGGGCGCAGCTCTCTCGACGAGGCTGAGGCCAGTGAAGAACGGCACGGTCTATTTCGGCGCGCGAGAGCGCGAGATTCGGGGGTAAACAAGGGTCGGCTCGCCGGCCGGGTGCGAGGAGGAAGAGCACAACAAGGGCTAACACCGTACAGACCTCGTGAGGGCGTCTAGAGGAAGAGGGAGCACTGGGAGAAGAGAGAGGAGAAAAAGGGAGAGCAGGGAAAGGGCGCGCGAGACTAGTCCTCCTCGGCGGCGAGGGCGACCTTGGGGCGACTGTGCTTCCAGTTGCGGCACCACGTCTTCTCCGGGTCCTCGAAGCGCTCAAAGCAGACGCCGTCGTACATCCACCCGGCGCCCGACTCGGTCGTGAGGTCCCAGATGCACCTGCGCGCGCGAGGAAAGAGAGCCAGGTCAGCCCCGAGCGAGGTCGAGCCCGGCGAGAAAGAGAGAGACGCACCACGCCGAGCACTGGAAGACTGCTGAGCGCTGTAGCCTGTGCGAGAGTAGCTCGACCGCTGGGCGGCAGTTCTGGACGCGCTCGAGCGAGTTGATCCAGGTCGTCATGTCGGGGCTCGTCTCGCCGCAGCGGTCCTGGAGCTCCTTGCCGACGCCGTGCCGAGGCGGCGCGCGCAGCTTGTTCTGCGAGACGGCAAAGTCGGTCTCGTCGTGGTTCTCCATGAGGACGGCCTGCGGAAGAAGGAGGGTGAGCGCGAGGATCAGCGAGACGAAGACGAGGACGACGGCGCACCTGCAGAGCATAGTGCGCAGCGGGGTTGACGGTGACCTGAGAGCCCTTGGCCCACGCGTCCGCCTTGGCGCGCTTCTTGCCGTGCGCGAGCTTGGCGAGGTGCAGCTCGTCGACGAGGCCGAGCGACATCGTGCGCCAGTCAAGCTTGTCCTGCGCGACGGCCCGTGCGCGCGCCGCCGCCTCGACGCGGGCGTTACCGCCGACGGCAAAGACGAGGCCGAGCGCCTGCGCAAACTTGGCGGCGGCCTCGCTCGGCGAGTCGGTCGCGGGCGAGTCGACGAGGGTCCCGGCGCCGTCGGCGAGGAGGTCGACGATGCCGCTCGTGCGCGTCGAGATGACGCTCAAGCCCATGGCCATGGCCTCGGCGAACGTGCTCGACGTCTCGTTCGAGGCCGACAGGCGCAGGTAGACGTCCGAGGCGGCAAGGTACGACTCGGGGTGGTCGAGGCCGCCGGCAAAGACGCGCACGTGCTTGACAATGTCGTGCGCCTCGATCTCCTTGTTCAGAAGGTCGAGCGAGACGGTGCCGTCGCCGCCGCCCGTGTCGGTCGTAATGAAGACGACGAGGAAGCGCGAGTGGCCCTGCGCCTGGAGCGCCTTGACGACCTCGGGCATGAGGCTCGGGCGGTGCACCGCCGCGAGCGGCGACGAGACGAGCACGACGGTCGTCTTGTCCGAGACGCCGAGGAGCTTGCGCTTGGCGTAGGTGCGGACCTTTGGCGAGACGGGGAAGAAGGCCTGGGTGTCGATGCCGGTCGGGAGGACGCCGATTCGAGAAGGCGAGTGGCCGGCGGCGACGAGCTGCGCTGCGATGTTGGGCGACGACGCAAGCGTGCGCGCGGTGAAGCGCTCCGAGATGGCCGAAAGGACGAACGACCCCGGCGCCCTGCTCGCGCTGTCGACATGAAGGTACTGCGAGGGCGGGAGGGTGGTCAGCCTCTGCGCCGCCGTCGAGTCAGGAAGGGAGACGACGCACGTCGATGAAGCGGACGTCTGGGAGATGCTCGGTGAGCGCCGGCAAGAGCTCGTACAGGAGCTCCGACTCGGCAAAGACGACGTCCTGGATCCCTCGCGAGCGCACGAGGTTCTTGAGGTAGCCGGGTGCGTCGCTCGGGCGCACGTACGACGGCAGGACGTGCACGTCGTGCGTCCACTTGAGGAAGTGCGGGCGCAGCCGAAGGCCGTCTTGAGGGCGGAACTGGGTCGCGACGACCGTGACGCGGTAACCGTTGGCGGCGAGGAGCTCGAGCTCGTGGAGGGCGGCGAGGCTGGCCTGCGATGGCATGAAGGTCGAGAGGACGAGGAGGAGCGTCCTGCCGTCGGGAGGAGGCGCGAGCGCGTTGACGAGCGGGAAGTCCCACCGCACGTGCTCGAGCTGCTCGGCGGGTCGGGGCGCGATCTCGGGGAAGGCGCCCGACGTGATGAGGGCGGCGAACTTGTCCTTGATGAGCATCGATGTCGGCGCCGTGCCGAGGGCGAGGATCGAGCGGCGCTTGCGCTCGGCCGGTTTGATGCGGTGCCAAAACAGCGCCTCGGGGACCGTGCCGCCCCAGTGGCCCTCCTGCAGCGCGAGGAAGCGGGTCAGCAGGGAGAGAGAGTGGACGAGAGGAGAGGCGTCGGCGCGCACCTTGGCGAGGCAGAGCCAGAGCATCCAATTCTCGGCGCCCGAGAACGCGTCGTCCTCCTCGTAGCGGCAGCCGCTCTTGAGCAGGGCACGGGTCGTCACGACGGCCGCATCGGGAACATGGTTGTGCTGTCGTCGGGAGGGAGTCAGCTTGGGAGTGAGGGTGCGAGGAGGGCTGGAGGGACGCACCGAGACGAGGTGCTTGGCGCCCGTGTGCAGGCCGCCGTACCCGAGGCTGTTCTCCTCGCCGAAGCGCACGACCTGGAAGCCGCCGAGGTCCCAGAGCTCGTTGCTCTCGAGCATGGAGACGACCTGCGGAGCGTAACGAGCGTCAGCTCGACCTGCTCGTCGACGGGCAGAGGGAGGGAAAGGCCGGCGCACCTTTTCGAGCGCCGTGAGCTCAAGCAGGTCGTCGTCCTCGAGGCTCGCGACGTACCTCGGCCGCCGCGCCTCGTCCATCGCGGCGAGGTACTCGAGCGCGCGGTTCCTGCTGCGCCCGACGCCGACGCCGGCCTCGTTGCGGAGGACGACGACGCGCGGGTCCTTCTCGAGGTGCTTGAGGGCGGCGAGTGCGCCTGCGCTCGTGGTCGCGTCGTCGACGATGAGCCACACGAGCGAGTGGAGCGACTGGCCGAACACGCTCGCGGCCGTGTCGCGCAGCCAGTCGGGGTGCGCGTCGCGGGTCGTCGTCACGACGGCGACGGCGGGCGCGCTCTGGGCGTACAGCTCGGGCGAGAACAGGAACTGGGTCGGTGGCGGCCTCGAGTGCGCAACGGGATGGTTCGAGTAGTCGAGCAGCGCGGCCGAGTGATGGACGGGGAGCGGGGAGGGGGACGGCCAGAAGTCGACCGGGTCCGAGGTGGCACCGGCGCGCGTGTACAGGAGCGAGACGGCGCGCTTCAAGGACGAGTCGGGCCGGTACCATGCCCACACGAGGAGCGGCTGGACGACGAGCGCCACCACGACGAGGGCGGGCGAGAGGCGGCGGCGGCGCTGCTTGCCCAGGTGTGACCGCGACGAGCCGGGGCGGTACAGCCGCTGGAGCATGCCGTGTTGCGGTGCTTGATGCGCTAGACGTCGTGGATTCGCTGGCGACCCAGAGCACCGGCGAGGGCGAGCGAGAGAGAGAGAACAGAGAAGATGCGAGCTCGCTCGGAGATACGTCGAGCGACGCGGACAGGAGAGCCGGGCGCGGTTCGTGCGGGGCGCGTTCCTCCCTCTTTTGGGTCGACGCTCGGCCACGGGCTCGGAAGGAAACAGCTTTCCGTTTGGCTCCAAGCTTTCGCACTGCCGGCGCTCGCGTTCTTGCGCCGCGAAGCAACTCGGCGAGCTGGGCTCGTGGAAGCGATCGACCGCCGCAAACCGTCCAGATCGCCTCGTCCGGCCGCATTTGGGCGGCCTCTGCATGCGATCGAGCCTCGTTGCGCTGCTCCTCGCTTGCTCGTGGCCTTGTCTCTCTCCTCCCATGCGCACTGCGCAGCGCGCACTCGAGCGGAGCAACGCAAACGGAGCCAGGCCGACCCGCTTTCGACGTTGCGCGTGCTTCCTCCCCCTCGCTCGTGGCCGGCGGGGTCGGTCCTTCTCGAACGTGGGCCCGCCTTTCGCAGCGCTCGAGGTGCGAGAGCAGAGCGAGCGCGAGATGAGGAGAGCGAGAGCACGTCGAGGAGGCCATCGAGGAGAAGGAAGGAGAACTATGAGGTTTACAGCAGGGAGGAAGGCGAACCGAAGTCTCTGGGAGGGAACGAGCGCGCCTGTTCGTCATGCCGACGTCCACACGCTGCTCGGCGCCCTCGTTGACGACGTCGCTCACTGCACGAGGACGCACTTGCCGCTGTCGAGCTGGTAGGGCGCGCGGCAGGCCAGAGCCTGGTTCGGGCCCGTGCACGAGTCGATCTCGACGCCGCCGCACGACTTGCAGACCGGGCCTGTCGACGGCGAGAGGACGTCAGTACGAGAGCGTGTGCGAGGCGACGAGGCAGGAGAAGCTCGAGCGACGCACCGAGCTCGTACGCGTAGTAGGTCGCCGGGAGGACGCCGTCGGACGTCTCGCGGCACTCGCGCGGGCACCCCTGCGTCGTCTCGTCGTAGTAGCGGAAGCTGTACGAGGTACAAGGGGAGAGGGAAGGTCAGGTCGGCTCGGCGAGCAAGGAGATACGGCGTGAAGAGCTGACCAAGAGAGGGCCGTGGCGATGTTGCACTGCTGGCTCGAGCTGATCGCCGAGCACAGGATGCAGCCGGTACCTGCACGCAGTCGGAAGAGCGCCGTCAGTACGAGCTAGATCGGGAGGAGAAGGAGGAAGAGGGCGCACTCGGCGTGCCATTCGCACCGCCCGAGAAGGTCGGCACGGAGAAGAAGCCGTCCGAGCACTTGCAGGTCTCGGTCTGCGTGTCGAACCGCTGGTAGTCGTTGCTGCGGGCGTGCACAGAGAGAGCGTCAGCATGCTCTCGAGCGCGAGGAGGCGGGCGAGAGAGAGGGAGAGCGCGCACCAGATGACGCAGGTCTGGCTCTTGGTCGCGAGGTGGTAGGGCGCCTTGCAGCTCGTCGGCGCACCGGCCGAGTTGCACGTCGCGACGCCGTAGCCCGGGCTGTAGAGAAGGCCGAGTCAGTGCGTCCCCTTGGGGTGCAGCGGAAGAGGTCCGAGCGGGCAAGGGACGGACCAAGCGCTGCACGTCTTTCCGATCGAGTCGAACGAGAAGCCCGCTGCGCAGCTGGTCGGGACACCCTTAGTGTCGCACTTGGCGACACCTGTGCCGGTGCAGGCGGTCGCGATGCCGGCTGCGGACGACGAGGGCGAATTCAGCCTCGCACGGCGAGAGGGAGGAAGCGGTGCGAGCGCGACGCACCTGAGCAGAAGTAACCAGTCGGCGGACGCTGCTGGGCGTAGCACTTGCCGTTGAGGAGGCAGAACTCGGCGGTGCTGCAGGAGGGCGCGCACGTGCGTCAGAAGAGCTCGTCGTCGAGACGAGCGACCGCGAGGCTCACCAAGAAGTAGCGCCCGTCGACGACGCGTCCGAGCAGGTCTTGAAACTGGTTGAGTAGCACGCGACGCACTTGCGAGCTGTGGTGGATGCCGCACGTCAGCGAAGGAGTCTGTGGGACACGACGAGGCAGAGAGGACGAGACGCACTCGCGGCGTCGGGGAACGTGCCCGACGGGCACAGGTTAGCCGTAACGCAGTCGCTCGCGGAGGTGAGGAAGCTGCCGCGCTGACTGCATCCCGAGGGCCGCTCGTCAGCTCCAGGTCCAGGTAGAGAGAGCCGAGGTGGACGACGCACCAGGTAAGGGCGACCGTCGAGCTCGTGCAGGTGAGGGCGTCGGCCGGGCAGGCGACGCACCGCATCGTCGCTGCGATGGGGACGAGGTATGTCAGCTTCCATCTGGGCACCAGGAGGGAGCGAAAGTCGACGGACCTGGGTCCAGAAACTGGCGCGAGGTGCATGCGGGAGCGGCGACCACGGCGCCGGCGCCGGCGACGAGGGCAGCGAGAGTAGCGAGGTAGCGCATGACGACGATCGAGCTGAGTGGGAGGAGGTGCAGGTCGTCGAGAGAGGCGCGGTGCGAAGGAGAAGAGCAGGAAGGACGAGGCGGCGAGGGCGACGGGCCCACCTCGCCGTCCGTACGAGCCAGCCACCTCTGCCCAGCCGCCGCGCGTGACCACAAGTCCGTAAGGCCGCTCGCGCTGCAGCTGACGGTGAGAAGCTGCAGGCGAACAGGGCAGCGGAGCTCGGCGGGGTTACGGGCCAGGACGAAGGGTCGCTAATGAGGTCGATCGAGAGCAGTGCGAGACCTGTCCTCGAGGGCTCGTAAGCGAGACCCGCTGTACTGGGACAGCTGGAGCGTGTAGCACCCCCTCCAGGACGACGTGGAGACGAGCTGGCTGCCGCCTCGCTGCCCCGCCCTCGCCTCGCCGCCAGAGCAGCGTGGCACCGAGCCCATCGGCGATGCTGGCTTGCCCGACATGGTGTGGCTGGCTGGAAGGGTCGAGCTGGCTGATGTAGGCGCACTGGATCGAGCTGGACGGGTGACAGGAAGGGGAGGAGGTCGGGAAGAGGCGATGAGGTCGCTGGTCGACGGGTGGGCTGGATCGGGGCGGGGCGGGTGCCGGTGGAGCGGGGCAGCGCAAAGGTCGTGCGTCGTGCGCCTCGCGAGCTGTAACGCGAGGACAGCCGTACGCAGCGGGGCGAAGAGATGTTGGACGACGAGGGGCGAGGCAGCGGACCGCAAACTCCCACTCGCGAGCTGTTCTGTGTGCAGGCTAGAACGCTCTCTTGTAGCTCATCGGTAGCAAGAGTTTACGAGACAAGACTGGCAGAGAAAGTCGGGCTCGAGCGCAGGGCCGGCAGAGGCCAAGTTGCTGTCCAGCCTGCACAGCTCTCGCTGTACAAGAGGCACAGCACGCACAATCTGGTTGCACCTGCTCGTTCTCCTGAGCTACTGCTTCCTCTTGACGCCCTTGCCAGCCGAGCCGCCGCCGCCACCACCGCGAGGCAGCACCTCGACCGCGCCCTCGTGCCACAGGTCCGGGCCGACGAGCCGCTGCAGCGCCGCGAGCACGTCGCCGTGCGGCACGAGCGCCTCGTGGAGCGAGTCGGCGGCGTACGAGTCGGCGCCGCCATGGCCGCCGAGCTGGACCCCGTCGCAGTCGTCCGCGTCCTGGACCGGCCCGAGGTTCTCGATGTCAAACGCGCGCATCGTCTCCTTGGCGACGGCCGACGTCAGCGCGCACGACGGCACCTGGACGAGGTATGGCGCGCTGCGGGGCGCCTCGGACGAGCGGATCTTGAGGCGCACGTACGCGCACCGCGAGCGCGTGAGCGGCGCGACGCTGCTCCTTGAGCGGTCGTCGCCGGCGACCGGCGCCGGATGGTGGTGATGGCGAGCCGTCGAGGCCGAGGCGTGCTGCGACGAGGAACTGGGAACGATAACCTCGCGGTCGTCGTCGCTCGCCGACGCCGTGCCGTGCTTGGGCTGCCCAGAGCGGCGGACGCGCTTCGCAGTTGACGACGGACCGGCGGCGGCGTCGTCCTTCCTCGAGCGCTTCTTGGCCGCGGGTGTCTGCGGCTTGGGCGACGAGGAAGAGGGCCCCCAGGTCGCCTTGGTGTCGTGGACGACGGACGAGAGGCGGGTCGAGCGACGAGCGGGAGACGCCGGCGTCGCGAGGTCGGCCGAGCGGGTGCGGCGGGGCGTCATCTCGAGCGCTGCATGCTTGCCACGACTCGGCGAGCGAGGCGGTGCTGCAGCGTCGGCGGACGCGTCGTCGTGCTCGAGGTGCGAGGGAGCTGGCTCTGCCGAGCCCGGGTCGGCGACGATCTGCAGCAGCGACGGCATCGTCAGCGGCGCTTCGTCATGTCGGCACGAGCCGGAAGAGTGAGAGAGCGCACCTCGCCGGCCATGTCCTCATCGACGAGCTCGTCGCGCTCAGGCTCCTCGCCCGCTGAGCCAAACTGGATCGGCTGCGACGGGTCCCACTCGCCGGGGTCGACGACGCCATGGATTAGGAGCGACGTGTCGAGCATGTTGTCCTGCAGAGGAGAGCGCCAAGTCACCTCAGTACGAAGCACGAGGAGAGAGAGAGAGGGGGGAGAGCGCACCTCGTCGTCGCTGGCCGGCTGGTCAGGCCCATCTCCTCGCTCGGGCTCGAGGAACGCGAGCTCGTCCTCGCTGCGGTAGCTGATTGGCTCAGACAACGGCGCCTGCGACGTCGCCCTCACCTCGGCGGCGGCAAAGTCGTCCGAGTTGACGTCGGCGCCCGCCTCGAGGGGCTCGAGCGCCGTCTCGCCGACCGTCTCGCTCGCGAGGGGGAGCTCGCCGAGCTCGTCCGACGCCTCGGCCGGCATCGGGCTGGACGAAGACGCCTCGTCGTCGTCGCCCTCGGGCCGGCTCGAGAGCTCGCTCGTGACGACCTCCTCACCGGCGGGAAGGCCGAGGACGGGTCCGACGCCGACGTCGCTGGCGCTCGGGGCCAGGCGCTTGCGCTCGGGGACGAGCAACGACAGGACATCGTCGTCCGAGTCGCCGCTGTCGCTGTCGGCGTCCTCGTCGGCCGACTCGTCGAGCGTGATAAAGTCCTCGAAACGGACCTCGTCGGCGGGCTGCGGGTCTGCGGGTGCCGTTGAGGGAGCGGCTGCGAGGGCAGGCGTGTCGGTGAGGGCAAGCGCGTCGCCAAGCGTGGTAGGCGAAGGTGGAGAGGAGAGGTCGGGCAGGAGGGCGGGGTTTCGAGGCGGAGCGACGCCGTCGAGGATCGGCGGCTGCTCGTCGCTGACGGCGAGCGCGGTCGAGAGAGGCGACTTGACGTCGATGTCAGAGCGCGCGGGCTCGAGCTGCTCGAGTGAGCCGACGGCGGCGGTCGAGAGCTCCTCGACGACGACGGGCTCCTGCTCGACCGGCGCAAAGCCGTCTGCATCGTCGTCGATGACGAGCAGCCCGCTCGCGCTGGCCTCGTCACCCATCTCGACGTCGACCTGCTCGACTGCACCAGCTGCACCCGACGCGTCGACCGCCTCCTCGAGCGACCTCGCACGGCCGACGAGCGCCTCGTCGCGCATCTCCTCCTCGTCGACGCCGATGCGGACGGGCACCTCGTCGACCTGGTCGACGAGCTCGTCGTCGCGGTGCACGGGGCTGTCGACGCTGTGCTCGGCGTGCACGGGCGGGTACGGGATGGGCGAGTCGAGCGCCGGGATCGGGCCGGGCGCGAGCTGGAAGTGGGACGAGAAGGCGTGAGGGGAGAGGGCCGAGGAGGGTGCTGCGCGGGAAGGAGAGCGCGCGAGGTCGAGCGCGGCCGGGGCGCGGTCGGCGTCGAAGACCGAGTCGACCGGAGCCGAGGGCGCGAGCGGCGGCTCGAGCGCGGCGGCGGGCGAGGCGTCGCGAGCTTGCTCGGACTCGATCGGCGCAGGCGCAACGGCAGGAGCAGGCGCAGGCGCAGGCGCAGGCGCAGGCGTGAGCACCTCGACAGGCGCAGGAGGAGGGCTCGGCGGCGCCGAGTCGGGCACGAGGGCGAGGTTCTGCGGCGGTGCGACGCCATCGACGATGGGCGGCTGCTGCTCCTTGTCGCCCTCGTCGCCGTCGAACGGCGGCGGCGTCGCACCGATGAAGGCGTGCGCGTGTGGCGCTGCGGCGGCCGCCGGCGGGACCGACTCGAGCTCGCCCGGACGCGAGGGCGGGAACGACGCGTCGTCGTCAAAGATGGTCAGGCCGCCCTGCGCCTCGCCCGGTAAGTCGTGAGCCTGCTGGAGGCGCGTCGGCGAGCCGTCCTCTATGCGCGCGAGCGGGACGTGCCGCCCGACGAGCGCCGCGTCGCGCATCTCCTCGTCGCTGACGCCGACGCGCACGGGCGCCTCGTCGACGAGGTCGGCGTCGTCGTCGTCGCTGTGGACGGGGCTGTCGACGTTGTGCTCGACGCGGACGGGCGGGTACGGAATGGGCGACGAGAGCGACATGGCGGGGCGGTCCTCGAAGCGGAAGTGCGACGAGAGGTGCGGCGCCGAGATGGTCATGAGGGGGACACGGGGCTCGCCGGTCGAGGCGGCCTCGTCGGCGGAAGGGGCGAGCGGCGCGTCGAAAGTGGGCTCGATTGGCGCAGATGGAGCGAACGAGGCGTGCGGCGCGGTCGGCTCGCCGACGACGGGCTCGAGCGCGACAGGCTCGGCGAGGACGGGCGCAGCCTCGACATCGAGTGCATCGCCCTCGATGACGGTCGGCGTGGCGGCGCGCTCGACGGCGAGCACGTCCGGCTGCGACTCGGCGGCGGCGGCGTCGAGCTGCTCGTCGTCCTCGGCGCTTGTCGACTCGACCGCCTCGTCATGAGCCGGCTGCTCGAGGTCGTTCTCGGCAGTCGACGACGAGGGCACGTCCTCGGCGGGAGCGGCCGGCCTGGGCGACTCGGGCCGCTCGAGCTCGGCGGACGGCTCGACGATGTCGATCGTCTCGGTGACGGCCGTCTCCTCGACGATGACCATCTCGTCGTCGTCGCCGTCGTCCTCATAGACGTTGAGCGGCGCCGAGGGCTCCATGGCGATGTGCTCAGGTGCGACAGGAGCGTCGGCGAGCTTGGCGTGCGGTGGCGACTCGGGTGAACGACGAGCTTGTTCGTCGTCGGCGCTGTCGGCGGCGATGGACGACTCGATGGCCTGGACGTCGAGGTAGGCGAGCTGCGAGGCGAGACGAGGTGTCAGAGGGCGAGGCAGGCGCGTCGACAGCAGGGAGAGCGACGCACGCTGCGGTCGGACAGGACGCTCGCGCCGCGAACCGAGACGACCTGCAGGGTCGACAGCGAGTCAGGGTCGGTCACCCGCATCATGCGGCAGGAGAGTCGTGGACGCACCTCGGACGGCAGGACCGTCTCTCCGTCCGTCTCGACCTCGATAACCGAGCTGCCCCGCACGACGCCCTTGCTGTCCTCCTCGTCCCCCTCGTCCAGCTCCTCGACCCCGCTCCGCTCGACGCGCAGCTCGCCGACGAACCCGCCCTCGCGCATCTCGATGAGCTCGCCCGCAATCTCATCGAGGCGCGCCTCGGCCGCCGCGTGCGCCTGCGCGTCGGCGTCAGCGTCGATGCCGGTGCCGCGCTCGAGGTCGGGGAAGTAGGCCGAGCGGTCGGCCGTGTCGAGCTTGTCGTCGTCGTGATCGTCGGCGGCGCGGGAGCGCGAGGCGGACGCCGAGGGAGGGGGCGAGGCAGAGGACGAGAGGCGCGCCGAGAGGGGCGAGCCGGGGAGGGCGAACGTCTCGCCGTCGGCGCCCTCGCGCTCGTCGTCGTCGCTCGAAAGTGCAAGACGCTCTGGGTCGTCGCGCTCGCGCTCGGTCTCGTCCTGCCCCTCGTCGTCGTCCTCGCCCTCGTCGCTCAGGTCGAGTCCCCGCCCCGTGAGCTCCTCAAACACGCGCTCGACGTCCTTGACCTGCTGCAGGACGAGGAGGCCGACCTCGCTCCCCGCCGTGACGGCGCGCTGAAGCTGCACGATGAGCTCGTCGTGCATCTCGAGGAGCTCGACGGCGGCGAGCCCGGGCAATTGAGGCGCGCCGTTGGTGGCCCAGTCGAGGAGCGCCGCGTCGAGGTCGAACGCGGGCGAGGCGGAGCGCGAGGCGGGGCTGGAGGAGCGCGAGGGCGACGGCGAGGCGGAGAGGGAGCGCGACTCGGCGCGGGAGAGGTCCGAGGGCGTCGGGGGCGCTCGCGCCTTGCCCTTGGCCGAGTAGGGGATGCGCGGGCGGACGTCCTGCGTGGGAGCGCGCGAGCGGCACGAGCGTCAGGGCCGGCGGGAGAGAGAAAGCAGAGCGAAAGAGGGAAAGAAGACGACGCACCTCCGAGTCCTCGTCGGCGTAGACGCCCTCGAGCGGGTTGCGCGACGCCGCCGCCGCCGCCGACTCGTCGACGAGCATGTCCTCGTCACCGTCGTCGGCCCCTCGCACGACGGTTGGCCCAGCCTCGACCTTGCCCTCGACCTCGACCTCGACCTCGCCGTCAGCCATCTCGGCGTCGGCGTCGCCCTCGTCACTCCCGTCCACCTCGCGCCCCATCTCGACCTCGTCGCCGGGTACCCCCTCGCCGTACCACTCGCCCTCCTGCTGCCCCTGCCTCGGACCCTCGCCCTCGCCCTCGAGCTCCTCCGCCTCGTCGAGCCCCTCATCCTCGACGTCCGCCCACGCCGCGCTGCTCGCCCCGCCGCCCTCCTCGTCCTCGTCCTCCTCGCCCTCGCCGAGCTCGAGGCCGAGCTCTGGCGTCGCCGTGCCCGAAACCGACACCGTCGCCGTGCCCGAAGCAGCGTACGGCGCGAGCCCGACGCCCGCCGCGAGCCACGGCGGCAGCGCGTCGAGCATGGCCGCGTCGGCGGCGAACGCGAGCGCCTGGGCCTGGGCCTGCGGCGGGCCCTGCACGTGCACGTGCGCGGGCTCGGCGAGGTGCGGCTGCTCGACCGCGACCGCGACCGGCTCGACCGCGTCGCCCGCGCCCGCGCCCGCGCCCGAGCCGTACACGGCGCGCCGCGCGCGGTCCTGCGCGACGACGGGCACCTCGGCGGGCGGCGCCTGCGCCTCGGGCTCGGGCTCGAGGTCGGACGACGAGCCGAGCTCGAGGAGCTCGGTGCCCGACTTGGTGCGCTTGAGCGGCTCGTCGCCGTCGTCGTCGTCGCCGTCGTCGTACTCGGCGGCGGCGGGGTACGGGTGTGCATCGGCGTCCGAGTCGGGTTCGTCGGCGTCGGCGTCGACGTTGAGGTCGTCAAGCTCGTGCTGCTCCTGCTCGTCGTACTCGTCGTACGCGTACTCGGCGTACCGCTCCGGCGCCTGCGCCGCGCCCACCTCGTCGCCGCGCTCGCCGTCGTCCTCGCCCTCGACTTCGAGCGACGGCGAGCGCGACGGCGCCGTCTCGAGGCCGTACTCGTCCTCGCCCTGTCCCTCACCCTCATCTGCGCCGTCCTCTAGCCCTCGCGCCTCGTGCTCGTGCTCGTCCTCGCGCTCGTGCTCGTCCTCGCGCTCGTAGTCCGACGCCGACGCGCTGCCGGCGCTGTGCGGGGCGAAGAGCGGCTGGCGCGCCGGCGACGCTTGGACGAGGGACGAGGGGATTTGGCGCATCTCGAGCGGGGCGGCGGACGAGGGCGAGCGAGAAGAGGTGTGCGAGCGGGCGGGCGAGGCGGAGCGCGAGGCCGAGCGGGCGCTGCGGGCGGTGCGAGGAGCGTCAGTGCCTGCGGCGGGCGTGAGCGAGAGACGGGAGGGAGAGACGCACAAGTCCTGGATGATAGGCTCGGTCGCGAGCTCCTCGTCGTCACCGTAGCCGTCGCGAGAGCCGGCGTCCGACGCAGGCGCCGACAGCGGCAGCGCGCCGGGCAGCTGCTGCACCTGCTTGACCTCGCCAAAGACGTCCTGCGCCTCGTCCACCTCGTCGCCGTCGTCGACCTGGCCCACCCAGCGCTCCTCGCGCTCCTCCCTCTCGCGCTGCATCTCCTCCTCCCTCTCCCTCTCGCGCTCGCGCGCCCTGTGCTCCCTCTCCGCGCGCGCCGCGTCCCGCAGCCGCGCGTGCTCGTCGCGCTCGCGGCGCCGGCGCGCGCTCGGGAGCTCGCGCCGCGCGGCCGGGTGGTCGGGCGAGGGCGCGAGGGCCGAGCGGATCGAGGTGGTGAGGGACGAGACGAACGAGTCGAAGGCGGCGGCGGGGAGGGCGTCGAACGGGTTCGAGTGGGTCTGGGTCTGGGTCGACGAGGGGCGAGGGGCGGTTGCTGGGGCGCGGGCGTGGACGGTGGTGGTGGTTGTCGTTGGGGTGAGGGTGCGAGTTGTAGGGATGGTGGACCGTGGCTGGAACAAGGCCGGGCGGAGCGACGACGGGGTGCGGAGCGGGGTCGCGAGGAGGAGCGAGGGTCGGTCGAGCGGGGGCTGGGTCGGGCGGGCGGCCCTGGGGGTGGGTCGCGGGGTGCCGTAGCTCGACATTGGTGGGTGCGCTCGCAGCCGGGTGTGGTGCGAGGAGGAGGAGGAGGAGGAGGGAGCGGGGCGATGAGGTCAACTCTCTTGTGCTCCGCTCCTCCCACTGCCAGAGCCACCGTAGAACCGCCGAGCACGATGCAGCGCACCCCTCAAGGCCCGACCCCAGCCTCGCACTCGTCCCGCACCCTCACCCTCTCCGACGCGCCTCCCTCGTCCTCCTCCTCCTCCGACCCTCAACCCGGACCCTCTGCCCCGCTCCCGACCCTCCGCCTCAGGGGCAGGGCCGACCCTTCACACAGGGGTGTCACCTGGTCCGACAACACTCTCGACAACGAGGGCCTCGGCCGCAAAAAATCAAAGAGCGCGTCCACTCCCTCTCCTCCCTCCTCTCCTCTCCCTCGGCACAGACTGACGCTCGCCCCGCCCCCGCCCCCGCCCCCGCGCACAGTCTGCTGCATCTACCACAAGCCCAAGCCGTTCGACGAGTCGTCAGACGAGAGCGCCTCGTCGAGCGACGCCGACTCGGACGGCTCGCGCGACAGCCGCGACGGGCGCGCCACCTCGTCCTCGGCGGCTGCTCCAAGGCGGCGACACCGCCACCACCGCCACCGCGACGGCGACGGCGAGGACGGCGAGGGGTGCGGGCACGCGCACGGCGAGCAGGGCGGCGCGCGACGAGAGCCGGCGCAGGCGGCGCAGACGGCGACGCTCGACGAGGCGCCGAGGCCGGTCCCGAACGCGTACGAGCGCGCGCCGGGAGGTGCGGGAGGAGGGACGAGCGGCAAGGGCAAAGGTGCGTCGAGCAGTCCTCGTTCGTGAGGGCGAGTCGGACACGTCGGGCTCACCCTCTGCGGGGCTCTCGTCGAACGCACAGGCAAAGCGACTTGACGCCTCCTCGCCTCGCCCACCTGCTCCTCTCCTCTCGGCGTCGACGGCGTCTGCACCTTCTTCGCCGTCGCCGTCCCCGCCCTCGTCACGTCCTCGCCTCGTTCTGCCTGTTGTCGCCTTTCCTCGCAGCCTCTCTCTCGCTCTCGATCTGTGCAATGCCGCTCGATCGTACTCTCGTTCTCTCTGCACGCTCACAAAAAGAGAGAGAGAGAGGGAGAGAGGGAGAGAGTGTGAAGAGAAGGGAGAGGAAAGGCCGCTCGGACCCCGTTCAGTACAGCTCGCTCAGCACTGCGTCCTCGCCATCCTGCTCGCCCCTCGCTCGCCCCTCGCCCGCTCGAGCGCCGCGCTACCGCTCGAGGAGCCCGCCGCGGCAGATGCGGTGCATGACGACCTCGGCGAGGTCGCCCTGCACGAGTGGGCACAGGTGCGCGCTGTCCCTCGCCGAGTCGGCGCGCGCGCTCACCATGTCGTACACGCCCTCGAGCACGTCGATGCCCCCGCCCTCTGCTTGGACGGCGGCGAGCTCGTGCGCCGCGAGCGCGTTGAAGAGGCGCACGCGCGGGATGACCTGGAAGAGCGGGTCGGGGACCTTGGTCGGGAACACGCTCGTCGTCTCGCGCCAGAGGATGCGCGGGCCGGTCGGGTTGCGCCGCGGGTGGTAGGCGAGCGCAGCGAGGTGCGCGAGCGCGGTGCGGAGCCCGAGCGCGTACCCTGACGCGGTCCCCCACGAGACGGGCCACAGGCCGAGGTTGAGGACGACGACGTGCGGGTACTGGGTCGCCGTGCCGCGCGCGGCGTCCCACTCCCACGCTAGGAGCTCGTCCCACTGCGCGCGCCCGAGCGAGGAGCCCGTCGCGCCGACGAGGTCGAGCGCCTCGTACTGCACGTTGCGGAACCGCACGTGCCGCGCCGAGTCGACCACGCCGAGGTGCGTCGACACGAGGCACTGGAGCGCGAGGAACGTGTGGCTCGACACGCTGTCGCCGACGACGAGGATCCTGCGCCGCTCGCTCTGCGCGTCGTCCTCGTCCTCGTCCTCGTCCCGGCCCTGGCCCTGCGGGCGCCGCGCCGCCTGGCGCCCGGGCTCGTCGGCGCGCAGGCACGCGCGCAGCTCGTCGGCGGGGAGCGCCACGTCCGTGTACGAGCGCGCGCCGTCGGGCACCCAGCGCCACACGCCGTCGCGCTCGAGCCGGTCGCCGTGCGTCCCGCACTGCTCGTCCCAGTACGTCGGGGCAAACTGCCGCGGGCACGTCTCGGTCGTGTACAGGCGCGTCTGCGGGTTCTTCTCGGCGCGCGACGAGGCGACGAGCGACTCGAGCGAGTGGAGGGCCCAGTGGCCCGGGGTGAGGTCGGCGAGGTCGTCGGCGCCCGAGGGCGAAGGCGCAGCGGCAGCGGCGGCGCCAACGCCGGCGGGTTCTGGTGCATCGGCGAGCCGGAGCGGACGCGAGAGGACGACCTCGCCGCGGTACTTGGCGTGCGGCCACGTTGCGCTCGCGAGCGCGCCGACCTGGGCCGGGTCGACGCCCTTGCACGCGCCGTCGGCGAGCTGCAAGAGCTGGATGCGCTTGGGCTGGTTCTTGAGGTGGCCCATGATCGAGCACGGGCTCGGCGGGTCGCGCTCGGGCGAGGGCAGCGCGGCGTACTGCCGCACGACCGTGAGCGTCGTGTTGGCGTGGGTCCGTGCGGCGACGACGAGCTCGCGGCTCGTGTCGGGCGGGAGCGTGAACGCGGCGCCGCCCGAGGCGAGGTACGTGACGGCGAGCGCGCGGCGCGACTCGGTCGTCGAGAGGATCACCTCGAGGAAGCCCGGGTGCCCGCCGTGCTTCGATTCGACGACGAGCGTCGTGCCCGGCTCGAGCGGCGCCTCGTCGTCGTCGAGCGGGAGCCGCACGCGCTTCGACGAGCCCGGCGAGGGTAACACCGACAGGCTGTAGTCCTCGCTGCGGAAAACAGGCCACCGCCCCTCGAGGCGCGCCCCGAGCGCCGCGAGGCTCGTCCCGCGCTCGACAAGCGCCACATCCTCCTCGACGCCGTGCACGCCGCCCGCCTCGCACGCCTGGCGGTCGAGCGCCGCGAGCGCCGGGTCGCCCACGACGCTCTGCTGCTGCGCCGGCTGCCTGCCCGTCGGGCACTCGCGCGCGCGGCGCACAAGGCGGCGCACGTGCAGCGGGTAGCGCTCGGCGACGAGCACGGGCAGGACGCGCTCGCTCGACAGCTTGCGGATGACGGGCTTGCCCTGGGCGGCGGGCGTCGACGGCGAGGCCGAGGACGGGTCGACGGCGCGGCTCTGGGCGAGGACGACCGGCGCGACATGGGCGTCCTGCGCGTCGAGTGTGACGAGCGCCGTGTGGCGCTCGAGGACGCCCGCAAGCGTGCTAGTCGACTCGGCCGGGCGCGCCGTCACCCATACGCGCGGTAGCTCGACGCCGTCGGCGGCGCCGACCTCGTGCGCGAGCAGGTCGTACAGCGCCGTCGCCGCCGACGACGACGACTCGGCGCTCTCGCCCTCGTCGTCCGAGTCGAGGCCGTCCTCGCGCCGCACGAGGTACTCGTTGACGTCGAGGAACGCGCTCCACCTCGCGCGCGCCTCGGCCCAGTCGCGCCGGAACTGGTTGATGGCGTTTCTGCGCGTCGCTGCTGCAGAGCCCTCGACACGCACGAGAGTGACCCAGCCGAGCTCGACGAAGGGCAGGATGAGGTCGCGCGACTCGGCGGCGATGGAGGAGGAGGGTGCGGAGGAGGGGGTCGGGGTCGAGTCGAAGACGACGAGGTGATCGGCGCCGAGGGCGAGGTGGTGCAGGACCCACTCGATGAGGGCGGGCCCCTCAGAGCGCTGGACGGTGCCGAGGAGGAGGCGGTAGGGCGCGGAAGGTGGGGTCGATTCGAGGCGGGTTTCGAGGAGCGAGACGAGGGGGTCGTCCTGCGGCTCGGGCGGCGTCAGCTTGGCGGCGCAGATAGCAAGACAGTCGGAGCTGCACGCACGACCTTGTTACTCTTCCACGACTGCAAGAAGGAGCCGTGCCCAGGTAGCGCCGGCAGGGCGTTCGAGAGGTTGACGAGCTGCTCAGAGACTTGCGCTCGTCGGTCCGAGGGCAGCAGCTGCGGGGCGAGAGCGGTGCGTCAGCATAGCACGGCTTGACGAGCTCGGCAGCCGAGGAACGTACCGCGTGCAGGAGGCAGAGCGAGGCGGCGACGACGAGGAGGAGGACGCGCCCGACGCGGCTGGGCGCGCGCAGCTGGGAGCGCAGCGGTCGCCACGGCAGCGTACTGCTTGACCTCTGCGCGGGCGAGGGTGCGCATCAGACGCAGGAGGGCGGCGAGCGAGAGGGAGAGGTGCGACGCACCATGAGCCGCGCTTCTCGTCCGACTCGCTTTGGCCGAGGACGGCGTCGAGCGGATCCTGGATGAGCGGGTGGTGCGCGCCTGTCGCCTTGTCGCTATGAGTGTGGTCGGACCGCTGTACGGTCGTCTGGGTGAGCAGAGGTCAACGTTTCAACCTCCCCCGCCGAGACCTTTCGAGCTCCCTCGCCGGACGTCCGGACGAAAAGGTGGGGCCCGCTATGTACCGCGATCGACCCCGGACGGCCACGAGCTTGTCGACGAAACCGCTGCCAGACTTTAAGCCCGACTTTCAGCCGAGTAACGGCCGTCGAGGGGCTCGCTCGAGCCTCCTCCTCCTCCTCCTCGACGCCGCCCTCCCTCACAGCCCACGCAATCGTCTCGCTCTCGACAGAAAAGGGAGAGAGAGAGAGAGACGCTCGCCGAGAGAGAACAAGGGTGAGAAAAGGCCAACCTGCAGAACAGCACTACGTCCTCGCCCGCGCTCCTCCTCGCTCCTCGCTCGCTCCTCGCCTGCTCGACCTCCGCGCTACCGCTCGAGGAGCCCGCCGCGGCAGATGCGGTGCATGACGACCTCGGCGAGGTCGCCCTGCACGACCGGGCACAGGTGCGCGCTGTCCCTCGCCGAGTCGGCGCGCGCGCTCACCATGTCGTACACGCCCTCGAGCACGTCGATGCCCGCGCCCTCGCCCCGGACGGCGGCGAGCTCTTGCGCAGCGAGCGCGTTGAAGAGGCGCACGCGCGGGTTGACTTGGAAGAGCGGGTCGGGGACCTTGGTCGGGAACACGCTCGTCGTCTCGCGCCAGAGGATGCGCGGGCCGTGCGGGTTGCGCCGCGGGTGGTAGGCGAGCGCAGCGAGGTGCGCGAGCGCGGTGCGGAAGCCGGCGGCGTACCCGTCGGCGGTCCCCCACGAGACGGGCCACAGGCCGAGGTTGAGGACGACGACGTGCGGGTACTGGGTCGCCGTGCCGCGCGCGGCGTCCCACTCCCACGCGAGGAGCTCGTCCCACTGCGCGCGCCCGAGGTCCGAGCCCGTCGCGCCGACGAGGTCGAGCGCCTCGTACTGCACGCTGCGGAAGCGCACGTGCCGCGCCGAGTCGGGCACGCCGAGGTGCGTCGCGACGAGGCACTGGAGCGCGAGGAACAGGTGGCTCGACACGCTGTCGCCGACGACGAGGATCCTGCGCCGCGCGAGCTGCGCGTCGTCCTGCGGCGAGGGCGCGCGCCCGAACCCGTCGGCGCGCAGGCACGCCCGCAGCTCGGTGGCGGGGAGCGCCGCGCCCTTGTAGCTCCTCGCGCCGTCGGGGACCCAGCGCCACACGCCGTCGCGCTCGAGCGTCGAGCGGTGCGTGCCGCACTGCTCGTCCCAGTACGGCTTGGCGAACTGGCGCGGGCACGTCTTGGTCGTGTACAGGCGCGTCTGCGAGTCCTTCTCGGCGCGCGACGAGGCGACGAGCGACTGGAGCGAGTGGAGCGCCCAGTGGCCCGATGTCAGGGCGGCGAGGCCGTCGGTGTCGGCGTCCGAGGGCGAGGTCGCGGCGGCGGGTGCGGGACCGGCGAGGTCGACGGCGCGCCGACGGGCGAGCTTGTGCGGCGGGTGCGGCGCGGGGGGCTCGGCCCAGAACGACGACGCGGCGAGCCGGATCGGGCGCGAGAGGACGACCTCGCCGCGGTACTTGGCGTGCGGCCACGTCGCGCTCGCGAGCGTGCCGACCTGGGCCGGGTCGACGCCCTTGCACGCGCCCTCGGCGAGCTGCAAGAGCTGGGTGCGCTTGGGCTGGTTCTTGAGGTGGCCCATGATCGAGCACGGGCTCGGCGGGTCGCGCTCGGGCGAGGGCAGCGCGGCGTACTGCCGCACGACCGTCAGCGTCGTGTTGGCGTGGGTCCGTGCGGCGACGACGAGCTCGCGGCTCGTGTCTGGCGGGAGCGTGAATGCGGCGCCGCCCGAGGCGAGGTACGTGACGGCGAGCGCGCGGCGCGACTCGGTCGTCGAGAGGATCACCTCGAGGAAGCCCGGGTGCCCACCGTGCTTCGACTCGACGACGAGCGTCGTGCCCGGCTCGAGCGGCGCCTCGTCGTCGTCGAGCGGGAGCCGCACGCGCTTCGACGAGCCCGGCGAGGGTAACACCGACAGGCTGTAGTCCTCGCTGCGGAAAACAGGCCACCGCCCCTCGAGGCGCGCCCCGAGCGCCGCGAGGCTCGTCCCGCGCTCGACAAGCGCCACATCCTCCTCGACGCCGTGCTCGCCGCCCGTCTCGCACGCCTGGCGGTCGAGCGCCCCGAGCGCCGGGTCGCCCACGACGCTCTGCTGCTGCGCCGGCTGCCCGCCCGTCGGGCACTCGCGCGCGCGGCGCACAAAGCGGCGCACGTGCAGCGGGTAGCGCTCGGGGACGAGCGCGGGCAGGACGCGCTCGCCCGACAGCTTGCGGATGACGGGCTTGCCCTGGGCGGCGGCCGCCGACGCGGACGAGGGGGACTCGAAGGAGGAGGCGATGATGCGGCTCTGGGCGAGGATGATCGGCACGGCGTGGGCGTCCTGCGCGTCGAGCGTGACGAGCGCCGTGTGCCGCTCGAGGACGCCGGCGAGCGCGCTCGTCGGCGCGTGCGGGCACGCCGTCATCCACGCGCGCGGGAGCTCGACGCCGTCGTCGGCGCCGACCTCGTGCTCGAGCACGTCGCACAGCGGCGTCGAGAGCTCGTGCGGCGCGTCGGCGTCGTCGTCCTCGCGCCTGACGAGGTACTCGTTGACGTCGAGGAACGCGCTCCACCTCGCGCGCTGCTCGGCCCAGTCGCGCCGGAACTGGTTGGCGGCGCCCTCGTGCGTCGCGTGGGCGGGCCCGTCGACGCGCACGAGCGTGACCCAGCCGAGCTCGACGAAGGGCAGGATGCGGTCGCGCGTCTCGGCGACGGCGGCGGGGGAGGAGGCGGAGGCGGAGGGGTTCGAGTCGAAGACGACGAGGTGGTCGACGCCGAGGGCGAGGTGGTGCAGGACCCACTCGACGAGGGCGGGGCCTTCAGCGCGCTGGACGGTGCCGAGGAGGAGGCGGTAAGGCGCGGAAGGCGGGGTCGACTCGAGGCGGGTTTCGAGGAGCGAGACGAGGGGGTCGTCCTGCGGCCCGTGCGGCGTCAGCTCGGCGGGCGGGAGAGATGAGCAGCAGAGCTGGACGCACAACCTTGACGAGTCGCCATGGGTGCAGGAACGAGCCGTGCTCGGGGAGCGCTGGCAGCGCGTTCGAGAGGTTGGCGAGCTGCTCCGAGACCTGCTCTCGTCGGTCCGAGGGCAACAGCTGCGAGCGTGACGCGCACGTCAGGTTGGCGCGCTCTGGAGACCCTGAGTGGGGGGAGGACGCACGGCGTGCAGGAGCCAGAACGAGGCGATGGCGAGGAGGACGCGCCAAAGTCGGCCGAGGGCGCGCAGTCGGGAGCGCAGCGGTCGCCACGGCAGCGTGCTGCTCGATCTCTGCGGGGGTAACCTTGTTCGTCAGCAGGAGTCGTCATCCTGGTCGGGGCGAGGCGAAGTGTGACGGACCACGAGCTGCTTCTCGTCCAACTCGCCGTCGTCGCTGCTGCTGAGGGCCGAAGAGGGCGAGTCGAGCGGGACCTGGGTGAGCGGGTGGTAGGCGCCGCCGGGTGAGGGTACTGTCGAGCTGCGTGCGCGAGTGGAACGAGGAGAACGCGGTCAGGTCGACGCGCTCACTCGGGTTGAACGAGGACGACGAGGAGGAAGGGGCGAGGAACGCACCTGGAAGCGGCGAGCATGGCTGTGCGCGTCTAGGTCGCACCTCGGCGCAGTCTGGTACAGCTCAGGCGCCCGCTGTGCCTGTGCTGGAGGAAGGGGAGGAGGAGCGACGCGAGGTGGGCCCGCCTCCTGAGCGGGATGTGGGCAGCGGGAGGGGCTCGCATGGCCGAGTTGCGCATGTCGAGCGCAGCGCGTACTGTGGAGCTGCTCGTCGAGAGCAGAGCCATGCCCCAGTCGACGAACGGTAGCAAGTGGCAAGAGCGAGCCAAGCCGCCTTGCGGCCTTGGTCGGACGGCGACGAGCTTGAGCTCTCGCTCCTCCCTCCTCCTCGACCAAGCACTGGGATGCTCTGTGCCTGCACCAACTAGCTCAGCCGCACTACAACCATGCCTCAAACCACCCGCATCCCTCGCCCACTGAGCTGAACCCGACCTCGCTCATCAACCTCCTCGACCCTCTCCTCGTCGCCCATGACGACGACAGCGACAACGACGACGATCCGGGACCTGCCGTTCGAGCTGCTCGAGCTCATCCTCGACTATGCCTCGAGCGACTACGACCTCGACTCGGCAAAGGCAGCCTCGGCGCGCTCCCTCTTCCTGCGCGACTGCGCCACCGTCTCGCGCCAGCTGCGCTCACCCGCCCAAGCCTGCCTGTGGGCCTCGCTCCGCATCCACACGCCCGCACAGGCCAAGCGCGTCCTCTCGAGCCCCGCACTCGGCCACTACGGCACCCGCCACCTCGACCTCGCGGGCGTTCACGCCGGCCACGACGGCCTCAGCGGCACCACGGCCGCGCGCGTCCTTGCCAAGATCAGGGGCGTCCAGTGGCTCCGTCTCGGCGACTTTGGGCGCCTCAGCGTCCGCGTCCTGCAGCACGACAACCTCGCAGGTGCGCCTCCTTCCCTCTCTCCTCTCCCTCGAGATTGCGCACTGACCCCTCTCTCTGGCAGGCCTTCGCACGCTCCACCTCGCCACCTCGTTCCCCGACAAGCCTGCGACGATCGCAGCGCTCGACCTCCCCTTCCACCTGCGCTCCCTCAAGCTCTACAACCGACTCTACGCCCCGACCCTCCTCCCGACCCTCCTGTCCGCCTCGCGCCACACCCTCACCTCGCTCACCCTCCTCACGGGCTCCTCCTCGCCCTCGTACCCGTCCCTCGTGCGAGCCTTCCCCACCGTCGCCCCCTCGCTCGTCCGCCTCTCGCTCCAGCACCGCCCCTCGCCCGCCCTCGTGCACCACTTTGCCCTCCTCGACCGCCTCGAGCACCTCGAGTGCCACTTTGCCGTCGACCTCGCGGCCGTGCTCGACGCCCTGCCGCGCAGCGCGAGGCTCCGCACCCTCGAGCTCGAGCTCGACTACAACCTCGCAGACGTCGCCGCGCTCCTCGTCGCGCGCCTCGTCGCCCCCTCCCCCTCCTCGGCGCCGGGCCCCCTCGCGCACCTCAAGCGCCTGCGCATCCCGCGCGCGCCGCGCCGCGCCGAGTTCCGCGAGTTTGGCGGCGCGCGGTTGCTCGACGTGTGCGCCGAGCGGGGGGTCGCGCTCGAGGTGGGCGAGACGGTCGCGTGGCGGACGAGGCTGTTTGCGGACTAGGGCGAGGGAGGCAGCGGGCCGAGGTCGGCGGGAGGACAGGAGAGGAGAGCAGGAGTAAAATGATGACGACGATGCCAATACAGATCCTCGAGATGCCCATCTAGCTCTAGCTCTACGTGTTCCTCTCGCTCCGTCCACCGCCCCTCACAGCTTCGCCCTGAGCCCCTCGAGCCCCTCCTGCGGACCCACCTCGACGACCCTGCCCGAGTCCAAATCCCGCCTCACGATCGGGCCCTCGCCGCGCGACTTGTCGAGCCGTGACGGGTCGCCGTGGAAGGACCAGAGGCGCTCGAGGTGCGCGGGCAGGGTGCGCTGCAGCGAGGCGAGGATCCAGGCGCCGAAGAGGGGGAGGAACTCTGCGGGCGGGCGGGGGAGGGGGTCCGTGCGCGAGGGCGAGGGAGGGAGGGGTTGCGTGCGCGACGGCGTGAGGGTGACGAGCGCGAGCGCAAGGAAGGGTGGAGGAGCGAGAGCGAGTCAGCGAGGGAGGACCAGACCAAGCGCGCGCGGCGAGGCGAGACGAGGACGGAGAGCAGCGCGCGCCGACGCACTGAACGCGTGCCCGGACCCGCCCGCCGCGACAAACAAGCCCTCGACCTCGGGGTGGTAGTCGAGCAAAAAATCGCCCGACTCGCGGTCCGAGTACCAGCACAGGCGCACCTCGGCGACCTTCTTGTACGCGAGGTGCGGGTGGACGCGCGCGAGGCCGCGCTTGAGCGCCGAGAGCGCGACGGGCGGGAGCGGCTGCGCTTCGTAGCCGGGCGTGAGGGCGGTGCGGGGGAGCGAGGGGAAGGATGGCGTGGGCGCGAGCCAGCCGCGGTCGTGGATGGCTGTCGAGAGGGAGGAGAGAGGCGGGGGAGGAAGGGCTTGTCAGCTTGACGGGTCGGGACGACAGAGCGCTGGAATGCTGAGGACGCACCAAACTTGAGGACGCGGTCCTTGTTGGGCTGCGCGCGGAGGAAGAGCGAGACGGTCAGCCCCGGCGAGGAGGTCAAAGCGGGCGGCGACTAGCGGACCGGGAAGACGTAGCTGCGCAAGAGCAGGAGTCAGTTCTATTCATCGCAGAGAGGTGTGGAGAGAGAGAGAGACGCACAAGCCCGTGTCCATGCAGAGCGTGACCTGCGAGCGAACGAGCGGAAAAGGTCAGCAAGGTCCGAGGAGAAGGTCAACGAGAGGACGGCGACGACGCACGGGCATGCCCTCGTACTCCTTCATCTCGGCCTCGGTGAGCTCGACGGTCGCGACCGTCTGCCCCGTCGGCAAGCAGTTGGTCTTGAGCTCGGGGAGCAGCCGCGGCGTCCAGCTGCCGCACGCGACGATGACAAAGTCGGCCTCGAGCGTGCGCCCGTCGCGCGTCGTGATGCCGCGTGCGGCGCGTCGTTCACTGCTGCTTGACGGCGCAGGGCGGTACAGGAGCGCGTCGGCCTCGGCCGAGAGGACCTTGACGCCGCGGTCGCGCGCGAGCCGGATCGCCTCGACGACGGCATCGCGCGAGGCGGCCCACCCGCCGACGCTGTTCTTGTACGCGACGTCGCCCGAGAAGGTGCCCGTGCGGAGCTGCGCCGGATAGAACTGCTTGATGGCGTCGTCGGCGGCAAAGGGCCCGACCTGGGCCGTTGCCGACTCGGCGTTGAGCGCGTGCGAGGTGCGGACGTACTTGGCCTGCGGGTGCGACGCTGCGCTGGCGACGACGACGCCGCACTCGTGGAAGAAGGGACGCCACCGCGGCGAGCGCCACTCGGCCATGGCGTCGACGGCGAACTGCTGGTAGAGGCCGTCGGCATAGTCGGCGCGCACGATCTGGATGGTGGTCGGGTCCGCGGGTCAGCGAGAGAAGCAAGACAGGTCTGGAGAGGAGCGAGGGGAGGGACGCACCTTGTTGTAGTCGGACGAGGCGGCGTCGACGGCGGGAGGTTCGACGCCGCGATCGACGAGGGTGATGAGGTCGGCATGCCCCTTGTACGGGCCCTCGGCGAGCGCGAGTGCGGCGGTGGCGCCAAACTCTCCTGCGCCGACGATGAGGACCGTCTGCGGCGGTTGCGGGCCAGGCATAGTCGAGCCGAGGAAGAAGGCGGAGGAGGACGAGGTGGGCGAGCTGAGGACGACCTTGGACAGCGGCAAGGCGGGCTCGGTCGATCTGGAGCGGCGTATATGTGCGATTGTACGAGCTTGCAGACCGACTCAGCTGTGAGGGCGAGTGGGAGGACGAGGAGAAGTGATTTGACTGATGAGAATCGGGCTCGTCTCGCCCGAAACCTCGGTTTGGGCCTCGACAGCTCAGGCCAGCGCGTGCTCGGCCTTGCAACATCCACTGCCTGCTGCGCTCACCCTGCGCCGTCCACCCAGAGCCCGCGCCGAGGTCGCACCACCACCGCCCGCCGTCCGCCAACCGAGCCGTCTCGGCATCACCATCCGCACCAGCGCTCATTCCAGCACGGCGGCACTGCACAGCACCAGCTCTACAGCAGCGTCGAGCCTCGACCGACGCAGCGCGCGGACGCCGCACCCTCGCACCCCTCCTCCCCCACCTCCCGGCTCGCCCTCTCGCCAGCACACCATCTCGCCCTCGCCTCCCCTCTGCAAGCCTCGACCCATCAGTACCGACGATGGCCGCCCCGCCGCCCATCCCTCCCCGCCCCGGTCCTCCCCCGCCCATACCGCCCCGTCCACCAGCTCCACCGCCGCCCTCTTTCCCGCCCATCGTCGTCGGCCGCCTCCTCGCAGACGGCACCGAGGCCAAGAGCGGCGTGCTGAGCAAGGGCATCAAGTGGCAGGCGAGCGGCATCCTCGAGGAGGGCGCAAAGTGCGTCCTGCCGCTCGCTCCTCCCTCGCGAGCCTGTCCTCCTCGCCTTCGAGAGCTGACTCCCCCCCTTGCGTAGCTTGCCCGGGCAGGACGTCAAGATACAGCGCGCGCTGACGATCCACCTCGGCCCGAGCGGTACGTCGACGTCGAGACGCCGCATCTGCCTCGTGCGGCTTGCTGACGCTCGGTCCCTCTCCTCCTCGTGCAGGCAGCTGCGTCGACGGCAAAGGGCGCCAACGCAACGAGATCCTGTCGTGGCCACCTACGGCAGCAGGCGAAACCTGGATCTAGTGCGTCTCTCCCCCTCGCTCGTCCTCTCGCCGCGCTCGCACCCCGCCGCTCCTTCTGATCACCCCCTTTGGTCGCTCGCTCGCGCGCCCGCAGCAAGTGGAACTTCCACCTCGCGCCCTCGCTCCCGTCGTCGTCCAAGTTCTTCCACATGACGCAGCTCTTCTCGCGCGAACAAGGCGGGTTCGTAGTCGCGCTCGGGCTCGTCAACGGCAAGATCAAGGTCAGCTCTCAGCTGCCGCCGCTCGCCGACGCGCAGGGCGCCGAGGTGCCGCTGCCCGAGATCGAGGTCGAGAGGTACTGGGGCAGGACGACGTACCACCGCATGGTCGTGACGTGGGGCCCGGGCGGGTCGGTCGACTGTGCGCTCCCTCCTCCCTCCCTCCCTCCCTCTCTCCTCGCGTCCTCCCCGAAGCTGAGACTTCCCGCCCGTTCCCCCGCCCCCCTCGCTCGCCCGCCCGCAGACACGGTCCAAGACGCCTCGACGCACGAGGTCCTCGTCCAGTACGCGCGCAGCGGCGTCGACGTGCCCGCCGGCGGGAGCGTCAAGTGCGGCCTGTACCGCGCGCACGTGTGCAGCGCGGCGGCGGCCGTCGTGGGCGACTTTCAGTTCTCGAGGAGGTAGCCCTGCTGAGCGGGAGGAGGAGGAGGCGCAGGAGGTTGTGCAAAGGAGTGCGTGTTGTACGCGCGCGAGCGAGGAGGGTCGAGCGAGCGAGTCGGCATCTCGCGGAGAGGGACGCCTCGGTAGCGCTACTTCCCTGATGCGGGCTACTCGGGAGCACGAGCGACAATCGGGGCAGCGACAGCGAGAGAGCGAGCCTGAGCGCGAGCGAGGCGAGAGAGAGAGAGGGCCCAGACCGCGAGCCAGAGGGCCGACGACCGACGGCGCTCTCGTCCTCGTCGTCACGACCCCTCTCTCCTCTCACCGCACATACACGAAGCACGCAGAGCGACAGATGGCCACGACCGCCACCGCACCAACCACGGCCAAGCCTCCCGCCGCGAGTGCCATCGCCTCGCCCTCCGCTGACGGCCGCCGCTCGTCCTCGCCCGCCGACCTCAAGCCCCCCTCGACCACCGCCGCCGGCCCGCCCTCGACCGACACGGTCGCCGCGGGCAAGGAGGCCACCGGTGCTGCCGACGCGGCCGACGAGGCAGGCCCCGCAGAGGACGAGGCCGACGTCGGGCCGGCGGGCACGGGCTCTGTCGTCGACATGGACGTCTTTGGCCAACTGCTCGAGATTGTGCGTCGCCCTCTCGCTCGGCGGCCAGGGCGTGCAGCTCGGCGTGCTCCTGCGCTCTCGAGCTGCACGCCCAGCTGCTCGTCGACCCCCCACGAGCCGTGGCCACCTCGCTGACCCGGGTCGTCATCGCCCTCCTCCTCCCCTATGTCCCGCCACGCATGGTCGCACACTCTCTTCTGCGCGCAGGACGACGACGAGGAGCACGAGTTCTCCAAGACGCTCGCGTTCGACTACATCACGCAGGCCGACGCCACGTTCCAGGAGATTGAGGAGGCGCTGTGCGTCCTCCCTTCCTCACGCCCTCTCTCCTCGGCGGTACCATGTCGCGCGACAAGCTTCTCTCCCGTTCGGCCGGCTGATTTTTTGCTCCTGCTCGCCCACTCGCCACCTCTCTCGCCCCTGTCGCTCCCTCCGCCCTCGGTCCTCGTCCCTGATCTTCCACGACCGACCCATCTCGATCATCCTCGTCCATCTCCGCGTCTACGCGCCTCATCCTCGACCTCCCTCTCCGCCGTCATCTACCCACACCGCCGTCCTCACCGTCGCCCTCGCCCAACCTCGACCACGCCCGCGACCGACGACGCCGCCGCCAACAGCGCGAGCAAAGACCTCGACGCCCTCTCGCGCAAGGGCCACTTCCTCAAGGGCTCGTCGGCCGCGCTCGGCCTGCAGCGCGTCCAGCACTCGTGCGAGGCGATGCAGCACTTTGGCAAGAAGCGCGACGCGCACGGCGAGGGCCCCGAGGTGAGCGACGACGAGGCGCTCGCGCGGTGCAGGGCGCTCCTCGTCCGGCTCAAGAAGGAGCAGGAGGAGGCGAGGACGTGGCTCGAGGAGTTTTTTGCGACGGGCGAGCAGTGAGTGAGAGGGAGGGCAGGGAGGGCTTGCGGGTCGAGCGTCGAGGAGGAAGGAGGGAGGAGGTGGAGCAAGTCGCTCTCTGCGTCGTCGGTGCCAGCTTTTTCCTCGCCGTGTGTACATAGGTCTCTCCACACTCGCAACCTGAATCCCCTTTTGACAGCAGCTCTGTGTCCGCGTGAGAGCGACTTGATCGTCAGCTGAAGAGTGGGCGGTGCAGCTCTCCGTCCCGCTCTCACGCCCACCTCGTCGCCGCGCACCTGCTGCAGCACGCACGAGCATGGAAGACTCGCAGGACCCGTGGACCGACGAGCTCGGCGCGCTCGAGGTCGAAATTGACGACTCTGCCGCCGTCGCTCGCGCCGAGCGCATCGCCGCCGCTCGACAGGCCGGCAAGGGCTACGAGGCCAAGTTTGACGAGCCAGGCGTGCGTGGCACCTTTCCTTGCCCTGCCCGTGCGCCCTCCGCTGACCCTCGCCCGCCCGCAGTGGTTCAACGACCCGGCGCAGGCCTCGCGCTCCAAGGGCGCCGCCCGTCCGGTCCTCTTTGCGCTGCATCAAGCCTACTTTGAGGCGCGCTTCCCGGTCGTCGTCGACGATGGCCTCGAGCTGCTCCGCATGGACGTCAAGGAGGAGACCGAGGTGCTCGACCTCGTCCTGCGCTCGGCGCTGCGGTGCGGGAGGGAGACGGATGAGCCGGTGCTGGACCTCGCGCGGCGATGGAGGGAATTCGTGCGTGCTCCCTCGACGTCTACACACAGCTACACCGTGCACGAGCGGCAAGACTGACCCGCAGGGTGCCCTTCCGCGTCGCTCGCAGCCCAACCTCCCCTCGCACTCGCTCACCTCGGCCCGCATCCTCGCCGCCTCATCCCCTCTGCGCCCCTCTTCCTCCGCCCTCGACAACCCCGCACCCCTCAGCGACACGACCGCACCCGTACCCGCCCGCGAGGTCCTCTCCGCCGCGCTCGCCGCCCTCCGCCTGCACCCCTCGCTCCCCCTCCCGCGCGCCTTCCTGCGCTCCCTCCTCGCGACGGCGCACCCGACCCTCGCCGCCGCGCTGCGGCCCTCCCGCGCCGAGCACCCCGCCGCCGCGCCCGCCTCGACCGCACCCGCGCCAGCGGCGCCCGCCGCCCAGTCGTGGGACGAGCCCGCCCTCGAGGCCGAGGTCGCGCGCCTCGACGTCGGCGACCCAGAGCGCGACATCCTGCGGCGGGTGCTCGGGCTCGGCGGGGCGGTCGTGGGCGACGAGCTTGAGGACAAGGCGGCGGGGAGGGACGTGAGGAGCCTGTGAGCGCGCGAGACGGACGGCGGCCGGTCGGTCGGTCGGGGTGCTGCGGCCGCAGCACGCCTCCTGCGGGTCAGCAGCGCTGCAGTTGCGCATGTCGAGCAGCGTGCGCGCAGCGAGGGCGCACGAGCCGGGCAGCACGAGCTGGGTCAGGCCGAGCGGGCGGGCCGCTCGAGCGCGCCGCGAGCGCACCGAGGCACGGACCTGCTCTGGCTCGGCGGGGCGTCGAGCGCGACGGTGCCGCTGCGAGGGCGAGCTGGCTGGCCGTCGAGCGAGGGCGCGGCGTGCTGGTGGTGCGGCGGCGGAGGTCGGGAGCTCCGAGGTGCGTTGCTCGTGGAGACGTGGGGGTCGTAAGGGGAAGAGCCTGGGGGAGGGACGCGATGGGCGGCGGCGACGGTCGAGCTGGGCTCGCAGCTGGCGCCTGCGAACCTGCGTGCATCGAGCGAGTCGTGCTGAGAGGGTCGAGGAACGAGGATGAGGGCGAGAGGGCGAAGCACGACGGAGTGGGAAGCGAGGCTGTCGCCGATCCATCTCGCTCGAGCGTTTCGGTTGCACCTTGGGGTCGTCCTCGCACGCTCTTGCGGCGCCCTTGCCGCGCAGCTCGTCCCTCTCGATCGTACGCGCAGTGCGAGGCGGAAGCGGAACCGCGACGAGAGCGAGCGAGAGCAGGAAAGTCCGCCGTCTGCGAGCGAGACTGTGGGAACGGGCTCCGGCGCTCTTGCCCCAGAGCGCCAAGCGTCGCGAGCAGCTGATAGCGGAACGAGCAGGAGCGCACGCTCTTGAAGGTGGCCTTTGCGAGGCGAGCGAGACGATGGGCGACGGCCACCAGCAAGCGGAGAGAGCCGGGGAAGGCGTGGAGCAGGTCCGAGGGCGAGCCGTGCAAGCCTGCGCGACCGCGAGGAGCAGGCTCGCCCACACAGCGCTCAAACACGTCGTTGCGCAGGTCGCGATGACCGGAAGGAGCCGGGAGGAGGTGGGCCTCGCGCCGAAAGCTCGAGGGGCGAGGTCGGCAGCAGGAGGGCAGCCGCGCGAGAGCTGCCCGGCGCCCGGCGCAGGCCTCGCTCGGCGGTGGGAGGCTGCAGGAACGCCCGAAGCTCGGCCCCAGGCTATAGCCAGGCGGTGGGAGGGCGACGGGGCGGTGCGAACGGGCGGCGGCGGTGGTGGCTCTGGGGGATGGTCGAGGCGGTCGGCGAGCAGGCTGTCGCGGCGCCTCGTCGAGTACGGCTGTCGGGATGCGAGCCGGCGAAGTAGTCGTCCTCAGAGAGGCGAGGGAGAGCGAGACGAGGCGTCGTCGTAGAAGGCTCGCCGGAGGACGATCTCTCGCCCTCACCCCTTCGCCCGGCCCTCGCTCGTTGTTTACCGCACCCAGTCGACCTGGAGCGACGCCTGGCTGCGTATCGGAACCCGGCCTGTGGCCTGCCCTGACGCTCGGCCGCCCAACGCGTCGTCGACGGGCCGCCATTGTCGTCTCCTCCCTCCCTTCGCGCTCTCTCGACCGCCTCGCCCCTCCTCCGCCTCGACCCTGCCCTCGACACGGCCCCGACAGACACCCTCGCTCGCCCCTGCCCGTCCCTCGAGCCAGCTCGACCGCTCAGCACCGGCGACAAGCTCGCCTCGAGTCGGGTCGACGACGACGGACCGCGCGCGCTCGCCGCAGACGTGCGCCTCTCTGCCTCGCGCACCAGGCGAGCAACTGCGGTTACAGCGGTGAGCTACAGCTGCGACTCGAGCTTCTTGCGCGTGGCTCGGCTCGTCCTGCGCGGCGCTCTCTCGCCGGCTGAGGAGGGCGCCGCGGAGGGTCCGCGGGCACGGCGTCGGTCGCGGACCGTGCACGAACGAGCCGTTGTCGTCGCTCGACGGTGGTGCGCGAGCAGTCGGTGCGAGCTGGACCCAAAGGAGGATGCGGGAGCAGAGGCTCTGCTCGTGCGCGCAAACGATCTGCGGGTTCTAGGCCCGCATCTCGACGCCGACGGAGCGGGAGCTGCACCGCCCAGGGGTGCGGTTGCTCGTGCGCGCCAGCGCAGCACGTCACGCGCAGATCGCGCCAAGAAGCAGCAGCGCGGCGCAGAGGACGCCGGTGGAGGGTGGAACAAGGAGGAGATGCCAGCGGCGGGTCGGACGACGGCCGTCGGGCGGCGCGGCGCCTCGCGCTCTTTCCTTGCTCCACGTCCCGCTCGTACGGCCTCGGCAGCGATGGACGGGTCGCGGGACTGCTGGCCTGGAGGCGACGGCACGCTCTCGGGCGCGCTGCTCCAACCTCCTGCCGTGTCGGCGCCGCGCCTCTCTCCCTCGTCGTCTGCGTCCCCGTTCCCTCCGTTCCACCTCCCGAATGGCCGCGTGCGGGTCCCAGTGAGCTTGCCGCCGAACCCGGACTTCATGCCGGTCCAGATGGACGAGTTGGACGTCGACGAGGAGCTGGCGTCGTCCGGTGCGACCCTCGAGTTCACGCTCGCGGCGCTGCACAACTCGGGTGAGCGGCGCTCTTCTCCCTTCTTCTCCTTCTCCGCACTCTCTTTCTCTCTGCACCGACACGATGAGCACGCACTGACTCGAGAGCCACCCGGACCTGCGCCTTCTCACACAGCGCACACGCTCGTCCAAGCGAGCCAGGCGACGGGCGGGCAGCACAACGCGCCGTTCTCGACGCCTGCGTCGCCCTGCCCACTCGTGCGCTGCACTCGTCCGCCGCCGCCCTTCCCCCTCCCGACCCACCTCCTCGAGCTCCAGTTCGAGGACACGGGCGAGCGGTACCGCACGCCCGTGCACGGCCTCCTGTGGGCGCTCCAGTCGCCGCTCCTCCCCCAACTCTGTCGCCGCTTCGTCCTCGAGCCGTCCTCGACCGGCAACAACGGCGACGCAGCGCTCAACAGCCTGTACGCGGCGCCAGTCGCCGGCGCCGCGCCCGAGGGCCAGGAGCTCCTCCTCCCGCTGGTCACGTTCGCCATCCCCTGTCGCGCCGCCTGGCCCCTCCTGCACCGGTTCCTCCACGACGGCAGCGCCGCCTCGCTCCTCAACAACCTCCTCGCCCCGCCCGACACGCTCCCGCCCCGCCCTTTCGACCCTCGCGCGCCGCGCCCCGACCCCGCCCAACCCGTCCTCGACTCGCTCCTCGTGCGCCTCATGCGCGTGCGCGAGGTGTGGCTCGACGCCTACGCCCTCGAGCTGAGCGACCGCCGCCTGTGGGAGACGCTCGAGCGCGCCTACACGACGCTCGTCGCCGAGCTGAGGGACGCGGCGGCCGACCTGCCCGGGTGCGCCGTGCCGCCAGCGAGGGACGTCGTCGGCGAGGACGAGTCTCGCAGCTAGCCTCCCTCCCTCCTCCCTGACCTCCTCCACGCACCTTCCCTCGCCGTCATTAGTCCTCGCAGTTGTACCCCGTCCCGCCGCACATGTATACACGTCGTCTCTTTGCCTCCCTCGTCCTCGTCGCGCTCGTCTCGAGAGCGCTGTGTCATTGATTGAGAAAGCCGGCTCGGGTATTACAGCACGCAGAGCAGCAACAAGGGGCGCTAAGGATGGGAAGGGCGGGTATCGAGAATGCTGCGAGGGATGCGGAGGGAAAGGAAGGACGGGGCGCGGAGGAAAGGCGAAGAGGAGGGGATGAGGTCGAGGCGAGGGGCCCGAGCGCGCAGCGACGAGCTACTGGTAGAACCTGTGCAGGAGCGAGAGAGAGTCAGCTTGGTGCGTGCGAGAGAGTCGAGACGAGGCAGGAAAGACGACCGAGGACGCACTTGCGGTTGATGAGGGCGATGATGAGCGAGAGGTTGGTCTTGGCGACGTCGCCGATCGAGAGCGTCTGCTTGCCGACCTGCAAGAGAGACACGAGCGAGGGGTCAGCTCGACGGCTCGCACGACAGCAGGGAGAGAGGGGAGGGGAGGGAGCGCACAAACTGCATCTCGAGGAGGTCCTCGAGCTTGAGCTCGACGGTCGTGACGGCGACGCCCATGTACTGCGCCTTGACCTCGAAGACGCCGACCTCATCCGAGCTGATGGTGATCGACACCTTGTCGAACTGCTTGGGCGAGTACTGGTCGATCGAGAGGAGGATGCCCTGGTCGTACAGCTTCTGGGCCGTGTACTTGTACGACCCAAAGGCGTAGCGCTTGCCCTCCTTCTCGAGCTGACGCTCGTGGCTCGCCTGCATCGACCACGGGAGGACGAGGCGCTTCTTCCTGCGAGCGGGTAGACGGGGCGAGTGAGGGTCAGTTCGCGATCCGTGCACTCGACGACGACGACGACGACGACGACGACGAGAGACGACGCACGACTTCTTCTGGATGCCCGCCATCGACTGGTCGATGTAGACGTGGTACGAGTTGATCTGGTCGCTCAGGTAGCGCTTGTTGTCGCGCAAAGACGAGAGCGTCGCGTGCATCGTCTGCAGCTCCTGCTGGCGCTGGACGCGGCGGTGGTCTGTGCGCAAGGAGGGCTACATCAGCATGGTTGCCTTCTCGCACAAGAGAGACGCTGAGGAGAGACGCACGCTTGGAGCGGATGTCGCGAGCGAGGGCGTTGAGGATGGCCTGGTACTTGTCGTTCTTCGAGACGAGGCCCGTCTTGCGCAGCTCGAGGATGTCGGACAAGGTGGCCATCTTGAGCTCCTGGAACGACATGCTGTGGGAGAGGAAGACGATGTCAGGACGAGGAGAGCAGGGTGGCTCGAGGGAAGGACGAGGAACGAGACGCACTTGCGGATGTCGTCCATCTGGGCGACGACGGGCCGACGCTGCGCCTGAGCCTGCCGCTGCTCCTCCTCGTCCTCCTCGTCGACAAGACGCGCCCACAGGTCCTCGTCGTCCTCGGTGACCTGCTGCGCGAGGACGGCCTCGAGGTCGCTGCCGTGGTGGACCTTGAGGATGGCGAGGACGCGGCGCTTGGCCCGGCTGAAGAGCTGCTTCTGGACGGCTTCGGGATCTGCGAGTGACGTCGAGTCAGTACGACGTGCCTCGATGTAGGAGGCAGAGAGAGAGAGAGGAGCGCAGCTTACCCTCCTCGGGAAGGACACGAGGTGCGAGCGTGAGCGCGATGGCGTCGGCGCGAGCGCGGTTGAGCTCGGCGCTGCTGCCTGCGGGTACGCCGCCGAGCTCCTCGATGACGAGGCGGACCGGATCCTGCTGCTCGGGCGCGACCGTGTCGAGGTGCTCGGCGAGGATGCTGTGCAGGGCGTAGATCTCGTTGGGCGTAATGTTGATCTTGGGGCGGCGGACGGCGGCCGCCTCGGAGAACTCGTCAGCGTGGAAGTGCGTCTCGGCGTCGTCGACGTGGATGACTGCAGGCGAGGGAGCGACGGTCAGCTCTGAGCCGCAAAGACGAGGTGGAGGAGGCCCGAGCGCCGCAGGACGCACCGTCGCAGAGCCACTGGCGGAAGCTGCCCCAGCTCGAGGCGACGAACTCGTTCATGGGCTGCAGGTGCGCCTGGTCCTGCTCGAAGAGGCGGCCGATCGAGATCTGGTGCAGGAGCTTGCCGACCTCGCCCAAGTTCTGCCGCTGGATCGGCGGCACGACGCCCTCGACGATGTCGTACGTCTCGGGAGCGCTGCAGCAGGTCGTCGACGTCAGCTCAAAGTACGACGCCGAGAAGAGAGGGGACGAGGAGACGCACAAGATGGCCGGCTGGAGGAAGCGGTAGTAGACGACGTGGCCGGCGACGCGCAGCACGTTCTCCTCCGACTCTTGCGGGAAGCGGGCACGCAGGGCACGGAAGATCTCGCGCGCGACGTACCGCACGCCGAACGGCATCGAGGAGGTCGAGTGGAAGATGGCGGCGAGGAAGGCCGTCGTCGTCTTGCGCAGCGCGAGGAGGTCTGCGAGGAAGGGCGCGAAGGTGGTCAGGTCTCGCAGTCCCGACGTGCAGAGAGCGAAGGAGAGAGCGCACGCTGGATGAAGACGGTGTTGGTCTCGCGGTCGGCGAGCGCGTGCTTGTTGTCGACCTCCTTGCGCCGCTGCGAGGGGCGGCCCGTGCGCATCTCCTCCTCGGCGATGACGTTGCGGTAGATCTGCGAGACGTCATGCACAGAGGTCAGCATGAGGTTCGCTGAAAGGAGGAAGGGGCCAGAGCGAGGCGAGAGGACGCACGTCGACCGGGTTGGTGCCGAGGTCGAGCCCTTGGCGGCCCATGACGGCCTTGACCTCGTTGCCGAGCGTGTCAGCGAGGTACGAGCGCTGGTTGACGCCGCGACCGTAGTTGACGAAGAGCCGCAGGAACGCAAAGTTGCCGCGGATGAAGGCGCTCAGGTTGGGCAGGTTGACGACCTCCTCCTCGATCGAGCGCTGCGGACGAGGATCGAGGGCGACGGTCAGCGTTCGGGTCCCTGAGCCTCGTGAAGAGTGAGGAGGGTGCTCACCTGGAAGAGCTTGAGGAGGAGGAACTCCTCGCGGTGACCTTGGGCGTGGCTGAAGACGAGGAGCGTGATCGACTCGACCGCCTTCTGCGCCTTGTCGCTCAGGCCGAGCGCGCCCGAGTGCGCAAACAGGCGCGACAGGTACTGCGGCTCGGTCTGGAGGCGCGTGAACAGCTGCTCGTACAGCTCGAGCTTGCGCTGCGTGTGGTGGTCGAGCTGACCGCCGGCGAACGGGTCGTTGGCGGCCGACAGGAGCGAGCTGCGCTTGAGCGGTGCGAGCGTGCCGAGCTTGGAGCGCTGCGCGCGGGCGACCTCGTGCGTGATCTTGTTCTTGACGAGGAGCGCGATCTTGGTGTCGAGGTCCTTGACGTCCTCCTCGAGCTCCTGCTTCTCGCGGATGGCGCCGACGAGCTCCTTGCGCAGCGACTCGACCTGGAGCTCGCCGCGGTAGTCAAACTCCGAGTCGTCGAGGAGGCGCATGAAGTTCTTGATCGTGTCGACGGGGACGTTGGTGCCCTTGCGCAGCTGGCGGTACTGCGACCCTTGGCGGCGCGAGCGGATCGCCGCCTGGAGGCGCACGACCTGTCTCATGTTGTGGTGGAAGTGGCGGTGCAGGTCGTCGTACCGGCGGCGGGCGAGGACGCCGCGCAGCATGGCCTGGAGCCAGACGGCCGTCGGCTCGTTGCGGTGGACGTGGTCGCTCCACGCGAGGAACGCGTTGCGGCCGAGGTAGCCGCGCGTCTGGGCCTGGATGCCGACGACGTCGGGCTCGACAAAGCCGAGCTCCTGGCGCTGTGTCTGGACGCGCCGCCGGGCGAGCTCGGCGCGCATGACCGACTGGAAGCCGCCGATCGAGCGCACGACCTCGGTGCGGCGCAGGTCGCGCGCCTTGGACGCGTGCGCCTGGCGCGCGAGGAGCCCTCGGACGTGCGCCTGGACGCCGACGACAAAGCCCTCGGTCGAGCGCAGGTCGCGGATGCGCCCGAGGAGGGCCCGCCGCGCGAGGACGCCGCGGCACGCCGCCTGAAAGGCCGTCGCTCCGTGCTCGGCGGCGCGCAGCTTGCGCACCGTGTCGCCGAGAGCGCGGCGGGCGAGCTCGGCGCGCGCGACGGCCTGGAAGGCGGTGACGTGCGGCTCGACCTGGGTGAGGCGCGCCATGTCGGCGTCGAGGCGGCGGCGCTGCAGCTCGCCGCGTGCGCGGGCCTGGAAGCCGACGAGCGTGCGAGCGGCCTCCTGCACGGCCGCCTGGTACCGCCGCTCCTCCTCGGCCTCCTCGGCGGCGAGGCGCGCCTCCTCCTCCTCGCGGCGGCGGCGCTCGTCCTCCTCGGCCTGGGCCCTACGCGCCTCCTCCTCGGCCCTCACGCGCCGGGCCTCCTCCTCTGCCGCCCTGCGCCGAGCATCCTCCTCGGCAGCCCGCCGCCGCTCCTCCTCCGCCGCCTCGAGCGCCCTGCGCCGCTCCTCCTCCTCGACGCGCACCCTCTCGCGCTCCGCCTCCTCCTCCCTGCGCCGCCGCTCGAGCATCCTCAGCCGGTGTCGCTCGCGCTCGGCCGCCCGCCGCGCGAGCGCGCCCCTCGCGACGGCCTGGAGCGCGCGCACGGACCCCTCGGCCTCGGCGAGGAGGCGTCGGGTGCGCTCTTCGGGCGACTCGGGCGGCGGCTCGTCCTCCTCGACGATGGCCGGCTCGTGCTTGTCGAGCGCCTTGCCGATGCCGCGGAAATTGGGCATGCGGACGCCGTTGAGGCCCTTTTGGGCGGCGCCGACCTCGTCGTCTGCGGGCGAGCGAGGGCGGGAACGTCAGTCGAGCAGCTCAAGCAGCTCGGGCAACGGCGAGAGTGAGAGCGAGTGGGACGAGGGGAGAGGGGCGAGGAGGAAGAGGAGAGACGCACCGGTAAAGTCGAGCTGGCCGACGAGGTCGTGCATCTTGGACGTGAGGCCTCGGCGCGCCATGAGGTGCGACAGGGCGTGCAGGCAGTAGATGACCTTGGGCAAGTTCTTGGCGTCGTACAGGTCGACCGTCTCGAAGCGGAAGATCTGCGAGCGAGAGGGGAGAGTGAGTGACTTGGACGGCGATGACGACGAGGACGGCGGCAACGACGGGAGGAAGCGCACCTCGGGCAGGCCGACCTCGTTGACGAGCTGGAAGAAGAGGTTGATGTTGACCGTGTGGCGGAAGTGCCGCTCAGGGTCCTGTGCACAGCGAGCCAATCCTGGAGGGTCAGCACTCGGTCTCGCTGAGCGACGAGGACGAGGACACCCAGAGTGAGGCCGCGACGCACGGCGTAGATGGGACCCTGGCACGCCAGCCCACCGAGGCTCCTCGCGAGGTGCGCAAGCGCGTACCCGTTCCTCAAGCTCTGCTCAAAGTCGTTGATCGAGTCGCTCCTCCACAGGGGCGCGCTCGCGCTCGAGCGCGTGACGATGTTAGTCTCGAGCCAGTCGCGCGCCTCGGCAAGGTGGCACAGGTACTCGTACGCGACGAGGTCGTGCCGCTGGCGGTCGATGGCCTTGACGGCCTGCGAGGGGAGGAGGTGCGCCATGGTGCTCGAGCGGACGGGCGGGCCGCGCGAGAGGCCTGCTGCGGCGCGCGCGAGGCCGCCGTGCGACGAGTTGAAGACGGCCGAGGGCGCAAAGGGCGAGGCCGACTCGGCGGGGCGAGAGAGGCGAGCGCGACCGGGGAGGCCTGTGCGAGGTGGGCGAGGTCAGCGCCGTGTCTCCAACGACCTACTCCCCGTGTCACGCTGCGAGCGCAACAGAGCGAGAGGGTGAGAGGTCGCGACGTACCAGGAACGTCCTCGTCAATCGTCAAGCCACCGACCTTCTGCCCCAGCTCGCCCACGTCGCTCGCTCCTCCCGCACCCGGCCCAAGCGGCAGGCCGTTCTCGCCCAAGTGCGGGAGCGTCATGGCCCGCCGATGTCCCCTCTCGAACCTCCTCACGCTCCCGACGCCGCTGCGGTCAAGCGCCGGCGAGCCCGGCACGGCCGGGTCGGCGCGCGTGCTGAAGATGGCGCTCGAGAGGACGCGCGCCGAGGCCGAGCCGCTCAGCGAGGGGCTCGCTGCGCCTGCGCCGCTGCCGAGGAGCGGCGAGCCGAACGACGCGGGCGAGCCCGGCGCCGGGATGGGCGAGAACGAGGGCCGGTCGAGCGCGCCGGCGCCGGGGACGGGCGACGCGCTCGAGTGGAACCTGCGCGTCGGCGAGCCGGGCGCGCCGAAGCGCGTCGGGGACGGCGGCGCGGCCGAGTAGGCGCCGCGCGAGGGCGAGTGGGCGCCGTCGCGCGTCGGCGAGGCAGAGCCCGACCCGGGCGCGGGCGAGTGCGGGCGGTTTGACGAGTCGCCAAAGGGCGTCGGGCGCCTCGTCGGGCTCGGCGCGCGCCCTGGACCCTGACTCTGGTCGAGGTTGGCGAAGGTGGCGCGCGCGGCGTCGAAGGAGCGCGTGCCGGCGCCGGTGCGGTGGCCTGCGCTCCAGGGCGAGGGCGACGAGGGCGCCGTGGTCGGGCTCGGGCTGCGCGAGAAGGGCGACCTGGCCCCGGCGGGGCCGAAAGGGCTTGCCGAGTCGATCGTCGACGACAGCTTGCTCGGCGACGAGGGTGCAAAGGTCGAGGTGGCGGGGAGGGCGGGCGTGACGGGTGGGAGAGTGCCAGAGGACGAGGCGGCGGACGAGTTGGACGAGAGGGACGGTGACCGGTCTAGGTCGGGCGTGCGGTACATGGCGAGGCGGCTGTTCCGGATCTGCGCAGGGCGAGGGAGGACATCAGCGAGGAGTTCGAGCGGGCGAGATGGGGCTGCTCGAGGCGGCTGCTGCGACGTCGAGGCGACCGTGCCCTCGCCGATGAGGAGCACGAGAGCTCGTGCAGCCGGTCTAGGTTCTCCCAGCGGCGAGCAGCAGCCGCACAGGACGAGGGAGCTCGCATCGGGAGACAGACGGACGCACCTCGAGGACAAAGAGGGCGAGTCGTCAGTGGCTTGATCTTGCGGCGGTGATCTCGGCGAGCCAGGTAAAGCGAGTGGCGGAGGTGAAGAGCTGGCTAGGCCGCTGCTGGTCGGCGGTGCGAGGGCGAGCGGACGAGGCGGCGTGCGGGCGGGGCGCGAGCTGGGTGCGGCCGAGGCGAGGGAGCGTGCTTGCGGGGTGGGGTCGGCGTGCAGCTGCTGACGCTGTGCTGTGGATCTAGGGCGTGTGTAGGGGTGCTCTGCGCGGCTGCTGGTGCTGACGCTGGCGCGCTGTCGGCTCGAGGAAGGGCGAGGTTGAGCGATGAGGCTGCGAGGTCGGGGGTCGACGGGGACGGCGAGGAGGGGTGCGCCGGGTCGAAGTGGCTGGCGGTGATGCCCCTGGGTGCCCCTGGTGTACCTGCACACGCAGCTGGGCCGGGTCGGGTGGTGGTCGTCGAGCGGGGAGAGCGAGAGCGCGTCAACCGGCTGCGCCCTCCTCCTCGACCACACCGCACCCTGCTTGCGCGTACGAAGGGTATGTGTGCTGTGCTTAGCCTCTGCGTGGTGCCCATCACGCGCCGCGCGCACCGTGGTCCTGCTGTACCTCTCCTCGCCGCCGTCCGAGGGTTCGGCCGCACCTCGACCTGGCTCTCGCTGCGCAGGACCGCTTGCGTAGTGCAGCGAGCGCTAATACCAGCTTCGGGTGCGGTGCGGACTGCCCAGGAGGTGCGCCGTCGCTGGCTCGGCGACTCTCTCTGCTTCCCTCGCTCCGACTCTCGCTTCTCGCGGTCGCCGCATCCGCCGCATCCGCCCCGGAGCCTCCTCTTCAAGCCCAGCGGGTTTGTTCTGCTACGCCAGACGGTGCGCGCCTTCAGCGGGGCTACCATAGCCTGTCGCAGCGCGCCACTGCTTCGCCCTCGACTCGCTCGCCTTCTCGCAGCTGCTTCCTCCTTGCTCACTCCTCCTTCCGGTACAGCACAGGCTAAGGAGCCTTCCCTTCGCTCTCCACCATGCGTCGAGGGCGCGAGGAGGGCGCCCTCGTCCTTGTCCACGCTGTGCAGCTCGCCGAGCGCTCCTTGCGCGAGCGGGCCTCGCTGCGACCTCCTGATCCTCAGCCGCTCTTGCGACTCTAGATGGCCGTTCCTGACGAGCTTCGTGTCTTTTGAGCTCGCAGAGAGAGACACACAGCTCGAGAGAGACGGTGCGGCGCACGAGAAGGCGGCCAGGTGTCGACGACCGCGAGCGCACGGGCCCCTCGCTTGGTCCCCTCGCTCGCCTCACCTGTGTTCTCTCGCACGCTCTGTGGCGGCCGCCTCGCTCTGTACGCCCAGACCGAGCTGCTGTCCTTGTTCTCGAGAGCCGTCTCGCAGATGAACTCGCTCGGCGGCCAATCGCTGCTGCGGAGCCCAGGTTTCTCGCTCGACGCCTCCTTGTTCCGCAGAGGCACCGCACGCCGCATGACTTGCTCGAGCGAGCGAGCTTTCGAAGATCGGCGCACGCGCGAGCGCAGCTGCACGGTGCTCTCCACATGGGTGCGCGAGGGGTTGCGTCGCGCTGACGCTGGCGAACCTCGCCCCGGCTCGCACGAGATGTCCGGCTCAGCCGGGCCACAAGCACGGTGCGAGCGCACACCTGGAGCGAGAATCGCGGTCGCGTGGATTGGCTGCTGAGCGTGGGCGTGACGGCACGACCTCCTCCCTCGTCGGCTCTCGCTCGAGTGCTCGCTTGGCGAAGCTCGAGGTGGGGCGGCGGCATCACTCGACTCTGCTTCTTGTTCTCTCTCTCCCTCGAGCACTCTCTCCTCCGTACGTCTCGCAACGCGCCTCAGCACCCGCAAACCGTCCCTGACCATGCTCCGCACGCTCCTCCCCTCGACCCGCTCGTCCGCCGCCGCCTTCCTCCCTCGCCCTTCCACCGCCCTCTTCTCGACCGCCGCCAGGCTCAACTTCCCGCACCCTCAAGCCACCTACCAAGACGACAAGATGAGCTCCTCGACCATGAACGGCGACGTCTACGTGCGTCCTCGTCCCCTCTTTCTCCAGACGCTCCTTGACGACGAAGCTAACCCCGCCTGCCTCTCCCGCACGCTCCTACAAAGTCCGAGATCGTCACCGACCACAACCAAGTCAAGGATCTGTACCAGCGTTACAAGCAGGCGACGTCCAAGGACGAGAGGGCGACGCTCGTCAACACGAGTGCGTCGCTCGTTCCGCCGTTCATCCTCGAGGCCAGCGCTGACCTTCCTTGTCCTTGTCCTACAGTCATCCGCGAGCTCGCTGTCCACTCCGAGGCCGAGGAGGTGCGTTGTCGCTGTCCAACTTGCCGTCGTTGCGGTGCCCGACGCTGACCCCTCGCTGCCTCCTCGCAGGTGTCGGTCTACAACGAGCTCGAGAAGCGCGGCCTCGCGTCCGAGTCCAAGCTCCTCCGCGATGAGCACGAGGAGCTCGAGAAGCAGCTCTACAGCGTCGACTGGACCAAGGTGCGGCGCCCTCTTGCTTCCCCTCTGCCCCGCACGGACCCTCACGCCGCCCTCCCGTCCTCGCAGGTCGACTCGGCCGACTTTGCGCCCAAGTTCGAGAAGGCGATCCGCATGTTCATCCAGCACTCGGACCGCGAGGAGGACGAGATCCTGCGCGACCTGTCGGCCAAGCTCTCGCCCGAGGACAACGACCGTCTCGCCAAGGACTTCCTCGCCGTGCGTCGCTCTCTCTCCTCCTCCTCGAGAGGCGATCTCTGACTCGTGCCCTCGCGACCGTCGAGCAGAAGCGCAAGGTCGTCCCGACGCGCCCTCACCCCGCTGCGCCGCAGTCGGGCGGCGTCCTGCAGAAGACGCTCGGCATGGCGACCAAGCCGCACGACGCCATCGTCGAGAAGCTCACGGGCCGCTCGTTCGCCGAGCTCAAGTACCAGCACGGCCAGACGGGCGTCAAGCCCATCAAGATCGACCAGTCGCTCCTCTCGTGAGCGGCGAGTCGAGTCGGGGCCTGAGCGTCGTGCCTCCTCGAGGTGACGACGAGCCCTCTCGCTTTCCTCTCTGTGTACAGGGCCTCTTTCTGCAGCTTGAACGACGACGTGCAATGAACCGAAGAAGTGCTTGCAGTGCTTGCCGCTGGCTCGAGAGCGAGGTGCGCCGGGCTGCGAGAGGTCGAGAGCGAGAAAGCGCACCAGAGCAAAGGCTCGTCGAGAGCCCTGCGTCTCGTCGTCCTCGTCGTCGGGAGAGCAGCTCGAGGAGAGCAGCTTCGCGCAGCTGGTGCAGGGGTCCGTGCGCCCTCGCCGAGTCGACCTTCTCAAGTCGCCGACCTTGCTCTCTCGGCTGCTCGCGCTTTCGAGGGGCTCTCCCGCATACCTCAGACACTCTCGCAGGATCCAGAGCACGCCTTGCGAAGAAGAAAGAGCTTGCAGGTTCTAGATCTGGCGAGAAGAGGCGAGAAAAGGAGGGACGGGGCCCAAGCGCGGTCGAGAAGGGAGGTCACGGCGGCGCTCGCGCTCAGTAGCGCTCGCCGCGGTACAGCAGGCGCATACGATGCGTCATCGGCACGGCCTCGCGCCTGTGCACGCCGAGGCTCTCGGCCGTCTCCTCGCGCTTCTTGAGCTCTTCCTCCTGCGCGCGAGAAAGGACTTCGGGTCCGTCAGCTGCGCGGTGGGCAGGGAGAGGGAGGAGGAGCGGGAGAGAGGACGCACGAAGACCTTGCGCATGAGCTTGTTGAGACTGAGCATGGCAGCTGACATGCTGAGCCGGTGCTTGTCGACTGGAGGCAGGCGGGCGACGAGGACGATCAGCAGCTCGTCGCGCAGATGGGTGCCGCAGCAGGAGAAGGACGCACTGAAATTGCCTGCGTCGAAGGAGATGACGAGGGCGTCAGTCATTGACTAGGAGGGAGGAGGAACGGGCTCGAGAGCAGGGAACAGCAGGCCCACACTCGTCGCGCAGCTGCTGGGCCGTATACCCACGAGCCCGTGCCTTGACGAGTGTCTTGTACCGAGTAGCCTGCGAGCTCGATGAGTGAGTGAGCGCTCGTGACGGCCAGCAAGACCCGAGGAACGAGCACGCACCACGTTCGAGAGCTTGTTCGACAACCGCTTGTACTCGTCGCTGACCACCGGCTCCTGGCTGCGCTCGTCGTACTCTACCGCAGGGTGATCAGTGTGAGCGGCGTACAAGCTGGCTCGAGTTGGCCGGGGAGGGACGCACCCTTGAGGTCTGCGCGAAGCCGCAAAGCTCAGTGCGCGGCTGCGCTGCGAGGTGAGGCGGGATCGAGACGCACACTGCTCGACGGTCTGCTTCTCGGCTGCATCGGCGAAGAGGCTCGCATCCGCCATTGCTGGTAATGGGCCGAGGCGAAGCGAGCGAGAGGGACGAGCGGGAGCAGAGCGAAGGCGAGAGCGGCGAGCGCAGGGCGAGGGGGACGCCCGCGGCTTCTCCGGTCGCGGCACCGCCTCGAGCAGATACGAAGCTCGAGCGGCGTGTCCGGCCCGAGCTCCTCGACGCAGAAGGGCGACGAGCGTGCGTCCGAAGCTGCTCGCCGCCTTCTCGGCCCCTGTCCGTCGAACGGGGAGCAGCCTCGGTGACAGCGATGACGCCCGCAAGGTGCCGTGCCTGCAGTCGGGCTGTGACCTCGACAAGCAAAGCGGTGCAGCGGGAGAGAGGGCGAGCGAGAGAGGCCGAGGATGGAGGAGGAGGGGGAGGAGTGGGGAAATGCTGCTGCGAGCGTGAGCAGAGGGGGATCAGGCGCAGGTGCAGACGCTAGCGGTGGCCGAGGATTTAGGCTGTGCGCACGAGGGCAAGCGCCAGGTCGCAGCGTCGAGCGCGGGACGAGCAAGAGGGCACCCACCTCCTCCTCCTCCTCCCCTCTCTCCTCTGCTCGCCTCTTGACCAGCCAGAGAGCCTACTCGTCTGCTCGCCACCCACCACACACCACCAGTCACCCACCGTCGACAGCGCCCACCTCGCTCGAACCAGCTCGTCGCCTCCGCCCTCGTCATCTCCCCCGCACCCTCGCCCTTGTCCTCGCTCGCCGCAAGCCATCGTCTGTGCCGCACCGCCATGCTCCCCAACCGCCAGAAGGTCGACATCAGCGTGCGTCCACCCTCTCCCCTCCCACCCGCTCGAGACCGCTCGCTCTCCCCACTTCGGTGGTTGACGAGGAGGGTCACGCTGCACCGCATAGACTGACCGCCGCTGTCCCCGCGCAGACTTTCTCCGAGCAGGAGAAGGAGCTCTTCCAGAAGTACGGCAAGGTGCCCGCGCAGAAGAACCTCCTCGCCAACAAGCTCAAGGTGCGCTCTCTCCCACTCTCGTCCTCGTCCCCCCACCCTCTCAAGCTGACGATCCCCCTCGCCCGCCCGCAGGAGCGCAAGTACTTTGACTCGGGCGACTACGCCATGTCCAAGGCGGGCGTCTCGCCGCCACAGTCGGTCGGCACCGCCATCCCCTCCCCCGCCGACATCCCTCACGCCCAGCCCGCCCAGGGCGGCTCGTCGTCGGGCCCGTCGTCCGGCGCGATCGGGATCCCCGGCGCGTCGACGAGCCCCGGCTCGGGCGGCGGTGCCGGCAGCTACGGCTCGAGCGGGAGCCCGTCGAGCCCGGGCGGCGTCGGCGTCGGCGTCGGCGTGAGCCCGGGCAAGGGCGAGGGCATGTTTGGCAGCCCGAGCAAGGAGCCCATCTCGCAGCACAAGCCGCACGGGCACTGAGCGGTGCTCGCCATGTCGTCGTCGTCGTCGCGGGAGCGCTTGAGGGCGGAGGAGGAGAAGACGGCGCGAGGCTCGCTCACCGTCGTCGTCGTCGTCGTTTCAAGGTTGCGCGCTTGGTCACAAGATTCCTCTCTCTCAGGCTTTCTGGTCGTCGGTCGTCAGTCGTCGTCCCTGGGTCCCTCGTCCCTTTCCCTTCCCTCGCCCGTCTATCGTCGTCCGTCGCCTCGAGCGCTCGTGCCCCTTCTCGAGCTGCAGGTCGCGCCCCGTTGTTCCCTCCCGCGCACCCGCACTGTACATAGCATGACCGAATCGAGTCTGTTTCCCAAGTCATCCTTGCCGAGGAGCGAGAGAGAGAGAGAGAGTGCGCCGGAAATTGATGAGACTCCGCCAGCTCGAGCTTGGAGGGTGCGAGGCGGTGGAGTCGGTCGCGGCCTCGCTCTCTCGCCCGCCCAGCTCTCGCTCCACCAAGCTAGGACACGCTACACCAGCCATGTCCGCCATCGCCACCGTCACGTCAACCTCGTCCGGGTCCCAGGCCCCTCCGCCGCTGTGGAAGCCCGCGTCGGTCGCCCCTCGCACTCTCCCCGCCCTGCCCGCCCTCGACGACCTCCCCGTCTCGCAGACCCAGTGCGACAAGGCCCTGAGCGCGCTCGTCAAGCACGTCGACAAGGTCCAGAAGAAGCGCGACGACGACGACCTCCTCGGCGAGCAGGACGAGAAGGTGTTTTTGGTCGTCGGCCTCAAGCAGGCCCCGAAGCGCGACGTCCACAAGCCCATCAGGATGTGCGTCTTCCTTGCCCTTGCTCCCTGCCTCGGAGCGAGCGCGCGACTCGCATTGTGCTGACGACCTCGCCCGCCTCGTGCAGCGCGGTCCCCCACCCGGTCCTCAACCCGCGCGTCCAGCCCGTCACCCTCTTCGTCAAGGACCCGCAGCGCGTGTACAAGAACCTCCTTGAGGAGCTCAAGATCGGCTTCATCACGCGCGTCGTCGGCCTCGACAAGCTGCGCACCAAGCACAAGACGTTCGAGGCCAAGCGCCAGCTCCTCAAGGAGGGCGAGCTCTTCCTCGTCGACGACCGCGTCACGGTCGAGGTCGGCAAGTGCCTCGGCAAGATGTGGCGCGACGCCAAGAAGTGCGTGCTGCCGCTTTTTCCTCGTCCTCAGGCGCGCTTCTCTCGAGACCTCGCACTGACCTCGCCTCTCTCCCGCTCTCACAGGCAGCCGATCCCCGTCGCTCTGCAGCGCAAGGACCTCAAGGCCGAGCTCGAGCGCGCCGTCGCGTCGACCTACCTCAACGTGACGACCGGCACCTCGCTGTGCGTCCGCCCGACCTCCTCGTCCTCGCTCTCCCGCAGCACCTGACCCCGCCGCGCTCCCCTCCACAGCTCGGTCAAGATCGGCTCGACCTCGATGCACTCGGCCGCCGAGCTCGGCGCCAACCTGCGCGCCGTCCTCCCCTACATCGCGACGCGCATCCCCGCCGCCCCCTCGACGTTCGCCAACGTCCAGTCGCTCCACCTCAAGTCGTCGACGTCCGTCTCGCTCCCCATCTACAACGCGTCGCTCGCGACCCGGTTCGACGCCGTGCCCGAGAGCGCCGAGGCGCTCGACGAGCGCAAGAAGGCCGACGAGAAGAAGGCGGACGAGAAGCGCAAGAGGGACGAGCGCGACGCGGCCAAGGAGAAGAGGAGGCTCGAGCGCGCCGTCACCAAGGAGGGCAAGGGCCGCGCCGAGAAGCGCGAGCGCGAGGAGGACGTCGAGGACGAGGCGGCGGCGGCGGCGGTCGCGGTCGAGGACGAGGCGGCGGCACCTGCTGCGGCGGCGGCGGCCGTCGACGAGGCGCCCAAGCCCAAGGCCAAGAAGGCCAAGAAGGAGGCCAAGGCGGCGGCCGAGGCACCTGCACCTGTGTCGCCGGCGGCATCGGACAAGAAGGCGGCCAAGCCCAAAAAGGCGTCGTCGTCGAAGAAGGTCAAGGCATGAGCCGTCCCTCCCGCTCGGCTCGGTCGCCCTCGCTCATTTCTTCCGGTCCACCTCGTCGTCGTCGTCGTCACGCCCCTCCCTCGTCCTACGCGACGCCCCGCCCTGCTTCTCCTCGGTCGGTCCCTCGTCTGTTCCCCACCTTGTAGTTCTCGCTCCCCCTCGCACGGTTCCTCGCCTTGTTGTGCAACACGTCTCTCGCCAGCATGATCACGCCTTATACGAGTCCGCCTGTCGAGCGCGAAAGTCGAGAGAGCGCTGCGTCTCGAGGCGGGGCGAAACGAAGCCGGGGAGAGGAGGAGGCTCGAGCGCGAGCTGAGCGGGTCCGCCGGTGAGCGAGGACGCTCGCGCTCACGGATGCAGTCGCTCACGACTGCGCACCGGGAGTAGGTTGATCGGCAGGCGAAGGAGAGGTGCAGCTTAGAGTATTCTCAACCTCGCCGCTCGCCGAGAAGCAGACGCTCGACCCTGTCCGCCGCTATGCTTACACCCTTTCTCTCCACGCAGCTCTCTCAGCTCTTTTGTCTTCTGAAGCTCGCGAGAGGCTCGTAGAACGTAGCTCGACGGCCTTTGCGATTGCAGACGACGGCCCGCTCGAGCCCCTTCCACAACCCTCGAGCGCGCTGCTCAGAGCCGCGCCTTTTTCACCCGCCACGCCGATGCCGGGAGAGCTGTTGCGCGAACGGGACGGGCGTCAGTGACGTGCTCGAGAGGGTGCAGGGGAGGAGGGACGTCGAGGGAGCGCGAGGTGAGAGGAGGAGGGAGAGGGGAGTGAGGACCGGTCGACGCACACTGCAGTTTCCTCGCGACAGGCCCGACGAACGTCCAGAGGAGGACCGCGCCGGCGACGATGCACACGGCGCTGACGGCGTAGTACCCGTCGCGCTCGGTGACGCACTCGCCGCCGAGCTGGGCGCACGCCGCCTTGCCGTGGTCCGACACGCACTCGGCCGAGCGCACGACGAGGTCCATCTCGCCAACGTGGCTCGAAGACGAGGCCGAGTCGGCGTCGGCGTCGAGCGAGGACGAGCGCACGTGGCAGACGGCGACCGAGAGGGCGTCGATGCCCTTGAGGACGAAGAACTTGGGCCAGGTGCCGCCCAGGTTCGAGACCGTGTTGAGGAGCTGCTCGGCAAAGCGCGTCGATGAGATGCGGGGGAGGAGAGTCGGGGAAGAAGAGGGCGAGAAGTAGCAAGGCGGCAAGAGAGAGGGACACGCCAAGAGGGGGAGCGTGCGTCGAAGAGACGAGGGCGAGCGGCGGCAGGCGGACGGCAAGGCGATAGTGAGAGGCGAAAGGCGCGGCCGCACGAGGGCATACGAAGGAGGGATAGGTGGGACACGAGCGCTCGTCAGCACGCCGCTGGGGCGAGGACGAGGGGAAGGGGCTCGAGCGCACCGTCATGTAGGTCCCGCCAATGAGCGGGTCGGCAATCTGCGTGTGGAACGCCGAGATGCCGACGAACTGGACCGTGCTGCGAACGAGATGCCGTGCAGGCACAGAGCGTGAGCACGCTGCGCGACCATCGTCTCGTACGACCGGGTCCGCCGGCACGAGGCCGACGACGCCCCGCCGAGCCGAGACGAGAGAGACGGTTCGCACGCACCTCGAGAAGCTGCTCCCGACCGTGCACAGCACGACGAGCGCAAAGTACGCGTTGCCGATCTCGCCCTTGGGGAACTTGGCGATGAGCGCCATGCTGACGGCGGCCCAGCCGAGCCTCGTCCACATGGCGACCATCCACGGGCGCAGCGGCCGACTGCCCTTGGACCACCGTGCGGCGAGGTACCCGAACAGGATCTGGAACGGAAAGTCGATGAGGACGGCGAGCGCGAGGTCCTCCTTCTTGAGGCCCTTCTCGAGGAGCTTGAGCGACGTGGCCGCGTCCGACGCGGCCGTGCCGAGCTTGGTGACGAGGTGCACGAGGATGAACTTCTGGACGTCTGCGAGGGAGGCGCGCGGCGAGCGAGAGGAGAGCGGGTCGGGCGAGAGGGTCCGTGCGTCGAGCAGCGAAGAGGGCAAGGAGGAAGATGAGAGAGGGCGAGAACGACGAGGCGTCAGCTCGCGAGGTGAGAGAACGGCGCGGTGAGGGAGGAGGAGGCGCACGCTTGAGCTGGCAGATCTCGCGCATGATCGAGTAGACCTTCTTGAGGTCCATGTCGTCCTCGTCCTCGGCCACGACCGCGTCCTGTGCACCCGCACAAAACCATCAGCTCCACATCTTCTTGCAGGGCGAGAAAGAGTCAAGCTCGAGAGCGCGGGGACGCACCTCGGGCTGGAAGAAGGCGAGGTAGGCCGTGACGACGATGAACGCGACCGCCCAGAAGTGCAGGTAGCCCGACAGCGACACGAGCGGGTAGTCGAGGTCGGTCGAGCGGAAGTACTTATTGCTGCGCGCGACCGCCAAGATGCAGATCAGCTCTCTGCCCGACCGCAAGGACGAGGAGAGATGATGTCGGCGACGAGGAGGCGCACCTGAACTCGACCGAGTTGAAGGCGAGGAAGACAGTGAAGGACAGGAAGTAGCCCGTGTTGAGTCCGATCGTCTGCGCCGTCGAGGCGTATGAGAGGTTCTCCTTGGAGAGGAGCGTGAGCGCCCAACCTGCAGCGACGGTGAGGAGGCGCATCAGCGACAGCGTTAGAGAAGCGAGAGCAGGCTCGAGGAGAAGGCGCACCGTCGACGGCGATGTCTAAGGAGCGAGGGGGGCGAAAGAGAGTCAGTCGGGTGCCGAGAGCGAGAGAGGTCCAGGCGCTCGAGCGGAGCGAGGACGGACCCTGAGTGGCGGCGAAGAAGACGAGGGTGAAAAAGAGGGCCGTCAAGACGTTGACGTTGGGCTCGTCCTGTCGCGAGCGCGAAAAGTAGGTCAGGTACGGGCCGAGGAGCGATAGAGGAGGAGAGAGGAGACGCACGACCTCCATCATGACCTGGACGTTGCTCCCGAGCCACCAGAACAGCAAGCCGACGATGGTCTGGATGGGCACGATCCAGCTCTTGCGGCGGCCGAGTTTTGGGCTGAAGATCGAGTCGACGACGGGCGACCACAGGAGCTTGAGCGAGTACGGGTAGGTGCACAGGGTGAAGATGCCGATCTGCGAGTACGACAGCTTTGCGCGCAGGAGGAACGGGATCGAGCCGAACGCGAGGCCGACGGGGATGCCCTGCAGGAGGTCTGCGGTGCCGAGGTGGGTGAGCCGAGGAGGAGGGAGGGGGAGCGACGAGGTGAGTGATGGGACCTCGGGCGCGCGTGATCGAGCTGGGTGGAAGGCACGAGACGCACACAGAGCGACCAGGAGTGCGAGTGCGCGCTTGTCCCTGGTCGACAGGGGCCCGCCCTCGGGCTCGTCGTGGATGCCGTTCGAGGCGTGAGTCGCGCCGTTGGCGAGCTTGTTCGGGGCGACGAGCGGGATGCGGTCCGTGTCGGTGGATGAGCCGCCTTCTGCCATGTCGAGGACGTCGTGGAGGTTCTTGTCGCGGGTGGGCCCGCGCTGGAGCATGGTCGAGCTGGCGTCGTCGTGGAGGAGGGCCGACGAGGACGCGGCGAGGGGGCGCTTGGGAGAGCTCGACTTGGGTGGTGCGGGGTCGTGCTTCTCGGGCATGGCGCGGTCGCCTTGTAGGTGCCCTCGGTCGAGCTGGGTGGAGAGCAGGCGAGACAGCGATGAAGGCGAGGAGGAGACGACGAGGCCGGAGGCGGTGCAAGTCGCCCTCGCTCTCCTCACACCGCTCAAGCCATGGCCCAGGTCGACTTCAGCTACCTCCACAGCCAGCTCCAGGCAGACGCAGACCTCAGGGAGCGCGTCCGCGACGCCGTCCGCGAGGTCGAGCAGGCTCAGCGCTCTTCCCTCGCCGTCCTCTCGAAGGTCCACTCGCACACTCAGGACCAGCGTGCGCCCCTCCGATCTACTCTGCACGTGTGTCTGTGACCCTGCACTGACGCGCCCCTCCCGTCTCGCAGTCCCCGCCCTCCTCGCCTCGCTCGACCCGACCCTCGCCCCGGTCCGCGACGCCCTCGCCCACCTCGCGAGCCTCGTCCCGCCCGAGCAGTTCTACCGCTACAACGACTCGTTCACCCGCGTCATCCAGCAGGCGTCCTACATCGTCGTCCTGCGCACCTTTCTCGAGACGCTCGACGTCCCGACAAAGCCGCAGGTCGCACAGCAGCTCGGCAGTGCGTCTCTTCCTCACGCGCTTGACGGTCCTCGTGCTGGTCACTGACTCATTGGGACCATGATGCGCGCAGTTGAAGAGTCGTGGCAGGACCACTTCTTCCTCTCGACCGAGGAGTACCTCCACAGCCTGATCTCGCTCGTCAACGAGCTCGTGCGCTCTCTCCTCCATTTCTCGAGCCGCACAGCCGGTCCGACGCTGACGAGGTGTCGACGCACGCGCGCAGAGCCGCCTCGCCGTCAACCGTGTCACGCTCGGCGACTACGAGGCCCCGGTCCAGTACTCGCGGTCCGTCTCCTCCGCCCTCTCGGCCTCTCCCTCACGCCCAACTGACCTCGTCATCCTCGCCCACAGCTTCGCCAAGGAGCTTTCGTGCGTCTCTGCCTCGCTTTCGAAGAACCCTACCCCTCGTCGCGCCGGCTGACCCTCCCCTCGTCGCCCGCCCGCAGCAACGCGTTCGGCCTGCTCAACCTCAAGAACGACTCGCTCCGTAAGCGTTTCGACAGCATCAAGTACGACGTCAAGCGGCTAGAGGAGGGTGCGCCCCGTCCCCTCTCTCTTCCCCGGCTCGTCCGCCTCGACTCGAGGACCGTGCGCTGACTCGCCCTGCGCTCGCAGTCGTCTACGACCTCTCGCTCCGCGGCCTGCTTCCCTCGTCTACCTCGACCTCGAGCTCCAGCACCAGCAGCGCATCCCGACCGGCGCAGGACGTCGCCGAGGGCGCGGCGAGGCCGGCCAAGAAGCAGAAGACGGACGGCGAGATGGTGGTCGAGCCCTGAGGCGGAACGGGTCGACGGCGCAGCTTGATGGGCAGAGGAGGAGCGCAACGCAATGCATTCGCAGATGTTCGAGGTCTTGCGCAGCTCGGCGGGACGGCTGAGGAGAAAGACCTTGCTCGACGCTCGCTCGCAGCTCGAGCGGCGACAGTGCCCGCCCTCACGCAGCTCGCTCACCTCTCTTCTGCATCTTCTCCTTCTCTCTCCACGTCGGCCCTGCTTCCTCGAGAGAGCGCGTTCCTGGTGCCCCTGTCCAAGCGACAACTCGAGGCGGCTGAACCTTGTCGAGAATGACAAGCTCAGGGGCAGAGACATGCCGGCTTCTCTTCTTCCACCTCGCTCCTCGTTCCTGGCTCGCCCCGACAGCGAGCGCTCGTAGGTGATCGTGCACCGATCAGGAGGAAGTCGAGAGAAAGGTAGAAGGAGCGGACGAGCAGCAGCCACCGCTCGAGAAGGTCGCGCCGCAACCACTGCAGCGTCGACGTTCTCAGCCAGCTAGCTCCTCGTAGCGCTCGTCAGAGAGCTGAGTGAAGCTCGGCGCGAGGAGCGCCTCCCAGGGAGACCTCGAAGCGGGCGCGCACAAATTGCGAAGGTCGACCCCGCTCGCGCGCTCAGGCCCCCTCTCGCGGCGCTACCTCTCCTCTCTCTCTCGCCTCCAGGCTCGCAGCATCGATGCGCGCTCGCTCGCAGCTTTCGCTCATCGACAGCTCGACGCGCAGCGTGCGGTGCACGCACCGCCCATCGATCATCCTGCTCGTCGGCCGCGTGCGCCGCACGAGGCGTGCGTCGGCGACCGACCCTTGCTCGACTCGCAAGATCGAGCAGCGTCGTGCGCGATTGCGCGCTCTCTTTGCGTCGTTCCTCGTAGCGTCCGAGGGCCCGGTCGGAAGGAGGAGGACAGAGAAGAGACGTCAGCGGCCACGAGCGCAGGAACGAGCGCGAGGTGGGCACCGGACGGGCGGTTTCCGACGAGACGCAGATGCCGCGCATGACTGCGCCGTTTCCATCACGCGCTGTCACGGCCTTCGGCTTGGACGACGACGCGCTGTCGAGCAAGCAGCAGCGGCTCGTTCGCCCCGCGAGGTCGCCGTAGATCCACCCCACGACATCTTCCGATTGCCCTCGTCCTCTCTCTCGGATCGTACCTGAGCCGGCCAAACCGGTCGCAAGCGGCTCAGGGCCGAAAGTGCGCACTCGAGTGCGAGTTGAGCGTGATGCTTGATTCGGTCGCGGAGGGTCGTTGCGCCCGAGCCTCGTCCAGGTCTTCAGCTCCTCGCGGCGTCACGGGCTACCCAGCACACCGGGGCAAGGCGGCGTCGTCCTCAGGAACGACAGCGACGATCGGGCGTGACGCTCGACACGGCGAGGAGCAAGCCGAGCGAGGGGCGCGAGAACTGCGGCGAGAGCTTCAACTTGGGAAGGCCGTCGTCGAGAGGAGGGCCGAGCGCTTCTCTCGACCTCGCAGCGAGCTCGTGTGAGAGCGGACGGGCCGTTGTTCTCGAGCGGACAAGAACGGTGTCGCCGAGCGCGAAGCCGTGCGCCCTGCGGACGAGGACCCACTTTGACCGGCCGAGCAGCCCGGTGGCCCACAGACCGTGTCACTTTCGCGAGCGGGCGCCGATCAGAGCCCTTGCTCGCTCGCTCGTCGGCCCCACCTCGTCGCCCCCAAGTCGCAACGTCGCAGGCGCAGCGGCAGCGCTCACGGCAGGAAGGACGACCCGACCAGCTTGCTCGCGTTCCTGAGTCGGCAAGCGCGAGTTGGGCTTCATCGCTCAGATCTGAGTCGCTTGCGAACTTTGTAACTCCAGCCCGGTTGCTCAGGAACGCCGGTTCGTGCGCTCGCTCCGAGTCGCTCGCGCTGGCTGCTGCGGCCGGCCTCAGGACAGGTTTCCACGGCTTTGCGGTGGGAGGCAGAGCTGCGGAGCGAGGAGAATGCTTTCGCAGCTAACTCGGGCGAGCGAACGAGATAGAGCACGACGCAGGGAGACAACTCGCACACAAAAGAGAGAGGGAGAGGGACAGCCAACAGGGCAGGTCTGTGCGCAAGTCGACGGGAGGGCTCCAATTGAGCGAGAATTAGCGTGAGGCGGGGTCGGCCTGTAGTGATTGGCAGGGAACGTCGCTCTTTCGTGGTTTCCGGGGCAGGTAACGAGTCCTGGCCATTGTGCGTGAGGGGTGCCTGTTGAACGCCTCGCCCGCGCTCGCCAACAACTGCACGAGCCCGGGCTTGGTTCGTACTCGTAACCACTGCGCGTGCGTGTGCATGCCCCCCGACCGCCCAGGCTCGAGACCTGCAGCAGCCGCGAGGCACCCACCCGTCGCCTCCGCCTGGCCGTCGGCCGCGACCGCGAGCGCCAGCTCTTCGTTCCCTCCTCCGCTCTCGACCTCGTCTGCAGGCCGCCGGTACTCGCGGGCGACGTTCGCCAGCCCGCACACGGGCGAGCCGCACCAGCCGCACGCCGCCGCGAGCGCCCAGGCGCACCCCCTCGCCTCGTCCTCGCACGATCTCCCCCACCCGCTCCTCGCCGCCGACTCGGCAGCTGCAGCCTCGCCTTCCTCCGCCCCGCCCTGGTCCGACCCGTACCGACACGCAGCACCGACCATGAGCGGCTCCCACCAGCAGCAGCACCACTCGCACCACCACCACCAGCAGTACCCCTCGCCTCACCCTCCTCTTCACATTGACACCGGCAGCCGTCAGCACCACCAGCACTGGCAGGACGACGGCCGTCGCAAGTCGATCAAGCTCGGCAACGGCACCGACGCCGACGGCGGCGGCGCCATGTCGCTCCCGCTCTCGCAGTGGCAGTGGCCGGGCGCGCCGCAGCAGGGCGGCGACGGGCGTCGACTTTCGGCGGTGGGCGACCATCACGGCGGCGGGTTCGACCACCACCAGCCGCAGCAGCACGCGCAGGGCCACGACCCCTCGACGATGCTGCCGTCGCCCGTCGGCACGAGCGCGCTCAACTCGTCGGCGTGGCCGCCGCCCGCCGCCCACCTCTCGCACTTCTACCCGGGCCTCCCGAACCCGTTCGCGACGCCGAGCGGCGGTGCGCCGACGCCTGGGTCGAGCGGCGGCGACGGTACGCGGCCAGGCTCGGCGTCGGCAGCGGCGGCGGCCGCGTCGGCGTACCCGACGCCGTACACGACCTACACGGGCCTGCCGCCGACGAGCTCGGGGCTTCCGCCGAGCTACAGCTTGTATGGCGCAGGTCCGAGCGGCGGCGGCTCGGCTGCGTACCTCCCTTATACCCCGACGGCCACGGCCTTCCCTCCGCACGCCTATACCCCGATGTTCTCGCACTCGACCTCGCCCGGTTCCGCAGCCTTTGCATCGACATCGTCCTCGCTCCCGCACCCGCAGTCCCTCGTCTCGCCGCACTCGTCCGCCTACCCTCAGCAGCAGCCGCAGCAGCACCAGCAGCACCCGCAGCACGCCTATGCCACCTACCTCCCGAGCCCCGGCGCCCACCTCCCGCCGACCTCGACCATCCCTCCTCACGTCACGCTCGGCTACCCGGACAGCGGCCTCGTCGGCGCAGCGAGCACGGGCGACTCGCCAACGTCGCCGACGTTCCCGATCGACGCCTCGACGCCCTTCATCCCGTCCGACCCGACGGCGCCGACCCCTCCCTGCGTCCTCACCGCCGCCGCCAACCGCGACAAGCTCGGGCCGATCGACCTGACCGGCCACACGCGCACCGACGACGTGTCGGCGCGCCGGCCCTCGACAGCGCAGAGCTCTCGCCGCGCCGTCGACCTCGTCTACGAGTGCAAGAACTGCCGCCGCAAGATCGGGCGGCTCACGCTCCGCGGCGGAAGTGTCGACAAGCCTGCGGGCGACTCGGCCGCCAAGTACCTCGGCGTGTTCTACTGCACACAGTGCGTCGAGCCGCCGCCCGGGTCGGCCAACGGCATGCGGCCCGACGGCCTCAACGGCGGCACGATGGCCTACGCGACCGAGGCGACGTACCACGACACGCTGTCGGCCGCCGTCGACCGCTTCCAGGGCGTCGACCCCAAGCTCGGCGACTCGAGGCCGACGCCGGCGCCGCCGGGCAAGGTGCGCTCGGGCTTTACGGCGCAGTCGCAGCTCGGCGGGACGAGCACGGGCCTGGGCGGCGGTGGCGGTGGAGGAGGAGCGCAGGGCAGCAAGAAGAGGCGGGCGAGCGTCGTCGAGGAGAGCGAGGGCCTGCTCGCGTGCGACGTGTGCCGCAGGGACCTCGCGACCGGCTCGCTCCAGCTCGCCGCGACGGGCGAGCCCGTCGGCGCGACGATCGAGGTCTTGTGCGCGCACTGCGAGTCGAGGTACACGCGCTGCTCGGACTGCGGCGGCGGAGGAGGGTCCAAGGGGTGCGTCCTCTTCCTGCTCTCGCTCTTCTCGAGGATGATGTCGCTGACCCTGCCGCCTCTCCCCTCTCACAGTGTCGGTCGCTGGAGGTGTACGCAGCTGTTCCCGCCAGGGAGGAGGACGTGCATGCTGCTGCACACGCGCGTCGGGACCGTTAACGAGATGGACTAGTGCGCCCCTCTCCTCGCCCTCCTCCATCTTCCTCCGCCCCTGGCTGAACCTCCCTCTCCTCGTGCTCGCCCTCGCAGCGACATCTGGCCTTTATCGACCATCGCCAACGCGCAGAAGCCCGAGCTCGTCGAGCTCTGCAAGGACCTCTACTACACGAACCTCCTCGGCACGCTCGGCGTCCCCGACATGCTCGAGTCGGTGTGCCCGATCGCGCGCAGCTTCACCGAGGTCGAGAAGCTCTGCGTCGACTCGTGGACGACGTACGAGCCGTTCATGACGGACGACGTCGAGGCGACAGCTGGATCTCGACGGTGCGCTCTCTTCGTCCCTCGCCCGCTCCCTCCTCTGCGTCGAGCTCGTCCCTGACACGACCTTCTTGCTCGCAGCTACATCGCCCTGCGCTGGGTGCGCCCGTCATCGCGCAAGAAGCGCAACAAGAAGGGCTCGAGCGGCAACACGGCCGAGGTCGGCGCCCAGTCAAGTCCCGAGGAGCACAAGATGCCGCTCCCCGCCAGCCCGCTCACCGACAGCCCGAGAGGCGACGTCCCGCTCATCCGCGAGGGCAAGGTCCTGACGGGCTTCATCCTCGCCGAGCTCGACGTGCGTCCCTCTTCGGCCTCTCGACCACATCTCCTCGTCTCGGGCATGTCGAGCTGACCTCGCTCGCTCCTCCACGCTCGCAGCTCAACGTCGGCAACCTGCACGTCGCGCTCACGCTCCCGACCGGCGCCGGCGAGTCGTACGACGCCTCGACGAGGCTCATGCAGACGCTCGTCGCGCGCGTGCACGATGACCTCGCCGCGACCAATGCGCACCGCACCGCCATGCAGCTGCCGAGGTACCCGCTCCTGACGACTGCCTGGACGATGCGTGCGTCCCCTTCCTCTCGCTCTGAGCGATCCTCAGTGACGGAAAGCTGACGAGGCCTGAGCGCTCGAGCAGACATGACCAAGCGCGATAGCCGCATCATGAGCCGGCTCGAGACTCGCCGAGGCTTCATCCCTCTCGAGGACTGTGCGTGTCCTTGCTCCTCAGCGTCTCGATGCCGCAGATGCTGACGAGCTCGCCGTCCTGCTCGCAGTCCTGGTCAAGTTCCCCGAGGCGGACTCGAAGAACTTTCCGCCGCACCGCGCCGCCTACCTGCCGCCCGAATGTGCGTCTCCTTGTCTCTCTCCCGCTTCAACGAGGAGTCAAGCTGACCTTGCCCTCCTCTCCCTCGAGCAGTCCTGCGCGGCTGGCAGGTCTACGCCAAGCGCCTCACGGCCGACGACCTCCCTCCCTCCAATTCGGGCTCGTTCTCGTCGACGTCGTCGGCGGGTCAGCCGAGCCTCGGCAGCTCGACGTCGAGCTTTGCGCGACTGCCTGCAGGTGGGCGGCGGGCGTCGATGCGCTGAGAAGGTGCTCGTCGGGGTCAACCTCCTCGATCAGCTCGCCCTCGTCCAGCACTCGCATCGTCGGCAGCGTCTCGAAGCGCAGGCTAGCGCCTTTGTACCACTTGTCCCCCTCTACTCTCTCTCGCTTTGGATTTCGATCTAGTCCGTCCTCGTTTGGCCGTACCCCTTTTGCCTCTCTCTTCCTCTCCTGCAGCGCCGTCCGTGTGTGCGTCTGCTTCCGAGTCGACCCACTGTAGCGTGCTTCGTGAGAATGAGCTCTGTGCGCTGTCGCAGCTGCCGTCCGTTGAGAGCTCGCTCGCCGCGACGACCTCGAGAGCCAGCGCCAGATCCAGGCCCGTTACCCTCTCTCTACGTCTGCGGCGAGCACTCTGCGCGCCCTGGTGACATCCTTGCGCAGGACGACGTGCTAGGGCTGCGCTCGAGCGCCTCAGGAGTCGCCCGACGGCGAGCCATTTCCGAGCCTCGGCTTGACCTTCTCAAGTTGAACTCGGGCTCCTCTCGCTCGCTACTCTTGCTTCCTGCCCGCTTCTTCGGTCTGGGCGTCTCTGGTTCGACGATGGCTACTCGTGGGTGCCACGCTGGCGATGCACAAAGGCGGCTCCTCCTCGCACCCGCCTCTCCCTCGCTTGCTCGCCGCACGGACCCTTCGCCTCGTCCTCCTGCCCACCCTCGCTTCCGAGCCGACAGGGCGTCCTGAATGTATGCTCGCACCGCTCAAGCTGAGTGAGCGTCACCGTCATCAACTTCCTTTTCGAGGACAGAGTCCAAGGTGGGGAGGCTCAACCGTCGGCGCCTCCACCTCGTCGTCGACAGCTCCCCTCCCACGCACCCAGCTTCCCCTTCGTCCCGTCGCCCACACGCAGCTGCACGCGCCCCGTCGTGAGTCCCCGCTGCCATTGTGTCGCGCTCGAGCCTCCTGCACCTCGACGAACGTGCCGCTTTGCCGATCTCTGGCCCCTCCAGCTCACCCTCTTTCGTTCTCGCAGCTTCTTCTGCTCAACCACTCGACACCAAGCTAGTTCAAGATGGCCCAGTTCACCCTCTACAGTCACGTTGGCGGCCGTGAGTCCCACCTTCTCCTCCTCGGCCGCTCCTCCTCCTCCTTCGTCGAGCGCTCTCGAGCGGCCCTCGCGGCTGCGGCTTTCCTCCAGCCTCCAGAGCATGCACAGAGAGCTGAAGCGTCGTCACAGCGAACGGCCACACCGTCGCGTTCATTCTCAAGGCGCTCGGCCTCTCCTACGAGACCAAGTGGCTCGACTTCTCCAAGGGCGAGCAGAAGAGCCCCGAGTTCCTTTCCCTTAACATCAACGGCAGAATTCCCCTGCACGTCTACCGCTGATGCCGCACTCGAAGAAGCGCTCAGAGAGCTGACCCAGGGCGTCCCGCAGGCTCGTCGACCACGAGAACAAGGACTTCAAGGTCTGGGAGTCCAAGGCGTGCATGAAGTACCTCGTCACCAAGTGTACGTCCTCTTCAGCTACATAGAGAACGTTCTCTGACGCCTCCCCGACGAACAGACGACAAGGAGAACAAGCTCGGCGTCGGCTCGTCGCCGGAGGAGCAGGCCATCCTCGACCAGTGGCTGTTCTTCCAGGTCCGCCTTCTTCCCGTCCCTGCTCGAGAGTCGCAGCTGACACGTGCGCGTACAGGCGTCGGGTCAGGGCCCGTACTTTGGCCAGGCGGCCCACTTCAAGATGTGCGTTCTCCGCTCGCCCCCGACTCTCGCTCGTTAATCGCTGACATCCTGCTCTCCCTCCTTCTACCACGGTCTCTCGAGCTTTCAGGTTCGCGCCGGAGAAGATCCCGTACGGCATCGAGCGCTACAGCAAGGAGGTCGAGCGCGTCTTTGGCGTCCTCGAGTCGGTCCTCTCGAAGCAGGAGTACCTCTGCTCGGACAAGCTCACGATCGCCGACCTCTCCTTCGTCACCTGGTGCGTCACGTCCGCTCTCGGCGTCTTAGCCGGCCCCGTCTGACCCTGACAACGCGCACGCAGGACCAACTTTGGCCTCCACGCTCTCCTGCCCGAGGGCGTCAACGGCCCCGAGAAGTTCCCGGCCGTCAACGCGTGGCACACCAAGCTCACGGCGCTGCCTTACGTCGCCGAGGTGCTCAAGGAGCGCGAGGAGCTCATGAAGCAGCAGTAGAGCCGCGAGCAAGGTGCCGGTCGAGCCCCTCGTGCAAAGAGCAGTAACGGAACCCCGGTCGCGCGCGCCCCGCCTCACGGCGACCGAGAGCTTCCTGCTTGACATGCTGAAGGCAGTGAGAGGGCACGGAGCGAGCTGTGTCGAGCGCGCGAGCGAGAGCGTGGATCCCGCTCGACGCACTCGGCCTGCCGGGCGATTTTCCGAACTCGCTCACTTCTCGCGCTGGGGGCCTCGCGTGCGGCACAGCTTGTGTACGAAAGTGTAGACGACCGCCCGCAAATGCAAGCGAACCTACAGGGGCAGCGGATGGCGCGGTTGGCGCGGTGAGGGACTTCGGCAACGCGGCGCCGAGCCGGAGCGACGAGAGCTCCCCTCTCCGCTCCCTCGCTCTCTCCCAACCCTCTCTGCTACTCGTCCGCATACCGCAGCACCACTCAGCAGGTGTGTTTGCCCCGCCTGTGTGCCCTCGGGGGCCAAGCTGACCGTTCCTCCCTCTCCTCCCTCCTCCCCCACCTCTCATCTGCCAACCCTCCTCGCGCTCCGACCACCGCACCAGACACCTCACAAACTCTATCAGCACATCCAGACACCTTCTACACATCATGTCGGAGCAGCTCTTCTCGGTCAAGGGCAAGGTCGTGGTCGTCACGGGCGGCGGCAAGGGCGTCGGCTGGGGAGTGCGTCCACCCGCAGCTTGCCAACGCGTAGCCAGAGCCTCGCAAGCTGACACAACCCCTTCCACAGATCACCAACGGCTACCTCAAGGGCGGCGCTTCTCGCGTCTACATTGCCTCGCGCGACGAGAAGGCGCTCAAGCAGTCGGCCGACGAGTTCAACAAGCAGGGCTACGAGGGCAAGTGCATCCCGCTCGTCGCCAACCTCGCCACGTTCGAGGGCGTCACCAAGCTCGCCCAGGAGCTCGAGAAGAGGGAGAAGCGTGCGTCGAGCCTTTCCCCTCGTCTTCCTCCTCATCTCGAAAGGGGAGCACAGCTGGCTTCCACCTCGAGCGAGCACTGACGCGACGGCTTCTGCAGACATCAACGTCCTCGTCAACAACTCGGGCAACAACTGGGGCGCGCCGTGCGTCTCGTTCTGCCCTAACTCGACCCGCTCGAGGCTCGTGCGCGCCGTGGCCCGCGCCTCGATCGCCTGCCGCAGGCTCGCGAGCTGGCGCTGACTTCTGCGGAACATATCTCCCCACAGCTACGACGAGTTCCCGGACGCAGCATGGGGTGCGCCTCGTCTCTCGTCCGTCGTCAGCTCAAGGACCTCTTCGCTGATCTTCGACTCTCCTCCTCGCAGACCGCGTCCTCACGCTCAACGTTCAGCGCGTCTTCACCCTGACGCAGAAGCTCACGCCGCTCCTCGAGGCGAGCCGCGGTAGCGCTCAGGGCCCCTGGGCTGACCCGGGTGCGTCCCATCTTCTCCTCGCGCATCACCCTCGGGAGCCGCACTGACCCTCTCCTCTCGCTCTTCCGCGCACAGCCCGCGTCATCATGATCGGTTCGGTCGACGGCGTTCGCGTGCCCTCGCTCGAGACGTTCTCGTACTCGGCGTCCAAGGCGGCCCTGCACCAGCTCACGCGCGTCCTCGCCTTCCACCTCGGCAAGCGCGGCATCACGGTCAACGCGCTCGCGTGCGGTGCGTCGTCTTGCTCCTCCTCCTCCTAAAGCCACTAGCTGACGACTCGTGCGCGCCTCTGCAGGTCCCTTCGAGTCGAAGAGTGCGTCTCGGTTCCATCATGCTCGTCTCGCCCGCCTCTCTTCCCCTCGCTGACTCTCTCCACCCTCCTCTCCTTCCTCTCTCAGTGATGGCTGCGACGCTCGCCGCCGCCAAGGACAGCATCGTCGAGGGCGTGCCCCTCGCCCGCATCGGCGAGCCGGACGACGTCGGCGGCACGTGCGTCTTCCTCAGCTCCAAGGCCGGCAGCTACATCAACGGGTCCGTCTCGCTCTCTCCCCTTCGTCCTCGAGCACCTGTCTGCGTACAGCAGGCGCTGACGCGGGCTCTCTGCAGCGCGATCATCCCTCTCGACGGTGGCTCGCTCGTCGTCGCCAAGCTGTAGAGCGCGTTCGCTCTCTCCGGGTCTGTTCAAGCGCAATGTCAATGTCGTGCCCCTCTCCTTCCTCGTCCGAGACCTGAGGATGTGCAGCGAGTGAGAGAGAGGCTGCTCTGCGTCGCCGGTGCGGATGGACTGCTCTGCGCACGGACCTCTACTCTCGGCTCTCGGCTCCTCTTGCCTCTCCGCAGCAGCACGCTCCTCCTCGAGCGCTCCCAAGGTACGATGGACTGCTGAGAATACTGGCTGCAAGGAGAAGACGAGGAGAGATAAAGTCTACGCCGCGCAAAGGTCACCAGACGACCGCCTCCTCGCTGAGCATGAGCCTGGACGCATCCCACCGATACGGACCGCCTGCCTCGGGCCGGCCGAGGCGCGAGCGCACCGCCTCCCTCGCGGCGTCGCAGAGCGCCGCAGGCCCGCACGACACGACGAGGAGCTCGTCTGGGTCGTGCTCGTCGGTCGGGGCCTGAGCGTCAATGTGCGCGCCGATATTGGGTCGGCGTGCGTCGTCGTGCACGATGAGACGGAGGAAGGAGGTAGGGAGTGCGAGGGAGACGAGGGAGGCGAGAACGGGAGAGGTGGAGGAAGAGGAAGAGGTGACATAGACGTGGAGCTCGAGGAAAGAAGGAGGAGGGGACCGGTCGCGGCGGGTCGAGTCGGACTGCAACTGCTGCCGGAAGGACGGCGAGGCGTAGAAGAGACGATGAAGCCGATGGAGGTACGGCTCGAGGAGCGCAACGGTGCCTGCGGGCGCGAGAGAGGAGAGGCGTCAGGGAGGTCAACCTTGAGAGCTCGAAACTCGTGAGGGCGACGCACTCGTCTCGCGCACCGACCAGACGACGGTCACCCTCTCGCACATCGTCTCGCCGCCCTGCTGCAGCACCTTGAGGCCGAGGTCGGCGAGCTGGCTCGTCACCATCGCCACCCCGCTCCCGCCGGCGACGAGCAGCGCCTGCCGAGCCGTCGCGCACGGGTGCGAGGATCGTGCTGCGCCGTACGGACCCTCGACGATGATGCGGAGGGGCGCTCGAACGGGACCGGGGCGTTCACCCTCCTCGTCGACGTCGTCGCGCTGAGCGAGGACGAGCGGTCGGTCGGCGGCCGACAAAGGAGCGGCTGAAAGAGGGACGGCGAGCGAGTCGACGAGCGATTGCGTGAAGCCCGAGTACCGCTTGACGAGGAGCTCGAAGCCCTCGGGCGACGCCTCCTCGTCGAAGGGGTCCGTGCGCGGCGGGGCGGCGGCGGCGACCTGCGCCCGGGTTGCGGCGCGCGACAGCGTGTCGAGGTGCGTCGACTTGCCCTGCGCCGACCCGCTCGCACAGCTGCTCGGCGTCGACGGCCCGCTGTCGTCGTCGAGATCGTCGTCGAGGTGCTCGGGGATGCCGAGCGGCCAGGCGATCGAGAAAGGGTGGCTCTCCCACAAGCGGTGGCCGGCCGAGTAGCACGACACGTAGACGAAGGAGCCGGGTCCACCTCGCGAGAGGGACCAGGGCGAGCGTGGTCGGACACGCAGGCGCACAAAGTCGGTCGAGCCGCCGAGGAGGACGCCATCCGCCGCGATTGGCGACGACCTGGGCCGTTGACAAGGACGCAGCGCTCGGCCGAGGCTCGTGTTGTGCCAGAGGACGAGTGCTCGCCGCGCGCCGCGGTCGAAGACCCAAAGGGCGAGCGTGAGGTAGCACGGCTGGAGGTAGCTCGCGCCGCGAGAGCCGAGGAGGAAGACGTGGAAATAGCTGCCGATGAGCCAGGCGACGGCGGCGACGATGTCTGTGTAGAGGAAGAGTCAGTCGAGATCCCTGCTCGAGCGCTGAGACGAGGACGCACGCAGGATCAGGAAGAGCTCATAAGCGACCTGGCGAACCCGCCGCCACGCGCCGAAGCACAAGACCCAGCCGCCGAAGAAGGCCTGCGAGATCGCAAAGGACTCATCAGTGCCTGCAGTAGACCTTTACGGAGGATTGAGCGCGAGGGAGAGGAGCGAGAGAGGGAGGGAGGACGCACAAGCCACCCGAGGACTAGGTACTTGTGCTCGACGAGTGCCCACGCCGACCAGTCGTGGGCCTCGAGGTGGATGTACGAGTAGCCGAGTACTGCGTGCGTGCGAGATATGTGAGCACCTTCAGCGAGAGAGGACGCAGGAGGAGCGAGGCGGACCGTGCGCAGTCGCGTTGGCGAATGTCACCCTCGCGATCCACCGGTGATAGAGCTGGAGCGTTCCAAAGTCGACGCCAGCGATCCAAGAGACGGGCGAGTTGCGGGCGGCGAGGAGGAAGACGAGCGGCGTCGAGCCGAGGGCGAGGACGCCAGACCGGTCTGATCCATGGCGGATATAGGGCGCGAGCGGGCCGTCCTCCTGCGAGTAGCTGCACGTTGAGCACGTCAGCTGCGCTCCTGATCGAATGAGAGACCGAGAGCAAGACGCACAAGCCGTTGGGCGTCGGGATGTCGTAGCCGGAGAAAACGACGAGGAAGTTGAGGACGACGTAGAGCGCGACGAGGAGGGCGTGCGGCCGCAGCGGCACCTGGAGCGTGGTCCATGCGCTCCATCTTGACCTCGAAAGTACTGGACGAGCGGCGAGAGCCGTTGTGCCGACGAGCGGGGCGAGCGAGTAGTGCTTGACGAACGAAGTGTGCGCTCGCCGAAGCGGCTTCGGGAGCTGGCGCATCATGGCGGGCGTGACGAGGCGCGCGATGAGGCCGAAGAGCACGAGTGCTGCGACGCATTCCCAGATGAAGATACTGCGAGACGGAGAGCCGGGTCAGCTGCGGCTCACTCGAGTAGGACGAGGACGACGCACTTGGCCCACCGTGCGGCGCTGAAGCTGTTCCACAGGAAGGCGATGTAGGAGCGGATCATGAAGGCTCTGTGGTCGGGACTGTGTGGGTGCTGCGTCAGCTCGACTCGGCCACGACAGCGAGAGGCCGGCCCCAGGAGGACGAGCGGAAGTCGGCGCACTCTGGGTCGTCGGCGAGCGCCAGGAGGAAGCGCTCGCTCACATGCCAGCTCGCAGGCAGCTTGAGGGCCTCCTCGACGGTGCTTGGCCACGGCTGCGGCCGTGCTGGCCACAGCGGCATGGTGCCGAGCGCGAGGAGCGAGCGACCGAGCGGGGTGGACCGAGTCGACCTGCTCGGGTCGGTCGGGGTTGCTGGGCGCCGCGTGCAGGGCTGTTGGGCGAGTCGAGTGGTAGCTGGTGGTCGGGAGGAGGTGGGCGAGAAGAAAGAGGGTTCAAGCCGGCCTCGATCTTATCTCGCGGCTGATCGGGTCTCGCCTTTTCGTCGCGGAGAGGAGGGCTACAGCAGTGTTACAACACGCCGATGACAACTATAACGATATCTAGACGTATCAACCAAGGCTCCACTCGGAACTGAGCTCCTCGAAGCTCGTGAACCTGCGGAACGAGAGAGAGAGAGGGAGGGAGAGAGATCCGTGCGCGCACATGTCAGCGAGCTGGTCGGCAAGGAGGACGAGAGCGAGAGCGAAAGAGGGCGAGAGCGACGCACACGGTGGGCGAGGTGCAGTCGACCTTGACGTGCGACTTCTTACTCATGAGGCCCATGACGTCCGGGTTGAATTTGGGGAAGATGGTGACGGTCGCGTTGGGCTTGGCCATCATGAAGGACGCGAGCTTGCCCTGCAGACGACGAGAGAGAGAGGGTCAGTCAGGCTACGCGACGTGGCTGCGAGGAGACCTCGAGGAGGAGGGGCGAGGAGGGGGAGGAAGCGCACAAAGCCCGAGTCCTGCGAGGGGAGCAGAGCGTCGAGTCAGCGCAGAGCTCGTACATGAACGAGAGCGCTTCGAGGGGAGGGAGGCGCACCTGGGTGGCAACGAGCATGTCGGCCTTTGCGAGGATCCAGTCCTCGACGACGGCCGTCATGACGCCGTCGACGTGGCCGCTCTTCTGGTGCACGTGCTGCGGCACCATGTCGGTCGTGACGAGCTTGTTGCCGAGCACGCGCTGCGCGTCCTGCTTGAGGTGCGCGCTGTCGGTCACGAGGTAGAAGACGACGCGCTGGTCCTTGCGCGCGTACGTCTCGCCGAGCTCGCGTGCGCAGCGGAAGAACGACACGTGGCGCTTGACTGCGGGCAGGTGCGAGGCGGGAGTCAGCTCGAGGTGCCGCAGAGAGCCCAGGAGGAGAGAGGGCCGCACCCGTGTTGACCTTGTCGTACTCAGGGTCGCGCATGCTCTGGTCGCCCGTGCGGACGTGGATGCCGACCGAGAAGACGGTTGGGAGCGCGAGCACCGACGTGTACTGCGTGATGAGGTCGAGCGCGGGCGGCTTGGGCTTGAACAGGTACTGGCTGATGCAAGCAAAGGCGGTCGTCGGGTCGAGCCCGAGGCGGTCGATGCTCTTTTGCAAGTGCTTGTACTTGAACGAGCGGTAGATCATGCCGCGGTTGGTGTACATCTGTGCGAGGGAGAGGAAGGTCAGCCGTCGAGCGAGAGAGGTGCGAGCGCGAGAGAGGGCGGGCGCACCTTGATCCACGGCGACTGGTACGCCAAGTCGCGCCGCTCAAAGCCCGGCGTCGGCTTGCGCCCGAGCTTGGGGTTCCAGCTGACGGTGCCAAACGTCGCGTCGACGCTGAGGCGGTCAAAGTGGATGATGTCGAGGTCGGCGGCGGACGCCGCGAGGCGCTTCTGCCCGAGGACCGGGTGGCGGTCGGCCGTGAACGACGAGTGCGACCAGTTGACGTGCGGCGAGTCGAAGATGACGTCGAGGGGCACGGGCGACTGCCACTCGGCGAGGAACTGGAGGAAGAGGGCAGGTCAGCGACGGCGAGTCGAGGGGGAGGGGAACGTGCGCAGGACGAGGACGCACCGCTCGCTGCGTGATGAGGCCGAAGAAGAAGGCCGAGGTCATGCCGAGTAGTCTGTGCACGACGGAGAGGATGGTGAGCATGCGCTGACGAGGTTGGGGAGCGAGGAAGAAGAGGGAGAAGGACGAACCGGTCGCCGAGGCCGCCGCAGTTGATGCCTTGCTCGCCTGCACGTCGAGATGGAGCTGCGTCAGCACGTGCGCATCATGAGACGAAGAGAGAGGAGGAGACGCACAGTGGTACGAGATGAACTTGGGGTCGCGCTTGCCCTCGAGCATCTGCAGGTCGAGTGGCCAGACGAGGTCAGCTCGGCGACGAGGACGACGACGAGCAGCGACGGGCAGCAGCGCACCTCGGCGTGCATCGACTCGTACTTGTCGAGCCAGTTGGACCCCTGGCACTTGCCCGCGTGGCCCTCGTGCGACTCGACGACGAGCGCCGTCCACTTGTCGCGGCTGCCGCGGTCGAACGTCGGCACCTCGCCGAGCGGCCCGAGGTCGTGCGGCGCGCCGGCACCGAGGCCGACGCCGTGACCTGCGGGGAGCTTGTGCAGGTGCTGGACCCAGTCGCGCAGGATGCGCTCCTCCTGCGGGCGAGGACCGAGCGTCGGGTCAGCAAGGTCAGGACGACGAGGACGTAGAGGAGCGGCAGGACGCACGGGGTCGAGCTTGTCGACAAAGCGCTGCAGCGAGGCGTCGGCCGGCGGCGCCTGCCACACGAACGAGCGCCAGTCCTCCTCGTCCTCGACGTAGCGCTTCTTGCCCTGGGCGAAGAGCTTGGCGAGCTGCTTGGCCGTCGGCACCTTGACCATGGCGTTGGTGAGCTCGGGGTCCTCGACCTCGGTCTGCGCCTCGAGGTCATCGGCCGAGAGGACAAAGTTGGCGCCGTACAGGTGGCGGCGGGGCGGGACGCCCGTCGGGAGGAGGCGCTTGTACCGCGACGCGTCCTTCTTCTTGCGGTCGGCCGCCTTCTTCTTGGCGGCGGTGACGGCCTTGTCGACGGCGGCCTGCGCCTTGGCCTCGGCCTCGGCGGGGACGGCGACGATGGCCTCGACGACCTTGTCGGCCTTGGGGTGCACCTGCATAGGCCGCGGCTTCTTGTGCTTGACCGACACCTTCTCCATCTCGAGCTGCTCGTTGAGCTCGACCTCGGCGCGCGCCGCCTCCTTCTCGGCCTGCTGCACGACCGCCTCGAGCCCGGCCTGCTCGTCCTCGGGCCGCTCGGCCGCGTCGACGCCGCCGCGAGGAGCTGACGGCGCCTCGCTGCCCGCGGCGTCGGCGACGAACGGCAGCGGAGCGTCTTGCGCCGGCGGCGCGACGACGGCAGGCGCGCCCGGCCGCTGCCCCTCCTGCTCTTCGACCTTGGCCGCCCGGTGCGGCCTCGGCCGCTTCTCCATCTCGGGCGCGCGCACGACCTCGCGCGGCGGCTCCGGCGCTCCTGCGCCTACTCGCGGCGGCGTCTGCTCCTCGACGCTCGACGCCTCGCCCTGCGCCGAAAAGGCGACCGCGAGTCGGTCAGCGCCGAGCGCGGCGCTCCCTCGCGCTCGCCAGCGCTGGACGTGCTCGCGCGCGTGCTCAACGCCTGTCGCGTGCAGCGCGACAACGAGTGCGGCGAGCATGAGGACGACAAGGGCTCGTCGAGGGGTGAAGGCGCGCCGCGAGGAGGGACCGTGTCGGGTTGAGGGATGCGGGCGGAGGAGAGAGGGGGATCGGGGCACCTCGAGGGGCGGCGAGTCGGGTGCTGAGCGCGGGCGGAAGCGCTTGGGGACGAAGGAGGCGAGGAAGGAGGGTCGGGAGGAGGGCGCGCGGCGCGACGAGGACGAGGAGGTCGTGGAGGAGGAGAAGGACTGGGGGAACGCCTGGACGCGCAGGAGGGACGGCGACAGGTCGGCGGGCGACTCGTCGGACGAGTAGCCGCTGTGCGCGGCGGCGGCGGCGGCGTGGTGCGAGGGCGAGCTGGCCGAGACGCGGATCCGAGGGGGTGACCTCGGGTGCTGCTGGCGGTTCTCGCGCTCGCTGAACGACGACGGGGTCGGGAAGACGCCGAGGACGGCGCCGCCGTGCCGAGGGAGCGGTGGGCCCATGGCGTTGCTCAGGTCGGTGCTGCCGAGTCCGAGCCCGACTCTGCGCGACGAGGACGAGCCGGGGCCCGAGGCGGTGCTGCTGGCCCCGTCGAGCTTGGCCCAGGGCGACGCGTTCATGGCGCGAGAGCTCATCTAAGGAGCCTCTGTCGAGGTGCTGCGCGGCTGCTCGGGTTGTCGTTGGCGCTGGAAACGAGGGGCGAGGGGCGAGGGGGAGATGAGGACGGGGAGGGCGGGGGTGAGTCGTCGAGGGGCCGTGGCGGGTGGGCGCAGCGTGCCAGACGTGCACAAGGTGTACTCGGCGCGGTGCAGCAGGTGCTCCTGACCGCCTGATGGTGGTGAGAGCAAAGCGAGCGCGTCCCAGTCGCGTCGGCCCTCTCGACCACAGATCGCCCGCAAGTCCGCAGCCGTTGAGCGCTCTCTCGTGCCCACATGGCAGCAAGCGGGCATGCTTCCGAGCGCCACGCTCTCCCTGCCCGAAGGCCGCACTCATGCAAAGGCACAGCGAGATAGAAATGGCACCGAGTGTCCGTCGTCCCCTCCCTCCTCCTCCTCCTCGAGCGTCCCTCCTCCTATGTACATCCACCGCTGGCGCACGAACCGCACCACCACCGCGTCTAGGCGACCCCTCAAACGCGCCGAGCATCTAGAGAGGCTGGGCTCGGCGCGTCGTCCTCGTCCTCGTCGACCGTCACCACGCGCACCGTCTGCTGGCGCTCAGAGCAAGCCCTTGCACCCGACGACGACGAGCGCGATGATGGCGCACACGACGAGTCCCGAGATGACGATGAGCGTGATGCTGCGCGCGAGGACGGAGAGGGTGCGAGGGTCAGCTCGGCGGCGAGGGGGCAGTGACGGGGCGAGCGAACCGTGCGCACCGTTTCCGCCTCAGGCGAGGGTCCTCCTTCTGGCCGACGTAGCCCGTCCTGCGAGCCGAAGAGGCAGGAAGTAGCAGTCAGCCCCGCGGCCGCCGTCTCGAGCGCTTATGGAGAGCAAGAGGACGAGAGACGCACCCTCCCAAGTCGAGCGCCTCGTGCTTGACCCCGCGCTCCCGCTTCTGCAGCACGCTCGGGTGCGCCGGCGGTCCTGCCGCGCCCGCTCCAGCACCGTACAGCCCGCCGCCGCCCTGCTGCGCCCCTCGCGAGCTCGGCGCCGACGCGCCGCTGCCGAGCGCGACGCTACTCCCTGCGGGCGACGAGTAGCCCGACGAGCCCGGGCCGGACCACTGAGTGACCGAGGGCGGCGGGCGCAGCGAGTCGTAGCTCTGCGGGCGCGAGAGGCGGGGCGGGGAGGAAGGCTCGGCGTGAGCGGGTGTTGGTCGAGAGGCGCGAGGGCGCAGACGGCGCGCAGAAGGGAGCGCACCTCGGGGCTCTTGAGCTCTTGGGGCCGATACGGCCTGGGCGCGTCGTAGGCCATCGTGCGAGGGGTGTGTAGCGAGCTGAGAAGGGAGGAGAGCGAGGTGAATCTGGGACGAGGCGATGAAGTTGATGGAAGACGAGCTCTCGCTCTTCCGAGCTCGCGAGACGTGCAAGAGGACGGCATGCACAGTAGTAATGCAAGGTGGGGCGATCTAGCCAGTGTCTGCGGGATGCGGAGCAGAGAGAGGGGGACAACAGAGGAACGGAGACATCTACGAGGGCGCGAGGGCTCGGGCACGCCGTCTTTGCGCGAGGAAGGTACGTCCGGAGCTCGACGTTGACGGTGTGCCGGCGCTGAACGGAGGAAGAGAGTCGGGGAGGGTCGAGGGAGGACGAGTGCGCGCCGGCTAGACGAGGACGCCGACGGCGACGGCGCCTCCTGCAACGACCGCCGCCGCAAAGACCGAGCGCGGGCGCAGCACACCTGCAGAGCCCGTGTATCCCTGCTCGTAGGCCGTCTGATTGCCCCAATTGCGGCGGACCCACGCCTCGACCGTCGAGTTGAACCCGCCGGTCGCCGAACCCGTGTAGCGGAAGTCTGCGATCACCTCGGCCGTCCCATTACCCTTCTTGATGTAGTTGAAGATACTTTTCACGTCCAGAACCATCCAGGATGAAGCGGGGGGCAGTAGGAGGAGAGGGAGGGGCGGGAGAATCAGTTTCGAGCCTCCTCGACGAGGAAAAAGGACGTCGTCGACGCACTTGACGAGCTTGAGGTTCGGGAAGCGCTGTGCGGTCGCGTTGCCGGTAAGCTGAGCTAGCCATGTAGCCTTGACGGCGAGCTCGTCGTCGCTGCGCTCGAGAGGCGGGGAGGCGAGCGACGATGCGAGGCGGGTCAAGTTGGGGAACGGCTTGGTAAGGTCGGTGTCGCCCTGCTGCGTGTAGAAGCGACTGCTCGGCGGGATCTGAGTGTGCGAGGGAGGAAGAGGGTCAGCTCAGGAAGGAAAGAGAGGAAGGAGGACGAGGTGGCGAGGAGGGGGAGGGGAGGAGGGAGAGCGAGGAGGACGATGCCGCAGGGTGCGAGGAGGCGAGGAGGGCGAGGGAAAGAGGGTGAAGAGTGGAGCGCCGAGCGCACCTCGTAGTAGTATGGCGCCGAGGTCTCGGCGATGGCGACCTCGTACGCCTTGGTGAGGCCGAGCGGGTTGTCGGACGACGACGACGACGACGGCGAGACGAGGTCGTAGAACTTCTGGAACGAGTTGCGGAACTCGTTGTCGGGCGGAACCTGGTTGATCGAGCGCTGCGGGCCGAACGAGTAGACGCTCAGGCCCACGACGTCGACGTACTCCTCGCCGGGCCAGTACGGCTCGTACGCCTGGACGTCGTCGTCGGCGACGTCGGGCATGACGTTTGGTGCCCACAGGGTGTACGTCTCGTTCGTGACGGCGCGAATTGCGTTGGTGACCGAGCGCCAGGTCGCGACGTAATCTTGCGGCTGCAGGCCGTAACGCATCCACCCGCCTGACATAGAGAGCACAGCGTCAGCTTGAGCAGGCGAGGAGGGGCACGCTCGCTCGAGCTCGCCCAGTTCGAGAGCCGGGCAGAGGGACGGGAGGATGAGGAGGAGGACGCACCGTTCTGTTGAAAGGCGAGCGCAGGGTCAGCTCGGGAGCCGTCTCGAGAGAGTCAAGAGGTACAAGAGACGCACCATCTCGTAGCAGAAGCGCAGGTAGACGGTGATGCCCTGGCGGTTGACGTCGCGCATCTTCTGGGCGAGCGCAGTCGACATGGCGGGCGTCCACTCGTTCATGCGGCCGTTGAACAGGACGGCGGGCGCGTAGATGGCGCGCACGTCGCCGTTGGCGACGGCGCGGATCTCGCCGATGTGGTAGTCGACCTGGGCGAACGAGTAGTCGTTGACGCCGACGTTGAGGTAGTCGCCCCAAGCGGCGGGCGAAGCTCCGAGCGCGCGGATCACGTCGGACGGCTCGTCGACGCCCCACTGCGTGAGGAACCCGAGGTAGATGCCGTTCGACGACATGGCCGAGGTGTCGAGGGCGGGTAGAGGGTGGACCGGCAGGCTCGAGGAGGAGGGCGCAGCATCGACGACGGCGGCTGCGGCGGCGACGGCGAGGACCGAGAGGCCTGTCGACAAGGGGCTGGCCGAGGCGACATGTGCGGCTGAGGCGACGGCGAGGAGCAAGGTCGAGAGGAAGTGGAGGGAGGAGGCGGTGCCGGGCGATCGACGACGACGGCAGGGCGAGGGGAGCATGTAGGACCGCGCGCTCGAGTCCTGCTCGTGCGTGAGGTGCGTCTGGACGGTGCAGAAGCAAGCAAGAAGCGGAAAGGTGCAGTGGCCGAGCGAGGAGGAGCGGCGGACTTGGCATCGGTCGAGCGACGCCGCGGAGAGGGCTCGGCCTCCACACGAGCGCGCGCGCCGTGCAGCACCAAGCTGGGCTTGCGCTCACGCCAAAGCAGCGCCGCCTCGCACAGTGCTGGTGCAGCTTGCGCGACGACCGGAAGGTCCGCTGCGCTCAGCTCGCTCGCCCTCTCTCCGGCCTGCCTCCGCCGTCTCGCAGCTCGTCCGCGCACGCCGGCGAGATCGGCTCCTTCTTCTCAGCGGCTTGGCACCGACAAACAAGCGCAGATCGAAGCTGAGGGGGAGCGGCGGAGGAGGCGAGCTCGCGAGTGCGCTCGAGCCGCGGCGCGACATCGTGCAGCGGAAGAGGGAGGACTCGTCGGAGGAGGAGGTGGTCCGGACACGGTTGCTCTTGCTCGAGCTCTCGCGGACGAGCTGCGTGCCGTACGAGGAGCGACAAAGTCGCGCCGTTCGCCGCTTTGACATTCGCGCCTCGTCGTCGCGCGGCCGTGCGCCTCCTCGGCTCACCTGCGCCCGTCGCTGCTCTACTCGCACTTGCAGGTGAGTGCAGCGCCTCTGACGAGCTCGCAAAGGCGGCTTTCACGTGCGGCTGCGGACAGGGGCGAAACGGGGACGAGCTCGCCGAACGGACGAAACGCGCACGCCCCCCGGCCCCGCGCGTCCTCCTCCCTCTTCTCCTCCTTCCCCTCCCTCACCCAACCTCGCTCGCCTCGCCTCGCTCACCCGACCACCTCGAGCGATGGAGGAGCAGCACCAGGACTCGGCCCTCACGGCCACGCCGCCGCCCATCGTCCTCGGCCCGCACGACGAGCCCATCGGCTCCACCTCCCCCTCGCCCGCACCCTCGTCCGCCTCGAGCCAGGCCGCCGCGCACCCCGCCTCCGAGCACCCTCAAGCACGCTCCGCGCCCTCGTCCGACTACCAGGCCCGCACCGCCCCCTTTGCGCAGCACGACTTCCCCGTCCTCACCTCGGCTCCGGCCGTTCAGCCCGGCGTCGGCGCCAAGGACGACCTCGACCTGCAGTACCCGGCCTCGACCAACGTCCACATGCTCGACGGGCGTGCCACCTACTTCCTGCCCAACGAGCGCTCGTCCACGGCCGACTCGGGCCTCGCCTCGTCGCTCCACATGACGACCGCGAGCGGCGGCGCCGCCTCGCTCGCGCAGCACGGCGCCGACCGCTTCCAGCAGTCGACCTACTCGTGGTACGACCCAGGCGCGCCGCAGAACCCGATCGGACAGCACGCCCAGCCTCGCTCGGCGCCGGCGCAGCAGCCCTCGTTCGCGACTGGGTGCGCCCTCCTCTCGCCGCGCTCTCGCCTCGTCTTGCGGACGCCTCGCTGACGTTCGACCCTTCTCGCAGCCACCTCGGCTCGAACGGCATGCAGGGCGAGCACCGCACGCTCGACCAGGTCATGGGCAACGCGCGTGTCGGTGACTCGGGCGGCGGCAAGGACGGCCAGGCGCAGCCGGCGGCGTCGGCCCCGCGCACGCCCGAGATGGACCGCGCCGCCGACATGGCGGGCCGCAAGCGCGCCCGCGACGAGCAGCCCGACATCGTCGTCGACTCGTCGTCGTCGTCCGCCGCCGCTGCCGCGCTCAACCACCTCGCGGTCGGCGTCTCGGTGCGCCTCTCGTCGGGCGAGATGAACGACGCGAGCTCGGCGACGACGGACGACGAGGCGGTCGAGGTGCAGCAGCGCGAGGCGCAGCGCCGCCGCACCGAGTCGAACGCGCAGCAGCAGCAGCTCCAGCAGCAGGCGCTCGCGTACGCCCAGAACCAGCAGCTCGCGCACCTGTACTACCAGCAGCAGCAGCATGCCAGGTTCGGCACCTACGGCCCGGGCATGCAGGGCGTCTCGGCGCCGCAGCAGATGGGCGGCGGCGGCGCGGCCGCTCGGACCTCCTCGGCGCAGCCGTACCCGTCGGCGCCGCCACCCTACGGCCAGCAGTCGTACCAGGGCGCGTACCCGGGCTACCCGGGCTACACGGCGCAGTGGCCGGCGCCGTCGGGCGAGGCCAGCTCGTCGGCCTCGTCATCGTCGACGACGAGCCCGCCGCTCGGCAACGCGCACCCGGGCCCGCAGCGCTTCTCGTACTATCCGCCGGCGGCCCAGTCGTACTACGCCCCGTCGTACGCGCCCTCAACGAGCGCGTCGCACGCCGCCTACTCGCCGTCGACGGCCATCACGTCGCCGTCGGTCCAGGCCACGCCCGGGCCCTCGGACAGGCGCTTGAGCGCTCCGGCTGTCCACCAGCCGTTCGGCGCTGCGCCTCCTCCTCAGCAGCAGCAGCAGCAGGGCGTCGACCAGAAGCAGGCGTTCGGCGCGGCGAGCTCGGCGCAGGGCGCTCAGGCCGCCGACGAGCCCGAGGACAAGCCGGTCAGGCGCCGCGTCCAGGTCGACAACCCGTTCGTCATCCCGACCGCCCAGGGCGTCAAGCCCTTCGTCAACAAGCTGCGCTTCCTCATGCGCAACGCCGACAAGGTCGGCGACGTCATCTGCTGGGAGTGCGTCCTGCTCCCTCTCCCTCTCTCTCCTCCCTCCCTCTCTCCCTTCCTCTCACTCTCGCCTCTCACACTCTCCGCCCGGACCGCTACGAGACGAGCAGACCTGACCCGCTCCTCGACCTTGTGCCCGCAGCGAGTCGGGCAAGGTCGTCCTCGTCCACGTCCTGAACAAGCGTCTCGAGGGCGAGGTCCTCCCTCGCACGTTCGGTCACTCGAACTTCGACAGCCTCAGGAGTGCGTCCCTCTTCATCCTGCTCAACCGGCCTGCAGCTGACGAGCCTCGCCTCTTCGTCGCGCACAGACCAGTTCCGCGTGCGCCTCGACCTTCTCGCCGATCCTCCTCAAACCCGCTGCCTGACTGTCTCTCTCTGCCCCCGCTCGCAGTCGTACGGCTTCCTCGCACTCAAGGAGCCCGCCCTCTCGCGCGCGCTCAACCCGAACGCCGCCTCCTCCTCGTCCGCCGCCGCCGACCCCGCCTCGACCACCGTCGCCTCGACGAGCACCGCCCCGTCCTCGTCGCCCGACGAGCTGCGCGACGTCCGCGAGTGGAAGGCGTTCCTGCACGTCCACTCGGCGGCCGACTTTGCGGCCATGCGCGCCGAGGAGCGCGAGCGCGACGCCCTCTTCCGCCGCATCGCTCGCGAGAAGGAGGGCGCCAAGCGCGCCAAGGCGGCCGAGAAGGACAAGGGCGACGGCGCGCAGTCGGCGCAGCAGGTCGAGGTGAGCGAGAGCGAGGACGAGGAGGACAGCGAGGCGGATGAGGACGACGTCGACGAGCCGTGGTTCTCGCGCGACGAGATCGACAACCTGCGCCTGCTGAGGCGCCTCAGGCCCAAGGCGGCCAAGTACAAGGGCAAGGCCGGCGCCGGCGGCGCGGCGGCGAGCGGGTCGGGCGGGTCAGGCGGCGGCGGCGGCGGAGGAGGAGGAGGAGGAGCGGCGCGCACGACGACGGGCTCGAGCTCGGCCGGCAGCAGCACCGCGCTCGGCTCCAACATCATCCAGTCGCAGCAACAGCAGCTGCAGTGCATCGCGCCGAGGCCGACCTCGACCCAGGCGCCCTCGTCGGCGTCGACCTCGACCTCCGGCGCTCAGTTCGCTCCCCGCCCCGCCATCCCCATCCCCTCGTCCGGCCTCGCCGTCCCCCCCTTCAAGTCGATGCCGTCGCTCGTGCCGCCTCCGCACGTCCAGCCGCAGGCGCAGGCGCCGGCGCAGGGCGAGGCTCGCGGCGCCGGGTCGGCCGAGAGGTTTGACGTCGGCTCGCTCGTCGGCCTGAGGCGGTCGTCTGGCGCTGGGGCGCTCGGCTAAGGGCGTGAGTGGCATCGGGGGGAGGCGCTGAGGAGGGAGGAAGCGGGGAGGGGTGCGCTTGAGGAGGGACTGCGAGGGAGACGATGCTTGATCGAGGAGGAGTAGCTTTGCACGACCGCTTGAACGACCTCTCTGCACACTCTCGAGCAGCCTGAGAGACATGACAGCATGGCGATGAAGAGCACTCAACAGCTCAATCTACTCGAGCCCGCTCGTCGACCCTCCCCGACGACCTCGTCCGCCCGCGCTCGCTCACGCCTCGCTCTTCTCGAACCGGCACGGGATCTGCTCACAGCCCCACTTGAGCTTGTCCCACGTCTCCTCCCTCGTCTCCCACAGGAGCGCGAGGTACGCCTCGAGGTCGTCGCGCACGTACGGCGCCGTGTAGTTGTCCGGGAGCGGGAGCCGGCCGTCGCGCGCGAGCGACTGGTGCAGGAAGCGGAAGGGGACGGCGTCGCTCATCCACTCGGTCCCGTTCTCGAAGCGCTCGGAGCGAAAGCCGGGGAACCACCGCTCGCCGTAGCTGCGCGCGAGCGAGGGAGAGTCAGCGAGGAGAGCCCAACTTGGGAAGGCGAGGTCCGTGCGCGCGCGAGGGAGGACGGGGAGGACGACGCACTGGACGCTCGCCACCTCGTAAGCGTTGATGCGGTGCATGCACTTGACGCTGGGCGACGGCTCGCTGACCTGGTCGTAGTAGGCGAGCTCGAGCGGCTGCGTCTCGGCCACCTTGAGCGAAACCTGCGCCGCGACGTCGACCAGGCCCGTGTGGTAGCTCTTGCCGTAGCACGCCGTGCCGAGGTCGTCCGGCAGCGACGCAAAGTACTCGGGGATGGTGCCGGAGAGCTGGGCGAGCGACGCGTCGACGGCGAGTGCGGCCGAGGGAAAGACCTTGGGCATGAAGTCCTCGTCGCGGTCCAGGTGTGCGAGCCAGCGCGTCGGGTTCTTCTGGTGCGAGCGGAACTTGCACGAGATGTAGTAGACGATCTGCAGGCAGGACGAGTGCGGGAGAGGCGTCAGCAGGAACGAGGAGACGTCGAGGAGAGGCTCGAGCGCACCTGGTCGCCGTACAATCCATTGTCGGCCATGTTGTTGCGGTGGCCGTACGTCTCGAGGCTCATCGGCGGCGCGTACATGAACGTGTCCTTGGAGCCCGTCACGTAGTTGTAGCGGTCGACAAAGTCGCCGACGACCGAGGCCCGAGCGTGCCAGTGGACCGTCTTGACGCCGAGCAGCCGCATGTTCTCGCGCCACTCGAGAGTCGCTCGAGCGTCGAGGTGGCCCCAGATGGGCGAGAGGCAGATGCCGAACTGCACGAGGCGAAAGCCGAGCGTCAGGTCGAGATTGAGGGGAAGAGGCCCGAGCGGGAGGAGCGGAGCAGCCCACCTCGCTCTCGGGCTCGGGGTAGTGCGCCTTGAGCGTGAGCGTCTTGCTGAAGCTGCCCTTGTCCTCCTTGTAGACCCACTTGAGCGTCGTCTCGAGAAGCTTGCGCGGGTTGGCGTCGAGGACGTCGTCGAGCTCGCGCGGGAGCGGGCAGCCGACGAACGAGACCCAGCCGACGAACGACTCGAATGCGCGCTCCTCGTACACCTTGCCGAGGAAGGCGTGCGTGCACTCGATGTGCGAGACAAAGTTGGTCGGCGTCGACTTGATCTGGTGCGCCGCGTTGTACCACGGCAGCTCTGCGAGTTGAGCGGGTAGGTTAGCTCGCACTTTCTCAGCGACGGCTTCGACGTGCTCGAGAGTGAAAGAGGGAGACGCACTCTCGACGTGCACCGGAACGGAGACGTAGCGGTCCCACCCTGCGTCCTCGCGGCGGTACGTCTCGTTCTCGCTGCGCACGACGGCGTGGATGAACGTCGCGCGGTGCTCGTCGAACGGCGCGTCGAAGAACTTCTGCACGAGGCCATGCTGCGTCGAGGCCCACACGGGCGGGCCTTGGCTCGTCTGAAGCGCCGCCTTGAGGCTGTCGGGGAGGCGGCCGAGCGAGGCGGTGGCGGCGGTCGCGACCGTCGCGACGGCAGGGTGGCGTGATGCCGAGGCGAGGAAAACGACGAGCACGACGGCGATGAGCGCGACAACGAGGCCGCGGTCGTCCTTGCTGAAGCGGTGCCACGGTCGGCGCGTCGTCGCGCTCGAGCCTCCGAGGAGCGGCGACACAGGGAGGGCGAGCATAATGTTGCGCTGAGAGAGGTCGCGGTGGAAGAGAGAAAGAGAGAGAGAGCCTGCGCGTCCGTCACGTCGGCACGATCGAGTAGCTCCTCTCGCGAGGAATGCGGGAGAGGATGCGCGTCGAGGCGACCTCCCTCTCTCTCTCGCTATCGGCTCGCTCGTCTCGCCAGGTCGTGAGCGACACGTCGAGTAGTACATGTCCTCGGCAGCCCTCGCGGAAAGCAGAAAGCACGACGAGGAGAGAGGCTCCTCTCCTCGCTTCGGGTCGAGACGAGCCCCACAGGCGCCGAGAGCTCGACGAGAATGCGTAGAATTGCACAACAGCAGCCTGTACCTGCACAGCGACGCCCTCTTCCGTCTGCTCCTGCCCTCACCGCAACCGCTGCCGAAGCTCTGCCGCCCTCAGCCGCGCCCGCAGAAAGTCGACCCGGCGCGAGTACTTGTCGTCGGTCGCGGCCTGGCGGTTGTGCAGCTCGCGCACTCGTTGCTGAACGGCGCGCGTCACGAGGTCGATGTCTTCTGGAAGGCCGGGCGGGATCGGGCTCGGCGACGAGGCGAGGAGGAAGGAGGGGAGTTCGGGTTGTCGAAGCAGGTCGGTCGACGTCGAGATGGTTGGGGTCGATAGGATTGAGCGCGCCGCCGTCGATCCTCGACGGCCCAGAGAGCCGCCGAAGTTTCCGTTCGGCTCGCCCGGCGGCGCGAGCGCGAGCCCGCTCAGGCCCCACACGACCTCGGACCCGACCTCCTCCTCCCACCTGCGCACCTCCTCTCTCGCCAGCGCGTCCCACGCCCCGCGCACCCTCCTCCACTCGCCCTCAATCTCGTCAAGCTCGCTGCGTAGCTCGAGCGCGCTTAGGTCGGGCGTGACGAGCGCGGCGGGGTCGCGCGCGCTCGGGAGGGGAGGGAGCGGCGCCGAGGCGTAGTGCGCCGAGGACGAGGTCGAGCCGGGCGAGGCGTGCGACCTCGTGGTCGAGGCGGCGAAGGAAGACGAGGGGAACTTGGCGCGCAGCTGAGAGGCGGGCGAGGTCCTTGTCGTCGTCGCCGAGCCGACCGAGCGGCCCGAGACGGACCCGGGCCTGCCCAGCTCTGGGCTCGAGTCGGCGCTCGTGAATCGAGGTGAAGACGACGAGGCGAAGGCGGACGAGGCGAGGCCGGGATGATGGCGGACCGAGCGGGTGCGGTTGGTCGAGTAGCCGTCGGCGCCGCCGAGCGAGCGCGCGCCCGCCGGCGCGTCGATGGACCGCCTCGGGCGACGTACCGTGCTCGCAGATAACGTGCTCGCGCCGTCGCCGAGGTTTGGGGAGGAGGCGGACGGTACGAGCGTGGGCGAGGCGACGTGCGTCCAGCCCTCGCCGAGCGGCTCGACCTCGCCGGCGCGCACCGACGCCGTGGAGGGGCGGCGGAACAGCCCGCGCAAGCCCGAGGTGCGCTTCGAGCGAGCCGAGTAGGCGAGTGAGGGCGTGCGATGCGGATCGGGCGCGAGCGACTGGCGGCGGGTCGACGAGGCAGGGACGGGGTGCGCAGAGGGTGCGGATGCTGGGGAGGGAGGTGCTCGGTCGAGGGATTGTAGCGCGTCGGTGGAAGACGTCGAGGCTGCAGATGAAGAGCGGGTCAGCAAGCCTGCAGACTGGAGAGCGTCGGGAGCAGCTTCGAGGACGCACCTCGTCTCGCCTCCTGCTCGAGCCGCTTGAGGCTCGGCACCGCGAGATGCCCCTCTCCCAGGTGCGCCGTACTCGACGAAAAAGCTCCCGCCGCTCCACCCTGACCGCCCGACCCGCTCGTGACGCTGCTCTCGAACACCTGCCCGCGCAGAATGCGGTACTCGTCCTCGTCGAGGAGGCCGTCGGCGTTGGCGACGGCGAGCTCCTGCAGGCGCTGCGCGAGCGAGACGGGAGGGTCCTGCCCGCCGGGGAGGGCGTCGGCCGAGGCGAAGGACGAGGTCGAAGAGGACGAGGGATGAGGCTGTGGGCGGGACCGGGACGAGGACGCCGACGGCGGCGCGAGTGACCCTCGAGTCGTCGCTGCGACGCGCTCTGAGCCGTCTGGAGCGATACCGTCGCCGCTGCCGACGTCACGAGCGTCTCGACTCGCCCTGCACGAGCCCGAACCGCCGCCGCCGCCGCCGCCGAACAGGCGGAAGCTGCCCGTGCTCCTCGAGCTGCGCACGCTCTGCGCACGCCCCCTCGAGCTGCCCGATGCGCCTCCTGCGCCCTCTGCGGCGCTCTCCTGCCCTGCTGAGCCCGCCGCGCCGCCGCTCCTCCCGATCGACCTGAGCCAGCGGCCCTCCTTCTCGCGGCGCGCGGACGCTGGTGGGGGCGGTGGCGGGGGCTCGTGGATCTGTGGCGGCGGTGCGTGGGCGCGGCGAAGCTTGGCGAGCATGCGCGGCGGTGTGGGCGGGGCGAGGACGATGGGGACAAGGGGAGCTGGCGGGGCGGCGCGAGCGAAGGGCGCGGGACGGCGAGGGCGGCGAAGGCTAGCGCGTGTGCGCTCGCATAGCCGGTGGCGAGAGCCGTCAAGCTGGCGTGCTGGAGCTGCGCGACTATGCTGGACGAGAGAGAGCAGCTCAGAGGCGACGCGAGCGCGATGAGACAATGCGGACGGGCTCGTCTCGAGAGGCGGCGGAAACGAGGCGTGATACAGTGCTACCGCTACAGAGACTACTCAGAGAGATACAGGAACCATGCTAAGACGAGAGACGAGCGCGAAGGAGGACGAGGGGAAAGGCGCGCTCAGACCTCGCCGGCGACGACGGCGTGCGAGGAGGACGAGCCGGCGGCAGCCGCTGCAGGGCTCAGGCCGGCTGGGTCGACTTGATGGGGCCGGGACCGACGCTGCGGAGGGGGAGAAGGGCGAAGGGCGTCAGCGAGAGCGTGCGGGAGCACGGGGAGAGGGACAGCGAGGTGGGAGGGACCGCCAGGACCGGACGAGCGACGACGCACCAGATCGCGAGCACATAGTCGGCGTCGACGAAGCCGCTCTGGAGCGTGTTGCCCGACGAGCGCGCCGAGTTGTACACGATGGGCTGCTTCGCCGGCATGCCCGAGAAGCACGACGACGAGTACACGCCGCCAAAGCCTTGTCGAACGAGTTGCCGACGACTGTCGCGTCGTCGTGCCCCGACCGAACCGCCGTAGCTGAAGTAGCCCGTCGAGCCCGACGTAGAGCGGTTGTTCGACCGGTTGCCGCTGCGGATCGTCCCCTCGTCCGGCCTCGACCGTCTCCCTCTCGCCTCGCCCAGCGCGAACAGCAGTAACGCCCCTTTGAGCTGCAATCGGAGGGTAAGCGGCAGAGGTGGCGGGCCGCCGCAGTGCTCGAAGGAGGTGCGCGGGAGGCGGGCGGGACCTCGTGCGGCGGCGACGCGTGCAAGGTCGCTCGCTCGCGCGTCGCCGGCGAGAGCATAGGTGGCAGGAGCCTGTGACGCAGAGCACAGCCTCGCAGAGGGCGAGGTGAGCGAGCCGATCGCTCATCAGTGCATCCGGGTCGAGAGGTCGAGGGTGAGCTGAGGACGACACGGGCCGCGCGCAGGATACCGTGCCGAGGTCGAGATCAAGTTCCTACATGAGCAGGACGGGCTCACACGCGTCCCGGTGGGCTGAGAGCGGTGCGAGGCGGGTGGGAAAGCGCCGAGGGGCTGGCGCGACGCAACCGAACCAACGGCTCCTCCACATCGACGCCGCCGACCTCTGCAAGCTCCCAGGCCGGTCCTGCAAGCTGCCGCCCACCACGCCCGCATGGCTGGACCACCACACCATGGCCCACGCTCGTCGCGCGACCGGCTCGTGCTCCCTCTCGTCGTCGCACTCGTCCTCGTCTGCACCGCCTCGATCCTCCTCCTCGACCACCGGCCACGAGGGCGGCCGCTCGCACAAGCGCAACAGCAGCAGCAGCGTGCTGGCAGGCCACGACGACCCCTCAGGCTCAACCTCGTCGACAGGTGCGCCTCTCCTCCTCCTCTCCTCGCTGCCCACCCGGCTCTCAAGCTGACCCACCTCGTCCCTCTCCCTCGTGCGCAGCTCCGCCGGTCGCCTCCGCTTCGTTACCGGCACGCAGCGCACCTCTTCGATCGGCAGCGCCGTGCAGCGTGCTTGCGGCGAGCTCGAGCCGGGCTACGGCGAGTGGATCTCGATGCTCGAGCAGCAGGACGAGACGTGCTCGCCGCAGGACAAGGGCGTCGACATGGCCGAGCTCGTCAGGTCGTCGCTGCAGCAGTGTGGCTCGTGGTGCGTCCCATTCTTCGCCCTGTCCTCCCCTCCTCGTAAACGAGCGCGAGCTGACGCTCCCTCTCGTGGCGCCGCAGGTGCGTGTGGGACCTCACGACGCCCGAGCGACGAGGCTGGCACGTCTCGGACGGCTGCTTCGTCCCCTTCTCGACGCCGCACTACTGCGACAGGTGGTGGTTCCAGCGGCCGGGCCGACGAGAACTCGAGGAGGCCCGAGAGGCGGCCGGCGAGGACGACGAGGGCGACGGCGCAGGTGCGCTCGGGGAGGACCTGGGGATAGACGCTCGGACATAGACTGCATCGCGAACCTTGTAGCATGCTCTCGTGCTTGCGAGAGGAGAGAGAGAGAGAGCGGGGTTCGAGAAAAAGCACAACAACATTGCACGGCTCGCTAGACACAGAGAGACCTCGGCCTGCACGTCGAGAAGAGCGTCAGCACGAGAACGCGAACGAGGAGAGAGAGAGGGACGCACAGAGCTCAAGACGCAAGGATGGTCGCCCTCGGCAAGTCCTGCTCGGCCCAGGCAAACCCCCTCGCGACGTCGCTCTCGTTCCTCAACCGGAGCGCGACGCTCGCCTCGGTCGTCCAGTCGGCGTCGTACAGCCCGGCACGGTCAAACGGCTTGCCGAGGTTGTGCCACACGTGCACGCGCTCGACGAGGTCGAGCTCGACCACGAAGCGCGCGCCGGGCTGCTGCTCGAGCTGCGAGAGGAGGTCCGACTCGAGGAAGCCGGGGCGCGACGAGAGGTCGAACCGCACCGGGCCCGGGGCGGCGTCGCCTGCATCGGCGCCGGCGTCGTCGCTCGACGCGCCGCGGCCGAGGAGGCTCGTGTGGAACGCGAGGCCGCCCATGTCGACGTTCCACCGGCGCCAGCACGCGTCGCAGCACCATTGCTCGATGGAGGCGGGCGCGCCGGCGCGCAGGGCGGTGCGCTTGTCGCCCGAGGCGGCGTGGGCGGCGTCGTCGTCGAGTGGCGGTGGCGGGACGAGGACGGGACCCTCCCAGCCAAAGTAGCCGACGTTGCCGACGGCAAAGATGGTGAACGAGTCGGGCGGGAGCTTGAGGAGGTGGGGCCACAGGTCGGGGCGGTAGCCGTTGTCGTCATCGGCAAAGTAGACGACGCCCGGACGTGCGGGTCGCGAGGCCGACGAGAGGAAGTCGAGGGCGGCGTTGCGCAGCTCGACGCCGCGGTGGACGGTCGCCGACTGGGTGCGGTGGAACAGGTACTCGTGGGCGAGGCCAGAGTCCTGGAGGAGCTGCTCGACGGCCGGGTCGCGCTGAGGGGCGTCCTCGACGACGATCCACACGAGCTGGTCGGCCGAGGGCGAGGCGGCGAGCATGTAGGCGAGCATGAGCATGTGCGAGTAGCGCATGAGGTTGTCCCTGGTCTGCGTGCGAGCGGGTCCCTTGTCAGCTCGAGGGGTGGGGAGCGCAGGGCGAGGCAAAGAAAGACGGACCGGCGTGATGAGGAAGAGGCGGGGTTCTTCGGGCCTCGACGCCCACCAGGGGACGCTGACGAGGACGACGAGCGTGACAATGACGGCCCCGAGGGCAGCACCGGACCGCATCTCGCCCGAGACGCGAGTGGCGACGAGGGAGAGCTGAGGACGACGAGAGGTGGAGGAGCTCGAGGTCAACCTCGTCCGGGGTCCGCCCACTGCTCTGGGTCAGGCACGGCTAGTGCAGCACAGGCAGCTGCACTCGTCTCGAGCGCAGATGGCCCTGTACAGACGGCTTCAAAGCGTCTCGGCTCGCCGTCTGCGCCTCGTCGTCCGCGTCGCCTTGATCGGCTCGGCCCTCGTCTTCCTCCTCCACCTCGGTGCGTGCCCTGCTCCTGTCCAGCTGCAGCAGAGTAGGCCAGCTGACACGCCGATCCTGTCCCGCAGCCGGCTCGTCGTGGTCCCGTCCCCTCACCCGCACCCCGCCTCGCCCCACCACCACAACCGCCGACAGCGGCACGCACGACGTCGCCCTCATCTTTGACGGCAACCGCGTCGACTATGCCACCCAGATGCTCCGCTCGGCGGCCGCGTACGGCGGCGGCCCTCGACACGCCCTCCACTTCCACCTCGTCGCCCCACCTGCGGTCGTCCCCCTCGTTCAACCCGTCCTCGACGAGCTCGACATCCGCGCCACCTGGTACGACTACGCCGCCTGCGACCGCCTCGTCGCACCCGTCCGCCCCTTCGCCAGCGAGGCCATCCACACGAGCGCCCTCTGCAAGGTCTTCCTCGCCGACCTCCTCGTCGACGTCGACCGCGTCCTGTACCTCGACACGGACGCCACCATCGTCGGCACCCTCGACGTGTGCACCCAGCCGCTCCCGCACGACGCCCTGTTCGGCATGGCGCTCGACCTCGGCGACGCGTGCCAGGTCCGACCCGAGCGCTGCTGGCCCTTGTCGCTCCAGTTCACGCCCTGGCACGGGCTCGTGTGCGGCAACGTCCCCAAGCACCACTGGCCACCGACGTTCGAGGCCGACGACGCCGTCTGCGCTCAGTCTGGAGAGCCCGAGCCCGCCCAGGTCAACGGCGGTGCGTCCGCTCTCCCTCTCTGCTCGCCTCTCCCTCGCGTCGAGCTCGACTGACACCTCTCCCGCTCTCCTGCAGGCGTCATCCTCATGGAGCTCTCGCGCATGCGGCGCGACGGCTTCGTCCACAAGCTTCTCGCCTCGACCGCGCACGTCTTCCTCCTCGCCGACCGTCGCCGCGCGACTTGGGCCGAGCAAGAGTTCCTCAACGCCTACATCCGCGACTACCCGAGCGACTTTGCCGTCATCCCGTGCGGGTGCAACTACCAGTACGTCGGTATCCGGCGCGAGGCCAAGTGCGCTGGGCAGCCCGTCCACATCGTCCACCACTGGTGCGCCCTCCTCTCGCTCCTGCTCCCTCGCTCGCACCTCTCGCTCACCTGCTACCCTCCACAGGTCGAGCAACGCTGCTGTCGAGACGACCGACCCGTACAACCGCGTCTTCCACCACTTGCGCCGCAACGACTCGGGCGCGCTCCCTCCCCTCCCCGCCCTCTCGTCCTCGTCGGCCTTCTCGCCCTCGGGCCCCGTCCGCGTCGAGCTCAACCTCGAGTGCGTCGGTCAGCCGTACGACTGCTCCGAGGAGGCGCCCGCCGCGCTCCCGCCGCGCTGGGGCGACCCGGTGTACGTCCTCACGCGGACGGCGCGCCGCCCGCGCTTCTTCGCCGCCGCGCGCGCGTCCGTCCTCGCCCAGTCGTACCCCTACGTGCACCACCTCGTCGCGACCGACGACCCCTCGAGCATGTCGTACCTCGCTGGCCTCGACCTCGGCGCCGACCTCGTCGAGCGGCCCAAGTCGGCGGCGGCCGCGTTCGACCCGGACGAGGTGTGCCGCGCGTGCCAGCCGCTCAACGAGCCGGGCCGGGCGTGCGGCCAAGCGCCCGACCTCGGCAACCCGCTCAGGCAGCCGTACCTCGAGTGCTACTGCGCGTCGGCGTACCCGATGAACGAGCTCGTCAACCACCTCGTGCGGCGCGCGGCGGCGCTCGCTCGGGCCCCGGGCGGGCCGGGCCCAGGGTGGCTCCTCATCCTCGACGACGACAACGTGCTCGCGTCGTCGAGCGCCGTGTCGGACGTCATGCTCGACGCGCAACACGCCGACGAGCTCGTCCTGTTCCGGTCGAAGCTCGGGCGGCTCACGCCGAGCGACGAGGGCATGGGCCGCGTCCCGGTCGAGCGCGGCGACATTGACGCGAGCAACTACATGGTGCACTCGGCGCATGCGGAGGAGGCGATGTGGGACGCGAGGCGCTGCGGAGAGTGCGTCGGCTGGCTCTCCTTTCCCCCTCATCCGCCCTCGCTCCCTCGTCGAGCTGCAGTACTGACAGTCCTCCTCCGACCCGCAGCTGGCGCACCATCGACCGTCTCTCTCGCCTCCTCGAGCCCAAGGTGCGCACCACCTCCCTTCCTCCCCGCTCGTCCCCGCTCGTCATGCTGACCCTTGCGCTCGCCCGCCCGCTCGCAGTGGTCCTCCGCCATGCCCATCTCGGCGCACCCTCTGCGCGCACGACTTGGCGGCCTCGGCGGGAGGCACGACCTGCCTGACCCGGCGGCGGCGAGAGAGGGGGCCTGAGCGGCGGCGAGAGGAGGACGGGGAGGGGGCTCTCGCTGCGTCGCGCTTCTTCAAGATCTAGACATCTACATCTGCATCATCATGTTGTTGTCTCTGTGCTCTCCCTTCCCGAGTGAGCGAGCGAGCGCGAAGGAGAGAGAGAATGAGGGACGGCGAGCGCTGCGCTCGCGCCTCTTCGAGAGCGTGCTCGCGATCGGGACAGAGAGGCGGTGGAGCAGGATGCATTGCGGTGCAAGGGAGGTGCGAGTACAGGGTGGCAACAGGATGGACGAGAGGAGCTGGTATGTAGATCTAGGTGAGGGAGAGGGAGCGAGGGGAAGGAGGGTCCGAGCGGCGACGACGACAATGAGGTGCGAGGGTGCGGGATGGGGCGTGCAGCGGCGGCGTTCCTGACTCGACGAGGCGAGGGCTGTGAGGTCGAGGCGTCAGCTGGAGCGCCGAGCGAGGAGAACGAGCCGGAAAGGTGCTCACCCTCGAGGACGACGGCGAGAGCGTCACCGGTCGATCCAGGGCCTGCCAATCTCACGCCACCCTGAGTCGCTGTCGACAAGCTCGCAGATACCCTCGCGGTCGAACAGCTCGCGCGCGCACGGCAGGTCGTACGGGATCTCGGTCGAGTACGAGAAGGCCTCGGGCGGCGGCACGCCGACCTCGGCGTCGTCGAGCGGGACGTACGCGTCCGAGTAGACGAGGCGCGTGTCGGTGAGGCGCGCAAAGCGCTGCAGGCACTCTGAGCGCTCGCCGAGGTGCTTGGGCCGGAACCACAGGCCGTCGACCTGGAACGGCTTGTGCCACGCGCGGACAAAGGCCGGGCCGGCGCGCGGCCCGGTGAGGTTGGCGACGACGAGGTTCATGAGGAGGTCCTCGCAGTTGGTGAGGTCGTCGACGACGGCGCGCGCGGCGGCCCACTGCGGCGCGTGGTACGCCTCGAAGTAGCGTCGCGAGAGGGCCGCACCCGAGGGGAGCACGATCGAGTGGAACTTGGACGGCGGCATGACCTTGGGCTTGGCCGTGTACTGGGACCAGAACGTCGGCGCGTAGACGGGCTGGCGCGGCGAGCTCGGGTCGTCCGAGTCGTCCGGGGCGAGCGAGCGCTCGACGTGGTTGCGGCCCATGTGCTCGAACCCGACGAAGCGATCTCGGTACCCGGCGTGCCACACTTGCGAGACGCGGTCGAGGTGGTCGTGCGGCATGCGCCAGTCTGTCGGGGACAGGGAGAGCGCGAGATTCAGCGAGCGGCTCGAGGGTCCCGAGGAGGCGGCGGCGAGAGGAAGTGCGAGGTACCGAGAGGGAGGGACGCACCGTCGTCCATCGAGATGACACACTGTGTGCGGATCTCGGGCCAGGGAAAGAAGCGCCAGTTCAACGAGGTGGAGGGCGGAAAGACGAGCGAGAGCGGAGTGTCGCCGGCGGCTGCTCGAAGCTCGGCCTCGTCGGCCTTTGCTGATCCGGCCCACAGGAGGACGATGGCGGTGATGCTGCTTGTCTGGGCATAGTGGCGCAGCGAGTCTGGGACGGTGGTGGGCCGCGAGAAGACGTTGACGACGAGGGTGCAGCCGGGGTTGAGCGGCGGGGAGGAGGACGACGACGAGCGGTGCAGGGCGAGGCTGACGGCGACGACGAGTGCGATCGCGAGGAGCACACCGGCCAGGCGGTGGACCCTAATCCTGGCCATGGCGGACCAGCGAGAGCAGCCGCCCGTTCTCATCTCCTCCTCGTCCTCGTCCTCATCCCATCCCTCGCCCCCAGCTGGCTCGACGAGCTCGCCAGACCCACCAGCCGCATCCGACTGCGCAATCGACCCGCCCTGTCCAGCAGCCATCCCCACAGCGGCTGCCCCCTCCTCGCGACCTCCACGCCCCTGTCGTCCGTCAACCCTCCTCCTCGACATCCCCGACCCGGCTCGCCATGAACGCGCGCCCGCAGCACTCGACCTCGGCTCCGCTGTGCGGTCTGCTCGTGCCATTGAGCTGGCGCGCTCCCGGTTTTCCATCTCTCCTCACGCGCGAGCGGGTCTCGACGGGCGGAGTGCCGAGTCGAGCTGCTCGTGCATCATGCATGTGCTGCACCGTTGGCTTCGCTGCATCCGTACCGGGTCGAGGAGGCGCCGCGCAAGTGCAGCCGAGGGGAGCTCTGCTGCGGCCGGCCCCGCACCCTCCTGCTCGTCGACGCTAGCCCGAACGAGCACGACGGGCCACTCGACAGCTGCAGCTGCGCGCTCTCGAAGCTTCGACGGGCGGAAGTACGGGTCGTGGCGCAGTCAGAGTTGGCTTTTGCGACCCGCGCGAGGCCCGAGCGAGCGGGCTGAGGCTGCGCGGGCGGCGAGGCGGCCGTCTCTCTCTCGCGCTAGCTGCGCTTCTCCTCGACGCGGGCGCCGCTCGTCTTCCGCTTCCTTCACGGCCCGCGACGCACTGAGCTGCGCACCGTGGGACGTGCTCGCCCGCCCGCTCGCCGGGTGCGTCACCGCCAGCCGCCCCTCATGAGGCTCGAGAGCGATCTCGTTGCCCTCGTCGCCGCTCGTCGCGCGACCGACCCGCTCGACGCGCTTCTGCGATCGAGGGAGCTCGGGCGGCAGCGTGCGCGGCGTCGGCACGAGCGTGTGGCTTGGATTCGGTGCGTGCGCAGCTCCGAGTCGTGCAGGCTGAGAAGAGCCGACGAAGGAGCCTTTTCGGTCGGCCGAAAGGCAGTGCACGGTCCTGGGTTAGCTCGGGAGGGACCCAGCGTCGAGGCCTGAGTAGCTGCGGGTGCGGGTGCGAGGGGAGGCTCTCATTCTGAGCAGGCGGGCGGAAGGGGTCCGGTCGCCGCGGTACCGCGAGCCTGAGCTGGCTCGTTGCGAGCGAGCGAGAGCGGGTTTCTGGAGGGGCGCGGCCCGGGCTGTACGCGATAGGAAAGAGGAGCGCGATAGCCACGTGCGAGAGCCGAGGCAAGGGAAGCGCAGAAGGTCGCGCCGTCGAGCTGAGCCACAAGCCGGCGCCCGCTCCGCCCGCAGCCAGCTGCTTCCCGTCCTCGCCCACACCTCCTCAGCAGCCCGCTGCCACTGCACAGACCCAGCATGGCGTCGCTCGCGAGCAAGCTGCGGCGAGCGCGGGTCGTCCTCCTCGTCGTCGCCCTTGTCGCCGTCACCTTGATCCCTTGGTCCCGCGTCCACGACTCGCTTGTCCAGCACCGCGTCGTGCCGAGGTCGTCCACCACCACCGCCCTCACCGCCAGGGGCGCACGCGCACCCGCACCACAGCTCGCCATCCTCGGCCAGAGCTCGAACGGCGGCCCACTGTCGCACGATCCTTTGTGCGAGCAGCACCCAGAGCAGTGCGGGTACGCCGCCCTCCTGTGCGACGATGAGCTGGTTCGTCCCTCTGGTCTCCACTGCCGAGCTCAGGCGAGCTACACGAGCCAGAGAGAGCTGACCCCGCGACCACCTCCTCCTCCTCGAACCGGCTCGTCCCTCAACAGCTCCCCGCCCTCGAGGTCCTCATCTACTCGCTGCGCCAGACAGGCACCCCTCATCCCGTCGTCGTCCTCGCTCTCCCGCACGTCTCGGAAGCCGCACGGCAAGACCTGCGCCTCCTCGCCGACGACGTGATCGCGGTCGACCAGCTCGCGTACCCGTACGAGGGCAAGGTCAAGCTCGAGCTCGGCATCAACAAGCAGTGTCGGTACAGCAAGCTGCACCTGTGGGCCCAGACCCAGTTCAAGTCGATGATCTACCTCGACGTCGACACGGCCGTCGTCAAGGTGCGCTCCTCTCTCTCTCTCTCTCTTACTCGACCCCGCTGCGGCAGCTGACCCAAGACCCGCTCCTGCAGAACATCGACCACCTGTTCTCGACCGAGACGGTGTTTGCCGGCGTCAAGGACATCGGCGACGTCTACAACACGGGCGGTCCGTGCCCTCCTCCTCGCGCCCTCTCTCGCTCGTGCGCTCGCTGACCTCACCCTCTCTCGCTGCAGTCCTCGTCTTCAAGCCGTCCAAGGCGACCTTCAACGACATGATGGACACGTACCTCACGGCGCCGTCGTACAACCGCGGCGACCAGGGCTTCCTCAACTGGTACTTCTCGAACCGCACGACGACCGGCCTCGGCGTCATCGGGCCCGCGTACAACGTCCCCGCCAAGCTCAAGGGCTTCGCTATCGGCAAGAAGCTCATCGACAACGCGTTCGTGTACCACTTTACCGCCGAGACCAAGCCGTGCGTCCCTCCTCTTCGTCGCTCGACTCGGAGGGAAATTCGAGGCTGACCCTCGCTCGCTCGCTCTCCTGCAGCTGGTCGTTCCACCACTTCTACCACCGCGACTGGAAGGTCAACTACCACCCGCGCATGTTCGCCAAGTGGCGCACGCTCGAGTACGAGGTGTCGCAGTCGCAGCCCGACCTGCGCGACCAGTACGCCGTCCCTCGGCACGACGTCCCGATCAAGCGCGAGCTCGCCGCGTACGAGTGGCCCAACACGCACCGCGCGTACGACCTGTGCTCAAAGTACAACCCCAAGTACGAGACCGAGGGCAAGTTCCCCGTCCAGGAGCAGTACTCGGTCGCCATCTCGTTCTACAACCCCGAGCGCCTCGGGTACCTCACCAAGCTCATCAAGCACTACCTACTGTCCGACCTGTGCGTCGGCGTCCTCCTTCTTGCGCTCCTCGAGGTCCATGGCTGACCTTCTCCCCCTCTTCTTCCTCCTCCCTCGTGCCTCGCCCGCTGCCTCCCCCGCCTCGACAGCGTCCACACCGTCTTCATCACGTGGCACTCGCCGAGCGTGCCCGTCCCGACCGACATCAAGCAGCTCGTCGCCGGCGGGCGAGTCGCCATCCTCAAGATGGACTCGGACACGCTCAACAACCGGTTCAACCCGATCCGCGGCCTCAAGACGCAGGCCGTCTTCATCTGCGACGACGACATCTTTGCGCCCGCCGCCGGCATCGACTTCCTGTTCCGCGTGTGGCAGGCGCGCCCCGACTCGATCGCCGGCTTCTTCCCGCGCATCCACGGCCGCAAGGAGGACGGCACCATCTTCTACGAGATGGCCGGCGTGCACCACAAGTACGACATTATCCTCACGAAGGGGATGATGATCAACGCCAACTTGTGCGTCGTCCTCTCGCTGCCCCGCCGTCGTCGTCGCGCTCGAGCCCCTCGAGGAGCTGACCCTCGTCTCGTCGACCTCGCAGCCTGCACGCCTACACCTGCGTCCTCCCGCCCGAGATCCACCGCTACGTCGACTTTGGCAAGAACTGCGAGGACATCGCCATGAACATGATGGTGTCGGGCCTGACGGGCGCCGCGCCCGTGTGCGTCCACGACGAGGAGGTGCTCGACTTTGGCACGTCCAAGGGCATCTCGATCTCGGCCGCCTTCACCATGCGCCGCGACACGTGCACGAGCGACCTCATCGACCTGTTTGGCCGCGACACGCTCGTGTCGTCGACCGAGCATGTGCGCAAGTTCGTCTCGAACAAGTTCCGCAAGGTGCCCTGGGAGGACCTCGACGAGATCCTCGTGCGTCGCTCTCTCTCCCTCATTCCCGAGTACCTGAGCTGACGTCGTGCTCGCCCGTCTCGCCTCGCAGGATGGAGAGCGGCAGAAGGTGCTCGCGCAGAAGGCGTAGATCTCTCTCTTTCTCGGGGCTCGAGACTCGCGCTCGAGCCAGGTTGTAGACGGCCGACGTCACTATGGTGTACCCCTCTCTCGCATTCCCCTCGCATCTGTAATCATCCACCATCGTCTCCTGCATCCACGGCTCGAGCGAGCGAGAGACTCCTCCATCTCGACGTTTGAGGAGCTCGACCTGGTCTGCGCTCGAGGTCGGCGCAGCTGCAGGCTCACCTTCCTTCTCTCGATCTTTCTAGCTCTCACCGACAGCGCTCGCGAGCCTGGGAAAGCCAGACTTAGTTTCGCAGAAAGGAGGAAAGAGAGGCTAAGCTACGGACGAGTGGACGCCGAGAGGAGCAGAGAGGGCCTTGTGGGAGTGTGGTACGGACGAGGGAAACGAGTCGACGAGCGAGGAGAGAAACTACTGATGGGCGCGGGCAAGATTTGAGGGAGGGAGAGGAGGCGAGGCAACTTGGGAAGGTCGACAGGGGGCCTGAGCGTCGCCTCGAAACTGCGTCAGCCAGGTGCCGAGCCCCTTCAGAACTTCGCAGAGACGCACCTAGCGACCTCAAGACGCCTTTGACTAGCGCCAGCGGTAGTTGATGCGCTGGTCGAGCTCGAGGACCCACTTGATGAGCTCGTCGAGCGAGTTGGGCTGGGGATGGGGCACGAGGGCACGCTTAAACTCGTTCTTGAGCCCTTTGTGGAAGTGCATCCTGAGCATGGTGTTGCACCAGTCGAGCGACGAGGCGAGGCGGCGGAACTGGGTGGCGTACTGCGACGCCGAGCCAGTCTGGCGCAGGCGGATCAGACGCTCGCCGTCATGCTCCTTCTTGTAAGGGTCGCCGAAAGCGACGACGAGCTCCTTCTTGAAGAGCTCAAAGTCTGAGGCCCAGGCGGGCTCGGGCTTGACAGCCACGTCGCTGTAAGGGCTGAGGTATACGTGCGAGGAGTACCACGACCAGGCGGCGCCGCGCATGTACGACGCGCAGACGCGGACTCGTTGCGCATCGTCGATCTCGCCGATGGTAGCGGCGGCGTACGCAGTGATCTGGTCGATGAACTTGTAGACGTTGTACTTGCGCCAGGAGCGCGAGCCGTAGTAGACCCGCGGCGGCTTGGCGGAGAAGACGACCGCGGCCGGCCTTGTTTGGACGCCAAGAGCAGCCACCTGAGGTGCTTGCTGAGGCTTGCCGCTTTGACCCGACTCGGCATTGGCGAGGTCGGCGAGCTGAGCCGCCGAGAGGTCCGTGCGCTGCGGCAGCGCGTCGACCTCGACGCGCAGCTGCTCGAGCTTGGCCTGGATGCCGTCGAGGCGGTCGGTCGAGGGATGCATGTCGGCGCGCTTGTCGGCTATGAGAGCGAGTCGGCGAGAGGGAGGCGCTGGAAGGGAGGAAGGGCGGGGACGACAAGGGGTCACTGCGCGCTCTCTCTCACGACGGTCCTCAGCAGCGAGTAGTGCTTACGCTTGTAGGTTCTCAAGCTTACTGGGCTCGCTTCACTGTGCTGCTGCTCTCAGGGCCGAAAGCTACGAACGAGAAGGAGCGGACGAGGGAGAAGGAGAGAGAGAGGCGAGGCGGGTCCGCCCAGCGCTTTTATACTCGCAGCCGTGGAAGGTGCGAGAACGTTCCAGCCACCCGTAGACTCTGAAGGAAGCACGGGAGCAACGGGCTGGAAGGATCTGCGACAGGTACGAACCGTGCGAGGGCGAGCGGGAAGGTGCGCGCCGTTTCCAGGGTCGCCGGGTCGTCGCTCGGACTCTCTCGCACGCGCTCGAATGTGCTCGAACCTGTCTGGCGTGAGCTGCAGAGCGTGCGCTGCTAACCTGAGAAGGGCAGGAAAGAGGGCGTCGGCGGAGATTTCGGCCGACTAGGGATCGGCGCACGAACCTCTTCGCGGCGAGGGCGACGTTTCGCTCGCTCACGGCCCTGGAGAGCTTGCTCTCCCTGCGACTTTAGCCGAGAAGGTCCAGCGCGAGGCTCTGCAGCTGTAGCTCGAGCCAGTCGAGCGCGGAGAGAGCGTAGGAGACGCCGCGCTCTGCAGCGCTCGAGCCTCTCGCCTACTTCTCAGCGAGTCCAGCTGCTCAAAACCCCCGCTCTCGCTCTCGCACTCGCTGCACGACGCACAGAGCGCTCCAAGAGTGCATTTCCGAGCGAGAGAGACTACTCGAGGTACTTGGCGAGAAAGTCGTTGGCCTTCTCGAACACCATCATTTTGGCCGCGTCGCCGTACACGCCCGGGACGAGGTCAAAGCCGCTGCGCGCGCACCCAGGGGGCGTCAGTCACTCTACCTCGAGGGGAGGGGAGGGAAAGCGAGGCCAAAGAGAGAGAAGGAAGCACGCACTGGTTCGCGCCCTCCTCTTCGATCATCTCTGCGTCGACGCCCGCCTCCCTCAGCGCCGCGACGAGGTCCCGACTCAGCGCAACAGGCACCATCATGTCGTCCGTCCCATGCACGCACACCGTCGGCGGCAGGCTCTCGCTCCTCGGCTCGCTCGCGCGCCTGACGAGCTCCGTCGCGCAATACGCGCGCAGCTCGTCGCTCGGGCGCCCGAGGTCGATCGGCTCGCGCGAGCGCGTCGACCACGGGAGGACCTTGCCCTCCTGGATGGCGAAGAAGCACGCGCGCGTGCGGCCCTGGGCGACCATGGTGCTGAAGTCGACCTCGGCGGGCGAGTGCGAGACGACGGGGCCGTGCGGGTCGAGGTGCGAGGCGACCTCGGAGAGGTGGATCGGGCCGGAGGGGAAGGCGACGGGCGCGTTGTACGAGGGGTGGAGAAGGTCGAGGGAGCCGTAGAGCGAGTAGCAGGCGAGGGGTGGGGGCGAGAGCGTGTACGATGCAAAGACGGCGAGAGCGCCACCTGCATGCAGGACACGGTCGCACAGGCCAATCGTCAGAAGTTGCACCAATGATGCATCTGATTGACGAGCAGGAGAGACGAGTCCCGCACCTGCGCTCGACCCGGTGACGGCCAACCTCCTCCCATCGACCTTGCCCCCACCGAGCGCCTCGTCGAGCCCGCCGCTCCTGACGAACTCGCACCCGTCGCGCACATCATCGAGGAGGTCGTCGAGGGTGACCTGGGGCACGAGGCGGTAGTCGAGGGCGACAAAGGCCCAGCCGCGCGCGAGGGTCGGGAGGAGGTTGGCGGGCGAGAAGTCGGTGCTGGCGCCGTCGAAGAAGCCTGGAGGGCGCCCGTGAGCGTTGAGTGAGGAGACGGAGCGGGTAGGGAGGCAGACAGGGCGGATGGGTCAGCGTGGAGGGCTCCCGAGGTCGAGAGGTGGGGAAGCGAGGAGGTGGAAAGAGGACGGACCACCTCCGTGGCACCAGACGACGACCGGTACAGGCTTGCTGAGGTGCTCTGGTGCGGGCAGGTGGCACTCGAGGTGCACCTTGTGGCCGTCGACCTCCTTGAAGGGGACGACGAGGGCGGGCGAGGGGAGCTCGGTGCTCATGCGGGCGGCTGACGGGCGGGTGCGGTGCAGCTGGAGGCGGTAGCGAAGAGACTGTGCAGTGCTCGAGAGCAGCGACAGCAGCACCAGAGCGTGTGCGAAGGAGCGAGAGCCGCGAACCCGACTCGGCGCAGTTGGCGGCGAAGGCGGGGCAGCTCGAGGAAGATGCTCTTCCGCTTGCTCGCGCTCCTGCAGGGGCTCTCTGCGACAGCGACAACGGCAAGGGAGAGAACCGGTACTGCGTTCCAACGAGGGAAGAAAGGAATAGACGCTCCTCCTGCTCCTCCTGCTCGGACCCCCTCGAGCCTCTTCTCGCACCGCCGCCGCCGCCGCCGCGCTCACGCCTGCGCCTGCTGCTGCCCGCCGCCGCCGCCAATCTGCCCGCCAAGCCTGTACGCGCCCGCCTTGTCCCAGTCGACCTTGCTCCTCGTCTTGGGCAGCGCGCGCCGGAGCCCCTTGAACGCGCCGTCGCTCAGGGTGGCGTACGTGTCGCCGAGCTGGCGCTGGAACGACGACTCGGAGGCCTTGAGCGCCGCGAGGACGGCCTCGGCGGGGGGAGAGGCCGGGAGGGGCGTCGTCGACTTGAGCGTCGTCGAGAGCTGGACGTTGCCTGCGCGAGGGGGCGAGGGGAGCGGGTCAGCGGCGAATCCTCGCGCCGCACGCAGTGGCGGCGTCTCCCTCTCACAAGGGCGCGCCGACACAGCGGAGAGAGAGACGAGAGCGACGCACCCTGCTCGTAGTAGTGGATGTTGACCTTGGCCGTCCCCTCGAGCGTCCCCTTTGCCCAGTCGAGCGTGTAAGTCGACCGCCAGCGGCCCGTCCTGCATCAGCGTCCACAACGTCCATCAGCCTCGTCTCGCCGCGAACAACGAGAGCGCGAGCAGAAGGGCAGAGAGCGCGCCGACGCACCAGTAGTTGCTCGGGTTGTACTTGTTGCCGACGAGGTACAGGCCAAAGAGCCGGCTCGGGCGCGCCGGCGCCGGGGCTGCCGGCTCCTCCTGCTCCTCCTCCTGCGGCGCGGCGACGAGCTCGCCGTCCTCGGCCGCCGGCGCGGCAGCGGGCGTCGCAGCGCTCATCTCGGCGTCCTCGGCCGCCGGGGCCTCCTCCTCGCGCGGCTGCTCCTGCTCCTGCTCGTCCTGCTCCTGCTCCTGCTGCGCCTCGCCCTCGCCCGCCTCGGCCTCGCGCTGCGCCTCAGCGGCCGCCTCCTCCGCCGCAGGCGGCGCCGGCTCGCCGTTGGCCGTCTCGACGCCCTCGTCGGGGAGCGCCGCCGCGGCCGCGTCGGCCGTCTCGGCGGCGTCGGCGGCCGCTTGGCCCTCGTCGGCGGTCGCGGTGGTGGTCGCGGGCGGCTCGGGCGCGGCTGCAGGTGCGGGTGCGGCCACTGCGGCGGTGGCGGTAGCGGAAGGAGGAGGAGGTGCCGAGGCGGCCGGAGGGGGCGGCGCCGGGTAGGCCGGGTCGGCGAGCGCAAAGGCGGCGCTGACGCCCTCGGCGTAGTGGTTGGCCGTGTAGCGCTTGAGGAGCGTGTCGAGCGACGCGCGGAGCGACTCGGTGTCGGGGTCGGGCGTCGGCGAGAGCGGCGAGACGGAGGTGGCCGTCTGCAGGACGAGAGGTGGCCGTCAGCGCGCGATCTGCAACTACTAGCTCGGGCCGTTCGTCCCGCAGAGCGGAACGCCGTCGAGCATGGGCTGAAGAGAGGAGCACCGACGCACCGCCCTGACAGCGTCCCACACGAACTCGCTCCCGACCCCCGGCGCCGTGTACCTCTCCTCCCCGCCCTCGCCCTCGACCCTGCCCGCCTCGGTCAGCAGCGTCTTGCCCTTGCCACCCTCGAGCTCGACGACCGCGAGCTGCTCGCGCGCGTACCGGGCGAGCGCGGGCCGCAGCGCGTCCTCGAGCTGGGCTTCGCCGCGCGGGAGAAGCGGCGCGACGAGCGGGACGAGGTCGGCGTAGACGTCGGCGACTGTGGGTGGGCTCGAGGTAGGTCAGGGTGTGCTGGATGAGGTCTCGGTGCGAATGGGAAAGGGCGGAGGAGGGACGAGGGACGAGGAGGAGGGACGAGGGGGAGCGGGGACGCACGCTCGCCCGGCGGGGACTGGAGCAAGAACGCAGCGGCGATCTTGAGGGCAGAGTCGGCGTCGGACATGGCGGCTCTGGGTCTCGGTCTGGCGGGTGCGGTGCTGGGCGAGGACGAGGGCGAGGTGCGAGGTGGGGGAGATGACGAGCCACGAGGCGGGTGGGCGGGCGCGCGGCGGCTGGGGCGAGCGGGTCGGCGTGTGCTGCAGAGCTGTGCGGTGGCCTGGCGAGAGCGGTGCTGTCTCTGCGCAGAGTGGGTCGTGGGCGAGAGGCGAGGCGAGGAGCGAGCCCGAGGTTCGTTCCTCTCGCACCTCCTCCGCAGCTCAGCCACCTCGCCTGAGGATCTCGAGCAAGCTCTCCAGGACGCGACGCACACACAGGGAAAAGCGTCCGTGTTGCCCACCCCCCTTGGCCCAGCATATCGCACAACAGTGTCTCCTCCTCGTCGTCCTCCTCCTCCCTCCTCCCTCGAAGTCGTCGCAGAACAGCAAGCGCGGAATCATGTGCAGAGAGGGAGAGAAGAAGCCGTTGAGAACTAGGGAATGAGGGGAAGCCGTGAAGAGAGAACTGCGTTGGCGAGGGAGGGTCAGCGTCGGGTCGAGGAGGAGGGGAGAGGGGAGGAGGGGCGCACTGTCCGTAAAGAGAGGCGCGCGGGCGAGGTGCCGCTCGTCTAGAGCAAGGGCACCGAGCCGTTGCTGTGCGCGCCGAGGGAGAGAGCGTCAGCACTGCCCTCGCCTAGCGACCCAGCTCGTCGCCGCTCCTCTCCAGGGAGGAGCAGCGCGCGAGCAGCGAAGGAAGAGAGCGGCGACGCACAAGACGGCCGTCAGGCTCGTAGTCGGGAGCATGGTCGGCGGGCGGACCGTGAGGAAGAGCCTGCGAGTGCGGCATGGCGAGCTGCGTCAGTCCTCGTCCTCCTCGGCACGAACCTCTCGAGGGAGAGGGGAGGGGGGGACAGCGCGAAAAACCGCACCTCGGCAGCTTGCCAATGTCGGCCCGCACCGCCTGGAGCGAGTAGGCCTCGTGGTGCGAGTCGATCTTGATCTCCCACGTGTCCCACATCTCGAACTCGGCGTACTCTGCGAGGACGGCCGTCTGGGGCGTGCACGGGTTCTCGGTCTGGATGCGCCCGTCGGTCGCGAATGGGAGCGGGTTCATCGAGAGCGAGCCGTTCGAGTTGATCGAGTACTGCGCGCGGGCGGGCGAGGAGGGGGGCTGTCAATCGGGAGGTAAGGCGAGAGAGTAGGTGGACGGGGGACGCACGGTGCCGTGCTGCCAGTAGAGCATCGCCGTCGGGCACGCCGGCTTGGAGGCTGTGCGACCAGGTTCCGCCGTCGATCAGTCTAACTCCCTGGGTGGACGAGGGGCCAAGCCGAAGCGGGCGAGCGAGAGGACGCACCGTTGGCCTGGAAGCGGTACCACGCCGTCTCAAAGTAGCCGTCGTCGGTGAACGAGTAGGCGATGCCCGTGTTGCTCGGGTAGATGAACGGCCGGTTGTTGTTCATCGGGTCGGCGAAGCCCTGCGAGCGCGAGCGTCGAGGTTGAGCGAGACGAGGGTTGAGGTTGAGAGGGGAGGGAGGGAGAGGGGCACGGTCAGCGGGACTGCCTCGAGGTGTAGACGTGCAGTTGCTCGGTCGAGCGCACGAGCGCGCTCGAGCACCTGGCCGGCCTGCGATGGCGCGAGTCGACGAGGCGCTTCCTGCGCACCCCGGGTCGAGCGACACGGACGACGGCGCGACCCCTTGCGCGCTCGACGACGCCCGGCCCTCGATGCCGACCCGTAGGCGAGTCCATTCCGCGAGCGTCGTGCCCGCCGCAGTGCGCCCGCGGTGCTCGAGCCGGCATCGCTCGATGGCTCGACCCGCCCAGCCCTGTCCCCCCCTGCCCGCCGTCGCCCCTCGAGCGCCTGTCCGAGTGGCGGAGTAGACGGAAGGCAGACTGACGGGTCCGGTGACGACTGCGCCGCTGCCGCTGGACCAGGTGCCGGCGAGCGAGGTCAGGTTGTTGTCGGTGCCCATGGCGCGGGCCTGGGGGGCGGCCGAGAGGGCCGTGAGGGCGAGGGCGAGGGCCGAGAGGGTGCTGGCGAGGGAGAGCATGGCGGGGCGGGTACGCTCTGGGGCTCGGGGTGGGTGCTGCGAGCGGGGCGAGGGCGAGAGGCGAGTGCGGAGGGAGGGGGCGGCCAAGCCGGGCAAGCGTTGCTCGGGAGAACCAAACCTAAGGAGCAAACCTAGTCACCACCCAGTTCTCGCCTCGCACTTGCTCGACGAGCGCACTGAGTAGCTCGAGTGACAGCAGAACATCTATCGAGCACTGCAAGATCTCAACCGCATCATCTGCGCGAGGTGCGAGAGAGTGGACGCGTCGTCGTCGCGGTCGCCCCCTCTCGCGCTTCGCCTTGTTGACCTCGACCACACGCTCTCGCTCCCCTGCAGCTGCACGAGCCAGCGCACACAAGCCGCCGCCATGCCGCCAGGCGCATTTCGCGCAGCCGGGTCCACCAGCGCCCATCCTGCGGCCCCGACTCGCCTCGCAGCGCCACCACCCGCCGCCTCATCAAACCCGCCCTCGCGCGCCCCCGCACCGCCACACGACGCCCGCAAGGGTCCGGCAGAGATGCCTGGCGCGGTCGCGGGGCAGGCTGCGGTGCTCGGCGGGCCCAGGGAGGCGATCAAGGCGGTCGCGAGGGACCGGCCAGCTTTCGGTGCGTCGTCGGTCCCTCCTTCTGCTCCCTCTGGGCGAGAGCAGCACCTGTCCATGCACCGCTGACACCCACACCTTCATCCACGCAGACGGCTCGACTACGCTCCGCCCCTTCTCGACCCCGACCTCGTCCCACCCTCGCTCGCCCCTCGCCGCCCTCCCGAACCACACCAGCGCGCCTGCGCACCCCGCCTCGTCCGGCTCGGCGACAGCCCCGCGCCCGACCGCGACCCTCGAGAGCAAGTCGAGCGAGGTCATCACGTCGTCGCACTTTGGCGCGGCGTCGCGCCCCGAGTCGACGACCAAGCCCAAGCCCAAGCCCGCCGCTGCGTCGCCCGTCGTCGTACCGAGCAAGCGTCCGTCGCCGACCGCGAGCCGCACGCACTACGACCACGACCTCGACAAGGGCAACAAGGGCAAGGGCAAGGCGCGCGCGCCCGTCCACGTCAAGGCCGAGGACGAGGACGAGGTCGATCAGCTCGCGAGCGACGACAACGACGACGGCGACGACGGCGCGCTCGGTGGCGCCGACGAGAACGTCCCGCCATCGGCGCAGCAGCCTCGCCCCGGGCCCGAGCACGACCACGAGGACGAGGCGCACCCGGCCAAGAAGGCGCGCATATCCCTCGACTCGGGCTACGACGAGGCGCTTGCGGGCGCGCCTCGCGGCGGCGGTGAGGGCGCGCAGGACCTCGAGGTCGAGGTCGAGGTGCCGGAGAGCGAGCACGGCGAGGAGGCGGGCGCGATGCTGCTCGAGGAGGTCGGCGGTGCGCTCGCGCCGGCACAGGCGCAGGCGCTGCCGAGCGGGATCGGCGCGGGCTCGTCGGCGGGCAGGGCGAGGGTCGCGCAGGGCCTGTCGTCGAGCGGGCAGACGGGCAGCAGCACCGAGACCGACGTGCGTCCCTCTCTCCCTCGAGCTCCCTCTTCGTCCTCTGCCTCGCGGCACCGACTGACACTCTCTCGGCCACGCGCACCCTCCTCTCACTCGCAGAACGACGTCGACGCCCTCGAGCTCAAGCTCCTCTCGCTCAGCGAGCGCCGCGCGGCCGTCATGGAGGAGTTTGTCGAGATCGCGACGAGCGGGACTGGCGTGACGGCCGTCGGGCGCGAGGAAGGCGAGGTCCGCGTCTCGCTGTGCGTCTTCCTTCTCTCTCCCGTTCTCTCTCTCTCTCTGGCTCTCTCGCTCGCTCGCCAAGCTCCGAGCGCCGGCCTGACCTCGCGCCTCTCGCCCGCGCCCGCAGCTCGTACCTCGACGAGCGCATCGGCGAGGCCCGCGCACGCCTCACGGCCCTCGGCGCCGCGCCGACCGACTTTCAGATCGAGACCGAGCGCCGGGCGACCACGCTCGAGGAGCTCGCCGAGGTCATGACGACGGGCTTGCGCAGCGGCGCCGGCAACGACGAGGAGTTCCTCCGCCACATGCTGTGCGTCTCGCTCTCTCTCGCTCCTGTCCGTCCAGGCCTCGCAGCCAGTGCTGACAGGTAACGGGTTGTGGACGTCGTACAGCTCGTTCCACGACACGCGCATCGCGAGGCTCAAGGCGTCGGGCCACGTCTCGTCCCCTCGACCCGCGCCCGGCAGCGCCGCCCGCTCTCACCTCCCTCCCTCCTCGCGCATGTCGTCCCTCCTCCCCAACGGCAACGCTCCCTCCCCGGCGCACTCGCTCTCGCGCGGCTTCACCAACCCCGCCGCGCCGTACTCGCCCTCCATCGCCGCTCGGGCCGCCCAGCCGCAGCTCGCCCAGCCCGCACCTCAGCAGCCGCAGCAGCAGTATCACAAGGCGAGCTCGGTCACGAGCGGCACCGACAGCCAGCACAGCGCGACGCTCGCCACCCTCGCCGTCCGCAAGCCGGCCCCCGCGCCTCAGCCGCAGCACTCGCGCGCCGCCGCACCACCGCAGCCCGCGCCCGCCCTCGGGCCCAAGCCTGCGCTCGTCACGCCCGCGCCCGCCTCGCGCTTCCGCGCCGCCGGCGCGTCCACGAGCACGCCGTCGCTCAACCCGGCTCGCGCGCCTCCCGCCGCGCTCGCGCGCGCGCCCGTGCCGCCCCGCGCGCAGCCGCCGCCGCATCCGCAGCCGCAGCCCTCGGCCGAGGACGTCGACGCGCTGCTCGACGGCGTCGACTTTGACGAGGACGAGGACAGCCTCGAGATTGTCGAGCCGCCGGCGCCGCCGCCGAGGCGGGGCGCGCCGCCGCAGGGGCAGGGGCAGCGCCAGGCGGCGGGGCGCGGGCTTGGGATCGGGCCGGCGCCGGGGAGCGAGCGGCAGGGGCGCGGTGCGAGGGGAACGACGGGCGCCGAGGTCGAGAGGATGGTGCTCGACGAGCCGCCGCGGGCGCAGGCGGCGCAGGGCCAGGGTCAGGGTCAGGGCAGGGCCAAGGAGCAGCGCACGGTGTCGACGGCGAGCGACGTCGTCATCCAGGAGGCGCCGCGCCAGCAGCAGGCCGTCGCGTCGGCGTCCAAGGCGGTCGTGCCCGTCGGCGCCGCCGCCACCGCCGTCGCCGCTCCCGCAGCGCAGCCGCAGCGCACGTACCCGTGGACCAAGGACGTCTACAAGGCGCTGCGGCAGCGCTTCGGCCTGCGCTCGTTCCGCGCCAACCAGGAGGAGGCGATCAACGCGACCCTGTCCGGGCGCGACGTCTTTGTCCTCCTCCCGACCGGCGGCGGCAAGTCGCTGTGCTTCCAGCTGCCGGCCGTCGTCTCGAGCGGCAAGACGCACGGCGTGTCGATCGTCGTCAGCCCGTTGCTGTCGCTCATCTCGGACCAGACGCGCGCCCTCACCGACAAGGACATCCCCGTCGTCTTCCTCAACTCGACCATGCCTGCCGCCGACAAGAAGTTTGCCCTGTCGTGCCTCAGGAGCGACCCGCCAATGGCCTGCCTCGCCTACGTCACGCCCGAGCAGGTGCGTCCCTCGCCTCCCTCCCTCTCTCCCTGCTCCTCTCTCTCCCCCTCGCCGACTCGAGGACAACGAGCTGACGCACATCTTCGACACCTCTCTCCTGCGCCGCAGATCGTCAAGAGCGCAGCGTTCCGCGACCTCCTGAGCGACCTGCACCGCCGCCGCCAGCTTGCGCGCTTCGTCATCGACGAGGCGCACTGTGTGAGCTCGTGGGGCCACGACTTCCGTGCGTGCTGCCCTCTCTCCTCTGTCCTCGCAGCGCGTCCTGACGACGAGTCTCGCCGCCCGCAGGCCCCGACTACAAGGAGATGGGCTCGCTCAAGCGCGACTACCCGGGCGTGCCGCTCATCGCGCTCACGGCCACCGCCAACGACCGCGTCAAGCAGGACGTGACGACCAACCTCGCCATGGACCGGCCCCTCATGCTCCAGCAGTCGTTCAACCGCGCCAACCTGCGCTACCACGTGCGCAAGAAGACCAAGCACATCCTGAGCGACATTGCCGACTTTGTGCGCACGAGCCACGCCGGCGAGTGCGGCATCATCTACTGCTCGAGCAAGAAGCAGTGCGAGGACACGGCCGAGCGCCTGCGCCGCGAGCACAAGGTCCGCGCCGCCCACTACCACGCCGTGCGTCCCCCTTCCTCTCTCTCCCTCTCCCGGCCGCGCCGGGCGTGAGCTGACCTCGATTCTCCCACAGGGCATGGACAAGGACGACCGCATCCGGGTGCAGCAGGACTGGCAGAGCGGCGCGATCCACCTCATCTGCGCGACCATCGCGTGCGTCCCCTTGCCCCTCCTCTCGAAGAGCTCGACCCGAGCGAGCACTGACCCTCTCGCTCGCACTCGCACAGGTTCGGCATGGGCATCGACAAGCCTGACGTGCGCTACGTCATCCACTACTCGCTGTCGCAGAGCCTCGAGGCGTACTACCAGGTCCGTGCGCACGCGCCCCTCCTCGTTCCTCGAGCGCTCGCTCACGCCTTCTCCTCCCCCGCTCACAGGAGACAGGTCGCGCCGGTCGCGACGGCATGACGTCGGTCTGCGTCCTGTACTACGCCTACGGCGACACGAAGCTCCTCATGCGCCTCATCGACGAGGGCGAGGGCACGCGCGAGCAGAAGGACCACAACCGCGCCAACCTGCGGCGCGTCGTCCAGTACTGCATGAACGAGACCGACTGCCGCCGCACCCAGGTCCTGCAGTACTTTGGCGAGCAGTTCCCGCGCGACCAGTGCCACAAGACGTGCGACAACTGCATGGCGCCCAAGAACGTCGAGCTGCGCGACGTGACGGGCCTCGCCAAGGACGCCATGGGCCTCGTCAAGGCCATCCAGAAGGACAAGGGTGTCACGATGCTGTACGCCATCGACGTCTTCCGAGGCAGCAAGACGCAGAAGGTGCGCCACGTCTTCCTGCTGGTCCTCGACCTCGCCCGCTCGGACCCCTCTTCCCCTCCCTCCTTCCCAGGCCACCTCGTTAACCCTCGAGCATGTTGTCCTGCCTCGCAGATCGCTCAAGCCGGCCACGACAAGCTCGAGCACGCCGGCAAGGGCGCCAACATCGACCGCGGCGACGCCGAGCGCCTCTTCCAGCTCCTCGCCGCCGAGCAGATCCTCGGCGAGCGCTACGAGCGCAACGGCCTCGGCTTCACCAACGCCTACGTCACGCTCGGCCCGAGGGCGCAGCAGCTCCTCACGGGCAAGCTCCCGCTCCAGATGGGCTTCACCAAGGGCGGCAAGGGCGCCAAGGCGGCGGGCGCCGTCACGACGGCATCGGCGGCGGCGGCCAAGGGCAAGGGCAAGGCGTCGACGACGGCCAAGGAGCCGGCGCAGCGCACCATCAACGAGTCGTTCGACCACGAGGAGTACGGCGGCGAGTTCATGGACGAGCTGCTCGACGAGGTCGAGGGCGTGTACGACGTCAACGAGGAGGAGTGGTGCGTCTCCCTCTCCCTCTCCTCTCGCTCTCGTCGCCGTCAACGTCGTCGTTGTGGCCGTCGCTCACTCGGTCGCACTCGTCGCGCAGGGACGACTACGGCCGCCGCCTCGTGCGCAAGTCGACCGCCGAGGCCGTCTCGCACGCCGTCGCAGCCGTCAAGAGCGGCTCGAGCGACGACATCACCGACGGGCTCCTCGCCAAGCTCATCGACATCCGCGAGCGGGTGCGTCGGCTTCCCTCCTCCTTCAGCTCCTTCTTTTCCCCTTCCCCCGACAGCCTCTGCGAGCTCTCGACTGACGCACATCCTTCCCACGTGCGCAGACTGCTGTTGACGAGGACTGCGACGCCGAGGGCATCATTTCGCAGCAGCTCCTGCAGGTGCGCTCGAGCCCCTCTCTCTCTCGCTCACCTCGCCCTCTCTTCAGCTTCCTCGAGCCGCTCTGACACCCCCTCTCTCTTCCTCGCCTCCCTCTCGCGCGCAGGTCGTCGCGGCCATGAAGCCCACCTCGTTCCGCGAGTTCTCGCAGATCGAGGGCACGACCGACGACCAGTGCGGGTGGTGGAACGACAGCGGCGGCAAGGCGGCGTGCCTCAAGGCGCGCAAGGACGTCGCTGCGGCTGCGGCGGCCAAGACGGCGGCGGCGGGCAAGGGTAAGAAGACGGCGGCGGGCGGCGCGGGCGCCAAGAAGCCGACCGTCGCGACGGTCGGCAAGGGCGGGCCGGCCGCAGCTGCAGCTGCCGCAGCCGAAGCGTGCGTCTCTCTTCCTCTCTCCAGCTCGCTCTCCGCAGCCTGAGCGACTCGCTGACCCTCTCGCTGTCGATTCTCGCCGCTTGCAGCCGCCGCTCGACCGCCGCTTCCTCCTCGACCTCGCGCGCCGCGCCCGCCAAGGTCGCCTCGCGCTCGACCACAGCGTCGTCCGCCGCGTCGTCCACCGCCGCGCCGTCGACGCGCCAGACCAAGGAGGAGCTGCAGCAGCGGTTCACGTTCCGCGGGAGCGGTGCCGCGGGCGGCTCGAGCGCCAAGGGCAAGCCGGCTGGAGGCGGCGGAGGAGGAGGAGGAGCGGGCGGCGGCGGGATCAAGGCCATGCCGGTCATGAAGCGCAAGTGAGGGAGGGCGCTCGCCGTCGACGAGGTGGGAGGGGCATCGAGGAGGAGCGAGGGAGGAGGCGTGAACGAGGGAGGGGAGGAAGAGGGTCCGCTTGCTCGACGTCGCTTTTGTCGCGCCGCTTTGTTGTTGTGCCTCCCCTAGTGCCCTATCCCCTTGCTTGTCCTCGTCGTTGCACTGCCTGCTTTGTCCCTCTCGTCTCCCTCGAGCCCACTGCGAGAGCGAGATCGAGAAGAAGAGGCCCGAGCGCTTCCTTCTCAAGTCGACGGACGAGCTCTCGGCGGCGCGCAAAGTGAGGAAGAGCACGAGTGCAGTACAGATCCGTCCGACACACGTCTACTGAGCAGGCTCCGACAGTCCACGACGCTGAATAAGGAGAGAGAGAGAGGCGGCTCTCGAGGGCGACGAACCTGCGTCTAGTAAGCGTGGATCTGCACGTGCCCGAAGCCGATCAGCGCGCGCTCCTCGTGCACCGAGCCACCAAGAGAGCACGCCAGAGAGCAGAGAGAAGCGCACCTTGGTCGCGACGCCGATCCACTCGGCTACGGTGCGCCCGACGTCGTCCTCCTCGTCGACGCGCGCGCCGGGCACGGGCCAGTCCGGGTTCCACACCTCGATGGCGGCAAAGGTGCACACGGGGCGGAGGAGCTTCTCGTCGCGCGCGAGGGCGACGGGCGCTGCGCCGTGGTCGTGGACGTTGGAGGGTGAGGGGGAGGGGGAGGGGGCGCGTGCGAGGGGAGGCGAGGCGAGCGGCGTCGAGACGAGGAGCGTCGCGGAGGAGGACGTGGTCGACAGGGCCGATGCGGTGCGCAGCGGTGCCGGCGGCGGAGGAGGGGCGAGCGTCGCGGGCGAGTCGTCGTCGGCGGCGGCGGCGTCCTGCGCCTGCCCCGTCTGCTCGAGCGGCCCGCGCTCCTGCTCCTGCCCCTGCTCCTCTTGCGCGTCCTCCTGCGCCTCCTCGTCATCGCTGTCGAGCGAGAACCCCTTCCCCCTCGCCCTGCGCCTCCCCGCCGCCGCACCCGCGCCCGCGCCCGCCTTGGCCCTCGCAGCCTGCACCGCCCTTGCCCTCGCGCGCGCCGCCGCACTAGCCGCCACGGTCCCCTTGCGCGGCGAGCGGCGCCGCCCTGCGCCCGCCTCGTCGTCGTCGCCGCCGTCGAGCGCGGCGGAAGACGGCGGCGGCGATGCCGGCGCGCCGAGCGCTGCGGCGCTCGCTGCTGCGAGGCGGGCGCGCTTGGCTGCGCGGTCGGTGCCCTCGCCCGCCGCGGCGCCGTCGGCCTGGCCGGCACTGGCGGTGGTAGTGGTGGTAGGCGGGAGCGGCGCCGAGGTGGAGAAGACGAGGCCGCGGTAGCCGGCGGGGAGGCTGAGCTCGCTGCTGACGATGCGGCGGCCGCGGAAGGTGGCCTGGCGGTGCTGGGCCTGCTGTGGCTCGGTCGCAGAGGGCGAGGGGAAGGGGAAGGGGCGCGGGAGGAAGAAGGTCGAGAGGGGCGCGGGGCCGTCGTGGGCGAGCGAGAAGGGGAGGAGCGAGATCGAGGGCAGCGAGGGGAGAGGAGTCGAGGACAGGGCGAGGAGTGTCTGTGGCGCAGGTGCCATGGCTCGCTGTCGGTGTGCTCTTGCGGAGGAGGAAGGAGGAGCAGGAGGACGACGAGGCGAGGCGCGTCCAAACGCGTCGCCGCTCGTCCCCGCTCAGCTCTCGAGGCTCGACAGAGAGCGAGAAACGACGACGGGTTGCAAGTGCGAGTAAAGGCGAGAGCGCCGGGGCATCAACGACACAGAGGGGAAAGCTATACAGCGAGAGGGAGAAAACGAGGTCAAAGCGCGCACGAGAACAAAGCGGTCCCTCCTCCTCCTCCTCCTCACAGGCGCGCCTGCGCCATCCCGTCCCTCTGCGCCATGACGGCCCTCCCCTCGTCCATCTTCTGGCGCACCCACTTCTCGGCCGCCGCCTTCTTGAGCCCGACCGAGATGCGCGGGTCGACCCCTCCCCCTCCTCCTCCGCCGCCTGCGGCCGCGGCGAGCTGCCGCAGCTTGGCCTTGCGCGTCCCGTCGGCGACGAGCGTGACGAGGAACGGCGGCAGCGTGCGCACGTCCTTGATCGTGTCGTACACGGTGCGGTCGTCGTCGTGCCCGCTGTCGAGATCGACGAGCTCCTGGCCCGTCGTCGAGAGGGGGATGTCGTTGGCGGCAAAGTCGCCCAGGTAGGCGACAAAGGCGGGCGAGATCTGGCTCAGGTACTGGCCGAGGGGGGTCGCGAGCTGCTGCTGCTGGAGCGGCGTGAGCGCCGCGGGCGAGGCGCCGGGCGCGGGCGCGGTCGAGAGGGCGCGCGCGGGCGCCTGCTGCTGCTGCTGCGGCTGGTAGTACTGGAAGGCCGGCTGCACCGCACCGCGCCCGCCGCCGCCGCCGCCGCCGCCGCCGCCAAAGGTGAACGCCGCCGGCTCGGGCGGCGACATGGGCGGCGCGAGGCCACCGGGCAGGAACGCCGACGTGGCCGAGCCCGCCGTCGACGAGGGCGCCTTGGGCGCGGGCGCAGGCGCGGGCGCGGGCGCAGGTGTCGGCGTCGCGACGGACGAGGTCGCGAACCCGTGCGCGGGCACGACCGGGCGCGGGCGCGGGTGCGAGCGCGGCTTGACGTCGCCGTCGTCGCTCGCGTCGCTCGCGCCGGCGAAACCGCCGCCGACGGGGACGAGAGGCGGGTGATCGATGGCCGGGTCGTTCGGGTCGAGGAGGGCGAGGCGGCTGTTCTCGGCCTTGACGTCGAGCGGGAGGTAGGGCGCCGAGTGGTCGTGCGAGGGGCGGAAGTTGGTGGGCGAGATGCGGAAGCCCGACTTGCCGGCGACGGCGGCGCCGTCGTCGATGCCAAAGGTGGTGAAGACGGCGCCGATCGAGAAGGTGCAGTTGCTGCAGGCGGGGTGCAAGGTCAGCTCGAGGCTCGGGCCGAGGAGAGGAAGAGGGGACGGACGGGTGGGTGGCACACGTGAGGCGGTACGAGCTTGCGCCGTCGGCGGCAGACTTGACGTCGAAGCCGCTTGTCCACTGGTAGGCCGTGTACACTGTGCGCAGGAGCGAGTGTGAGCGGGCGAGGCGAGGGACAGAGGGGGAGCGAGCGAGGGGAGCGCACTCTTGGTAAAGTCGCTCGCCGAGCGGAACTTGGCGTTGGGGTTGGGCCGTGGCCCGGTGACGGTGTCGAAGCGCAACTTTGGCCGCTTGGGAGGCTTGAGGGACGACATTGTTGAGCGAGGAGAGGGACGAGGAGGAGGGGGGGAGGGGGAGCGAGGGTTGAGGCGGGAGGTGGGTGGGTGGTGCTGGAGCGTGGCAGTAGGTGGTGCGAGTGGTGTGCTTGGTGCAGCTCGAGTCCGAGTGGAGCGTGTGAGGACAAGAGGGCGACGCTCCTCCTCGTCTCGTCGTCCTCCTCCTCGGCCCTCGTTCTCCCTCCTCCCCACACGCACCCACTCGAATGTCGGCACCCTTGTTCCAGTTCCAGGCAGGCAGGGCAGAGCGCCAGGGCGACTCCAACACGGTCGTCCCCCAGCCAGGCCGCGGGTTCGTCCTCCTCTCCTCTCCCTCTCTCCTCCCTCGTCATCGCTCACCCTCAGCCTCGCCCGCACAGCCTCGTCTACCTCCAGGAAGAGGACGGCCTCCTCCACTTCTACTACAAGGACCTCGACTCCAAGTACGCCGCCCCCCTCCCCTCTCTCCTCCTTGACCCCCCACCCCGCTCACCCTCTCCCTCCTCCCTCCCGCCGCGACCAGCTCCGTCGTCGACGACCTCATCATCTTCCCCGGCGACGCCACCTTTGACCAGGCCACCCCGGACCGCGTCCACGTCCTCAAGTTCCTCTCGTCCTCGGCCCGCCACTTCTACTGGGCCCAGAAGCCAGACCTCTCGCACGACGAGTTCGCCCACCAGCGCCTCCGCGTCAACGAGCTCATCGGCGCAGACACGCCCGACGACAGCGGCGCCATGGACGTCGAGGCGTGAGTCGCCGCTTCTTGCCCCTCGCCCTCGCGCTCCTGTCCGCCGCAGTACCCTCTCCCTCCTGTTGTAATCCGACCTCTCGCTCTCTTTCGCGCTTGCCCGCTCCCTCATCGTCAGTGCCACCGTCTCAAGGACGCACCTGCCTGCATCCGAGACGAGAGAGACAGGCTTGCGCCTCTGTCTGAGCGCGCCTCGACGCCCTCGGCACGACCCAGCTCTCCCTGCTCGCCGCTCCCCGCGCTGACGGCCTCTTTCCCCTCGCGCACCCTCGCAGCCCCGCCCCGGCAGACGACGTCTTCATGTCCTCGGCTGCCCCGTCCTCCTCCTCGGCCGCCGCACCCGCTCCCGCAGCCGCAGCCGCACCAGCCCCAACCTCGACCTCGACCTCGGCCTCGGCCTCGGGCGACGCGGCGCTCGGCAACTCAGCCCAGCTCGCGCAGCTGCAGAGCATCTTGGCCAACCTCGGCGCCGGCGGCGCGTCGGTCAGCGGCGTTCCCGGTGCGCTTTCCTCTCCCTCCCTCGCTCGTGCACGTTCCCCGCCGTCCCTCGCCCTCCTCGCCTGTCCCTCCTCGCCCCTCAAGCCCCTAACGTGCTCCCTCCCCGCTCGCAGACTTCACCCTCCCCGACGTCCTCCCCCCCTCGGCCGCCCAGTCCCTCCTCTCCTCCCTCCCGCCCTCCTCCCTCGCCCACCTCGCGTCCTTCCTCCCCCCCTCGCCTCACCTCCCATCCTCGACCCCCGCACAGCAGCTTGCCAGCCTCTCGCGCGCGCTGCGCAGCCCCGAGTTGCGCCGCGCACTCGCGAGCCTCGACCGCGCGCTGAGGACGGGCGCGACGGGCCCGCTCGTGCAGGGGCTGGGGCTCCCGCAGAGGGCGGCGAGGGGGACGGAAGAGTTCTTGGAGGAGGTGCAGAGGGTGGCGGAGGAGGAAAGGGGCAGCGAGGGCGCGACGGGCGAGGGAGAGGGAGCTGAGGGAGGGGAGAAGGGCGGCCCGGTGGCGTGACGAGCTCGCGCGCTCGCTCGACGGGAGGCTTAGCACCGAACGGTGGAACTGAGCTCGTCGTTGCACTGTACCCTGCACCCGCACGAGAGCCGGCTGCTCAGCCCGCGAGAGCGCCGTCCCCTCCGACCGCGCGCTCGAGCCCCTCGGCTGACGCCCCTTCTCGCTCTCCCTCCCTCCTCGCCCACGTCGCGTCGCAGAGGCCGGCTTCGACGAGATCACGGCCCTCGGCGCCACTCTCGGCTTCGGCGCGCTCAACTTTGTCATGGTGCGTCTCCTTCCTCCTCGGCGTCGAGGGCAGGCAACTTGAGAAGGTCGACTTGCTGACCCCTTCCTCCTCGCTCTCTCTCTCTTTCCCCTCTGCAGGCTGCTCCCGCCGTCTGGACCATCGACACCTTCAGCAGGTACGTTCTCTCGCCAGGCGCTCGCACGACAGGCTCGAGACTGACTCCTCCACTTCCCAACTCCTCCCTCTCTCTCCTCCTCGACCGCCCGCAGGCGCAACCTCCTCCTCACGACGTTCCCCATGATGTCGGTATTTCTGCTCCTCGCCGGAATGGGCTTCTTCATCCAGGAGGGAAGCAGTGGGCGCACGGCGGTCATCGCGCTCGGCGTTTACTTGCACTTTCAGTGGCTTTCCTCTGCCTCCTCGCCAGTCCTGTGGCTAACGCCGCCCTCGGATCGCTCTCGCTCGCAGGCATGGCCTACTCTCCCGGCGAGGGTCCTGTTCCGTGCGTCGCGCCCTCCTTCCCGCTCTCGTCGTTCTCAGCTCACATCCTCCTCGGTCTGCAGGTTCACCTACTCGTTCGTCCTTCCTGACCGCTCCCGCCTCGTGCGGGCTCGCCGTGGTGACGTCGCTCTCGATGCTCGCAGGGCCGAGGCGTTCCCGCTCTGCGTCAACAGTGAGTCGACGATCTTGCTCGAGGGAGAACTCGAGGCGCCGACGCTGACCCTCTCTCGCCGCTCTTCGGACAGACGACGATGAGGCGCCTGCGGTGCGCACGAGCGCGCCTTCGACCTTTCGGCTCTTGTGTAGCGCGACTTGCATGGTTCCCTCCCTCCCCGTCGAGCGTCGGCGAGAGACGAGGCACGAAAGCTCTCCCCTGCGGGCTCCTCCTGCCCAGACCTCTCGTGCAGACTCTAGTCACCTGCACCTCGTGAGCGAGACGGCGCGCCGAGACCAGCAGCAGCGACGCCGGAGCTGTTCTCGTCCGCCACGAGCTGCTTGCTCCTCGACTCGCTCCTGCGGGCTCTGCTCGCTGAGCGCAGCCTCGCACGCTCCCTGGGCCCTCTCAAGAGTGCACAGTGAGGGTCAAGCCGCCCGGGACGAGGCGACGAGCCTGTAGCGCCCCTGCAGCCCCTCGAGCTGACCCCGCACGGACCCCTCGCCGCTCGAGCGAGGAACCGCGAGAACATTTGCGGGATCGCGCGGAACAGAGCTCTCCTTGCGCAGGAAGGGCGATGCAGAGCGTCGTTACAGACTCGAGGTGCGGCGCACGAGGAACGGAGCAAGATGCAAGATGGGGAATGCACAGAGGAGGGAGCGCAACGAGAGGGTCGACCGAGGATGAGAGGGGTATGATGGCGAGGACGCAGCGCGAGGGGATCAACCACAGATGGACGGCGACATGTAGAGAGGAGGAAAAGAGGTACGGCATCGAGTACGAGAGACGAGAGGGAGAGAGGAAGAGGACGAGGAAAGGGAAACGACGTCACAGCGCCGCGAGCGGCCGGCTCCCTCGTCGACCGAGGATGCTCGAGATGAAGACGCCGATGCTGCCCTTGCGCGTGCCGACGGCGGGCAGCGGCGCCGCAGCCGTCGCGCCAGGCGACGAGCTGCTCGCGCGCGACGAGCCGGCGGCGCTCGCGTCGACGACGACGACGGGCGGCGGCAAGAGCCTCGCCTCGTGCCGCGGCGCGTACGACGGCATCGGCGGCGAGGCGGGCGCCGTCAGGCCCGAGGCGGCGTGCCCGTCGCCGCTGCGCGCGGGAGCGGTCGACGGGCGGCTCGAGCGCGAGACGAGGTGGGCGTCGCGAGGCGAGACGTACATGTCGGGCTCGGCGACGAGGGGCGACTCGTTGGCGACGAGCGAGTCGTCGACGGCGAACGGATCGCGGAAAGAGGACGAGGAGGGCGCGAGGACGGAGAGGGTCGGCTCGGGCGACGAGGGCGGGCTCGGCGAGGCGATGCTCGGCGAGGGAGCGTCGAGGAGGTCCATGCGGGCGTCGCCGTCCTCGCCTTCTTCTTGCGCAGGGAGGAGCGGCGCTGACGTCGACGTGCGCAGGCTATCGGCGCCGGACCCGCCGCCAAGCGTGAGGCCCAGCATCCGGTCGGCCGACCCGAGCAACGTCGAGCTCGAGCCCGCCAGCCGAGGGGACCGCAGCGGGTCGCTCGCCGTGCTCGACGCGGTCGCGACCGACGCGATCGACAGGTTCGACACGCTCTGCGACGAGTCGCCGAGGACCGACGACCGCTGCGAGCTCGCGCTCCGAGGGCGGTACCTCGCCGACGACGAGCGGCACGAGCGCCCGCTGTGCCGGCTCATCTGCGGCGAGTGCGACGGCGAGAAGGGCGGGTGCGAAGGAGCCCTCGGTGCGAGGTGCGACGACGACGATGACGATGCCGACGGCGGCTCGGGCGAGGTGACGAGGAACTCCATCGTGCTCGGCGTGATGGGCCCGAGCGTCTCGAGCGTGCTCGAGCGCGACACGCCCGGCGGCGCCGACGTGACGGACGACGGCGAGTGCATCGTCGCGTTCGGGAGCGGGAGCGGCGCCGGCGGATCTCGGCGCACGCGGGTCCGTGCGGGCGCGTCGTTGGCGTCCGAGTGCTCCGACATGCGGCGGCCGTGATGAGGGCGGCGGCAGGTGAGGTGAGGGACGGGTGCGGTCGAGATGCGGCGGTCGGTGCCGGCGTCGGGCGAGGCGAGAGGAGATCTAGAGGGTTCGGGCGAGGTGCGGTCGAACTTGAGCTGGAGGGCAAAGTCCGAGTTGCGGCGCTCGCCTCGGCGTTCAGCGAGGCGAGAGAGAAGGGTTGTCGCCGTGCTCGTGCGGCAGCTTGCCCTCGAGAGCTGCGGGACGATGGCGGCGCAGACGTGGACGGGTAGAGGTGCGAGGTCGACCGAGAAGGAGCTGCCATTGCGGAGCTTGTACGAGATCTGCGCCGGGCGAGCGACGTCAGCACGTGCAAGAGCGGAGAGGCGAGAGCGAGAGAGGAATGCCGACGCACCTTGCCCGCGAGCGAGAACGAGATGCGGAAGGTGCTGCTTTCGCCCGTCTCGCCCACCGTCCAGCGATGCGGCCCCTGGCCCGGTATCCGCACGTGGAACTTGCCGCGCTCGACGATCTCGACCGACTCGTGCGCGTAGAGCGGGAACCGGTGCGGCACGAGCGCGGCCGACGACTCGGGGTCGGACGGCGGCGACGGCGTGCGGCCGTGCAGCGTGCGCTCGTCCTCTGACGGCGGCGTCGTCGTCGCGGACGGGCCGAACGAAGACGACGAGCGGCTGAAGACCGAGGCGAAGCGCTTGCTCGGGCGCCCGGGTCGAACGAGCTCGTCGGCCTCGATCGCAAAGTCGTGCGTCGTCTGGAACTGGGCGTTGCTCTTGAGGTTCGTGACGTCGCGGCGAAGCCACAGCTTGAAGCTCTTGATCTGAACGCCGCTCGCCTCGGGCAGGCGGAAGTGCGTCTCGACGGTGAGCGGCTCGAGGACGCCGAACGGCTCGCTCGAGATGCGCAGGTCGTAGCTGAACGGGAGGGGCGAGGCGGCGCTCGTCGAGGAGGCCCAGCCGCGTTGGCCGGCATCGGGAGGGAAGAGCGGGACGGTGGCGTGGCGGACGAGGCTGAGGTTGCGGGAATGCTGCGCCTCGATGCGGCCGACCTTGACCGTGTCGACGTCTGCGAGGAGGGCGAGAGTCAGCGTCGGCGCTCGCGCAGAGCGAGCGAGACGAGGACGCACAGGCCTCGATGCGCCAAGCGACGCTGGCCTGGCAGGTGCCGACCTTGAACTGCATCTTGGACAGGCCGACGACGTCGTGCGGGACCCGGAGCGCGAAGCGGTGCTCGCGCGGCTCGAGCCGCTCAGCGTCGGCGCCGCTTTCGGGCGTCCACAGGACGCGCTCGTCGATGACGTCCTTGATCACCTCGCGCGACGCCTTGCCGTCCCACGCGTCGACGCGGACGAGGCGCACGACGATGCGGCGCACCTCGGGCGCCTTGCCCGACGCGCGCTCGTCGAGCCCGGCGACGACCCGGCCTCGCACGACGACATCGGTCACGCCGAGGACGCCCGTGTACGGAAAGTTGTTGACGTTGCCGCTGACGGGCAGGATCTGGAGCGTGATCATGGGCGAGCGTTGGCGAGTCGGGGAGGGGGACGGCGGTCGGCGACGGCGCAGGTGACGATGAGCGGGGTGCACTGGGTCGCTCAGCAGCGGCTCATCGTCTGTCGTGGCGGGCCGAGGGAGGGACGAGGTGGTGGAGCTCGACGGGCCGCGGCCGTTCGGCAGGTGGGGGAGGAGCGAGGGGAGGGGACGGGAGGTGGCAAGGGCGGATCTGGGACAGGAGTGCGCGGTTCAGCATGGGCGACACGTCGCTGCGCAGACTCGAGGCCAGCTCGAGCGGGCGAGAGGGGGAGACGCACCTTGCGAGGGGCCGCGTCCAAGACGAGCTAAATGCAGCTCGAGGCCGTCACACAACGACTGGTGGCTTGCAGCTGGCTGGACGGCGGACGTGCACGGTGCAGAGGAAGAGGACTGGCGGGTGGCAGGCGGCCGTCGAAAGACCGAGCGTCGAGGGAGCCAGCACTCGAGCGCGCTAGCGACAAGTGCGGAGGTCGGGGGCTTGGATAGGAGGGGGGAACGCCGGCGTAGCGTCGAACTTGTCCAAGCGGGCCTGCGCGCTCGTTCGACTCGCGCGGTGGTGTGCGGTGCTGCTCGAGCTCGCCTGCGAGGTGTGTCGAGGGCGAGAGGAGCGAGGGAGGGCGTCGCGGACCGGCACTCGGTGGACGAACGCACGCTCACACCGCCTCGGAGACGGTTTCGGCCTCGCCGACTGCGGAGCTAGCGTGGTCTGCGAAACGCGCGTGCGGCCCCCGATCAACCCAAATCGACCGCCCTCGTGAGGCGCGGAGCCGGGGCCGACAAGGTCAAAGGGCGGAGCGGGCGATCCGTCTCGCCAACTCAAACTCTCTCGCGCGCGCCGCCTCCTCGCTCGGGCCTCTCGCTCTCAAACGTCTCGCTCTCCGAGCGTGGGAGCGCAGCACCGAGTGCCCGCTTCGTCCTCGGCCTCGGCCTGCCAAAGCTACAGTAGCTGCAGCCCGACATGCTCCGCTCGAGCTGCACCGGTCGCCGGCTGGACTCGCTCGTAAGTGCACTGCTCGCCCGCCTCGCGCGAGCACGGCCGAGGTCCGGGCGCTCGCTCGAGTGACGACCGGTCACCGTTCTTCGCGGCACTTGAGCTTGTTCGCGCGCTACGAGCACCTCTAGCGCGGACGGACTGCATTCTGCGATGCGTCCAGGGGGTCGCTCGACGTGGTCTCGCCAGGGAGAGCAGCAAGCTTCGCTCGAGCCCCGGTTGGCGAGACGCCCACCCGAGCCCGGCGGAGGCTGAGGTCTTGCCGTCGTAAATTCGAACGAGGTGCAGGTGTCGATCCACTGCCATCGTTCGCGATCGCAAGGCTAACGCAAATTGGTCGTGTGCTCGCTCCCCTTGTTCTCGCCGCGCGTGGAAGAAGCAACAGCGTCGACGCTCTGGGGTCCGCCCACGACGACCGCGGGCAACGCTTGACGTCGCTCTCGTCGCACGAGTTACTCGTCCCGAGGTGCGAGCGAGAGAGCATGCGCCAGCCTCGCTCCCTTGCGCCAGCTCCCGGACCCCTCGCGCTGTCGACGGCGAGGGGGCCGAGGAGACAAGGGGACGTGGTCGCCCTTTCGCGATCGTGCACTCCTGGCCAGCTCGCCCAACAGCTTGTCCCCTTCGACCGTCTTTGTCCAGGGCGTCAACGGCGAAGGTGGCAGAGGAAAGCGGTGGGAGAGGTCCGTGCGCTCGCCGCGGGCGAGGCGCACCTGGTCCGCGACAAAGGCATCGCGTGCCGAGGTGACTCTGCATGTACACGCTTTCTGCGAGCTGTCGATTCTCTGGTAAGAGAACTGCGAGGAGGAGCGACCGCGAGCGAGCCGGACGAGAGCGGACTCCGCGGAGAGCGTGGTTTGCCCCTGAGCGCGGCCGCACGACAGAGGGAAACAGCTCTCGACTCGTCTCAGACCATAAAAAAGCTCCCTGTGCTGCTATCAAGCCCTCTGCGAGCGTGCACCAGGTTGCCCCGCGGCCGCCGGCCGGCTCCCCTCCTCGTCCTCCCTCCTCGTCCACAGCTCGCCTCCTCTCGACGGCAGCTCGCCCAAGATGGCTGCCAGCACGCCCACGCCCTCGAGCGAGATCATCCACCTCGTGACGACCTTTGCCGACTCGCTCGACTCGCTCCCGCCGTCCCTCACCCGCTCCCTCAGCGACCTCAAGGAGCTCGACGCCGTCCTCAACAGTGCGTCCGCCTTCCCGTGCCGCCAGCTGTCCAGACGTGCTCGCAGCCTATTGCAGGGCTGAGCCATGCCGTCCACCGAGCCCCTCGAGCTGATTCGGCGCCGTCCACCATCGTCCTCCCCCGCAGGCTCGCTTCAGAGCATCACCGACAAGCTCCGCCTCGTGCACGACATGATGCACACGCCCGAGCCAGGCTCTAAGCCTTCGATCGAGCCGCCCAAGTACACCCCGCTCGACCGCCTCAAGCTCCTGCGCGAGGTCGCAGAGGACGCTCGCGTGTTCCGCCTCGGCGGCGAGGACAAGATCCGCGTCGCGACCAACACGTGCGAGACGGTGCGCGGTGCTGCTCTGCGACTCGCTCTGGACGAAGCGCATGCTGACCCCTTGCTCCTGCCACAGATCGCGACCCACACCTCGCACCTCGCGACGCTCTCGACCCTCCTCCTCAGCTTCCTCCCCGAGCACCTCCAGCCGCACCTTCCCGCGCCCTCGGCCCCGCACGGCTACCCTAAGTCCAACACGCCCTCGTCGGCCATCGCGCGCCGCCAGATGTTCGACTACCCGCCCTCGCGGCACCCGGGCCAGGGCAGCACCTCGCGCCTCTCGGGCGCGCTCGGCATGGTCCGCGAGCACTACGACCTGACGCGCGGCGGCGCCGCGGCCGGTGTCGCGGGCGCGGGCGGGCCGGGCGCAGCGGGCGCGCGAGGGTACGGCCAGGTGGGGAGGAAGCGCACGGCCCAGGTCGACTACAGCATCTACGGCGACGACTATCCGATGGGCGCTGGCGGCGTGGCGGCGGCTCACGGCCGCAAGGACAAGGACAAGGACCCGGCGCAGCGCCACCCGAACCAGTACACCAAGAAGCGGCTCCAGGGCGCGGCGTCGGTCGGCGGCGGCATGGGCGGCGTCCAGGGCGGGTACGGCGGCGTGTCGCCCTCGGGCGCGCTCGGCGGTGTCATCTCGGCTCAGTCGGCCAACGCCGCCGCGGGCGTCTACTCGAACGCCGTCCCGCACCCGATGGGCATGACGGCCGTCGAGGCCGTCAAGGAGAAGCGGCGCGGGCAGGAGGCGGCCGCCGGCGCGAGCTCGGCTGCGTCGGCCGCCGCCGCTGCAGCTGCGGCCATGGGCTCGACGAGCGGGCCTGTCAGTCGGTCGAGCAGCGTCGCGCCTGGGGCGGGCGGCGCCGCGATGGGGTACCAGGGCATGGCGAGCCAGAGCGAGTACGACCTCGCGACGCTCGGCGGGTCGCAGGGGCGGGCGCCGGCCAAGCGCAAGGTCGACGACGTCGCAGGAGCGTCCAAGCGCCGCAAGAAGGGGTGCGTCCCCGTCTCCTCGCGCTGTGAGGCCCGTGCGCCTTTGCGCACGAGCCGCGCTCGTGCTGGATGACGAGCCGCTGACCCTCCTCGCACTCCCACAGCGTCAACGACTCGCCCGAGCCTCCCGTCCGCTCCCTCGCCGGCACCGTCCAAGCCGCCGTCCGTGCCCCTCGGCGCCAGGGCTCGACCTCGACCCGCGCCGACGACCCGCCGTCGCCCGTCGCGGCGGCGCAGCTCGCGCTCGACGACGACTTTGACGCCGCGCTCGACGGCGCCGACGACGACGGCGACAAGACGCTGTACTGCTTCTGCCAGCGCGTCAGCTTTGGCGAGATGATCGCGTGCGACGCGCCCGACTGCGAGCACGAGTGGGTGCGTCGGCCTCGTCCTCTCTTCCTCTGCCCTCGGTCGGCGGCGCCTTTCAGCCGCCGTGCAGGTCTGCAGCTCTCCGATGACGGCTGACTTTCGCTCTCATCGTGGTCGCTCGCAGTTCCACCTGCCGTGCGTCGGCCTCAAGAGCATCCCGGACGGGCGCTGGTTCTGCGACGAGTGCAGGGTGCGCCGCTCGCCTTCTCTCTCTCGCTCCTCTCTACTCGCTCGAGTGCTGTAGGTGCTGACGATGCGCGTGACGCCGCACAGCGCACGTCCAAGGCCGGCAAGAAGCGGCGGTAGATTTTGTCCTCGCGCGGCGGTGGAATCGAGCTGTTCGTCGTCGCTGTTTGTGCACCGAGAGAGCGAGCGCCGCTGCGGAGATTAACGTCGCTCTGCGGAGAGTACTCTGAGAAAGCCCGCTGCCCTCGGCGTCGGGTGCTGACGAAGCGAGAGGTCCGCCGAGACGGCGGGTGGTGCGGAGGAGAGATCGGCTCGCGCTGATTCCTTGTCCTCTCTTCGACCCACTGCTCTGGCTGCCTGCTTGCTCTGCCCTGCACCACTCTCCAAGCCCGACCCGCCATGCAGCGCGAGGTGTCGCCCGCGTCGGTCGCGAGCACGGCGAGTCGCCCAAAGAGCATCTCGTCCGCTCGCGCTCCTCGTCCAGCACCCAGGCCGGCCTTCAATCCAGGTGCGTCCAGCGCATCCTACACAGCTCCACACTCGAGGCCGCACCGACCGATCCGCCCGCGAGCTGTAGCTGACCCACACACCTCGCTTCCCCGCACCCTCCTCCTCCGTCCTCGCTCAACTCGACCAGTCGCCCTCGCGCTCAAGAAGCTGACAATTGCCGGCGCGGCCTTTGTGGTCGTCTTCTGGCTCGTCGCCCTCTGGCTCTTCGGCAGCTTGGTGCGGCCCTCCTCGCTCAAGGCCTCCACCTCGTCCTCGTCCGCTCGCTGACTCCCTCCTTCTCAACTGCAGTATGAGACGTCGAGCCACACGCACAAGCTCAGCGTCGCCATCGTCGACTTTGATGGCGGGCCCGTCGGTGCGTCGCTGCCGCAGCTTCCTCGTCCTCCCGCTGTCTTTGCTGACCACGACTCCTTCTCGCGCAGGAACCGCCTTGCTGAGCGCTGTCGACGCCGTCAACGGGCAGGACAACTACCCGACCTTCCATATCCTCGTCGCCAACTCGACCTCGCCCGCCGAGGTGCTGCACCAGGTCTGGACGGGCAAGTGGTGGGGCAGCATCGTCGCCACGTCGGGCGCCTCGAGCCGGTTCGACGCCGCCATCGCGTCGGCGTCGGCTGCTGCGACCTACGACGCCTCGAAGGCCCTCGAGTACAGCGGGCTCGAGGTGCGCTACACGACGGCGTGGTCGGGCGTCGTCCTGCCCGCGCTCAACAAGGTCATGCAGTCGGCCTACGCCCGCTTCGACCGCGATACGGTCGCGCCGCTCCTCTCGTCGGGCACGGCCTACTCGTCAGCCTCGGCGCAGGTCCTCGCCGCACCCCTCGCGGCGACGTTCGTCAACCAGACGCCGTTCACGTACGGCACGCGCATCGTCCTCAACACGATCGCCTTCGTCCTCCCCTTCCTCTTCCAGTTCTTCTTCCTCCTGTCGTGGAACGGCCTCTTCCTCGGCCTCGGCGTGTACCGCAACATGTCGTTCGCGCGCCACGTCAAGTTCCGCCTCGCCATCTCGCTCGTGTGGACCCTCGTCACGAGCCTGTGCTCGGTCGCGTGGGGCGCAATGTTCGACGAGGGGTACAGCCTCGACGCCAAGCAGTTCTTTGCGCTCTGGACCGTGCACTGGTGCGTCGCGACGACCGCCTCTGCCCAACTTGCGCGCGCACGGGCCTCCTCTCGCCCGCGCTCAGGCCTCCTCTTCAGGATCAGCCAGCTGACGAGCCCGCCGCCGCAGGGTCTTCTCGATGATCACGCTCGACACGCTCGACTGCGTCACGACCTGGGCGCCGCTGCCCGCCGTCCCCTTCCTCGTCGTCTCCATCATCATCACGTCCATCGCCGCCATCATCTGGCCGTACGAGGTGCGTCCCTGCGTCTCTCTGCCTCCCTCTCGCTCGTGGCGCACGTCGCTGACGCTCTCTGCGACTACTCCCTGTCGACGCTGCAGCTCTCGAACGACTTCTACCGCATCCACGTCATCTTTCCCTCGCACGCCGCGTGGAGCATCATCATCACGATCCTCGGCCGAGGCTGCGTCAACACGCTCAGCAGGGACGCGCCCATCCTCGCCGCGTGGCTCGTCGTCCTCAAGGCGGGCGTCCTCGTCTCGCTGCGCCGCCGCGCTCGGCAGGGCTTGGTCCTCGCCGACGTCAAGGACAAGGCGCCGGCGACCTCGACGGCGACGGCGGCGGCGACGACGAGCGAGCAGCACGGGCAGCAGCTCGCCGTCGAGAAGGTGTGAGGGCCGAGGGAGAGGGCCGACGTCGCGAGGAGAGAGCGCGGGGGAGAAGCGCTTGCCGGACTCGCTTGCTGCTCGCTCTCGAATTCTAGAGACTCGCCTCGTTCTGTCTTTGCGAGAGCGCGTGTAACATAGGGTCTATCGGACAGAGCGTGTGTGTGCACAGGATGGACAGAGAATGCGAGAGAGGGAGAGAAAGAGGAGACAGACAGGAAGAACTACAACTCGCCCGCGCGCTGCGACGGCACCTTGCGCATGCTGAGCGGCCCACCAACGACAGGCAGCGCCCTCCCCGTGCCCGTCCCGCCTCCCTCTCGCTGCGGCCGGTCGACGGCGGCGAACCGGATCGACGGTCCTCCTGCGCCCGAGTCGCCCGAGTTGTCGCGCTCGGGCGAGCCGGCGCGCGAGGCCGGCGCCGACGGGCCGGGCGAGCGCGAGGGCCCGCGCGTGCGGAACAGCTCGCGCACCGACTGCATCGCCTTGCTGTTCTGGCGGGCGGGGAGCGGGCGAGACGTCGAGGGCGCCGCGGCGGGTGCGGGTGCGGGCGCGGGCGAGTCGTCGTCCGAGGGAGGGTCGATGCGCTCAGAGCGGAAGAGCGACAGGCCGGGCTGCGGCGAGGCCGAGCGCTGCTGCGCTGCGACGGGCTCGGGCGAGGCGGTGCGGCCCTGCGACGAGAAGTAGTCTCCCTGCGGCGACCGACCTCGTGCGGGCGTCTCGGCCGGCGTGTCGCCCTCGCGGTGGACGGCGAGCTTGGAGCCCGTCGCGCGCTCGTCACCTCGTGCGCTGTTGCGCGACGACGGCCGCTCGTACTTGGCGAGGTCGGCCTCGAGCTCCTCGGCGGGGTGGCCGAGCGCACGCAGGGCGTCGAGGTGCTTCTTGGCCTTGCGCCGCTTCTCCTCGGGCGTCATGTCGCGCACCGTGATCTTGCCGTCGCCGCGCTCGGTGACGACCTGCGAGCGAGAGGCAGCGAGAGGGGGAGGAAGGAGCAAAGTCAGGATGAGGGGTCCGTGCGCGGCAGGAGAGCGAGAGGGGGGACGCACCTTGTCGCCCTCGATCCACTCCTCGTAGTCACGACCCTGCGGGCTCGAGTCGCGGTACTTGCGCTCCTTGCGGCACCAAGCGTCGCGCTCGAGCTTCTCGCGCCGCTTGCGCTCGCGCTCGGCGGGCGTCCCGCCCATGGCCGACGGCGGCTCGTCGCGCAGCTTGAGCTTGGCGCCGACAGCCGAGCCCTGGCGCATCATCTTGGCGGCGACGCGCTTGACGGCGTTGGCCTCGTGCTGGCCCTCGCCGTGCTTCTCGGTCAAAGCGCGCTTCTGCTCCTCGATCTCGCCGTCGGGCACGTCGTGGACCGTCTTGTCCGGGTGCGCCTTGGCCTTGCGCTCCTTCTCGGGGTGCTCGTCGGCGTCGACGACCTCGACCTCGCCGTTGCCGTGGTCGATGATGATCTGCGAGCGGGAAGCGGGGAGAAGGAACAGAGGTCAGCTCTGGCGCGGTCGAGGCGACGGCGATGACGACGACGACGAGGGGAAGACGCACCTTGCGGCCCTCCTGCCAGGTCTTGGTGCCACGACAGTAGCGCGCCTCGAGCTTGGGGTCGCGCTTGCCGCCCTTGCGCGGGCCCATCGGGACCGGGCTCGGCGACCTGCTCCTGCTCCTGCTCCTCGCCCTCGGCCGCCGACGCTCCTTGCGCTCCTTGCCCTTGCCCGAGCGCTTGTGCGCTGCGGCGTAGCGGGCCTTGGACTCGGGCGAGTCGCTGTCGTCGGCGCCGTCCTCGGCGAGGATGTCGTGCGGCGGGTGGTCGTCCATCTCGCGGCGGCGCGCCTCGGCCATCTCGCGCTTGTGCTCGGCGGCACGGTGCTTGCCGCGCTTGATGTCGCTCGCCGAGTCGACCTCCTTCTCGACGTCGGTGCCGCCGCGCTCCTCGACATCCGAGTCGCGGTCGCCCGCCGCGCCGCCGTCGCGGTGCTTCTCCTTGCGCCGCTCGATGAGCTCCTCCTTCTTGCCCGCGCCGACCTTGTGCGACTTGGGCGGCGCGCCGAACATGGCCATGTCGCCCTTGTCCTCCTCGACCTCGTCCTCGATCTCGCGCTCGACGTCCGAGTGCGACGGGCTGTGGCCGACCTTGCGCCGCGCCTCGTCCGTCGCGTGCTGCTCCTCCTCGTCCTCCCGGTCGACCGCCTCCTCGTCCTCCTCGTCGATGCGGTCCTCGCGCCGGCCGCGCTCGGCCTCGTCCTTCTCGTCGAACGAGCGGCGGCTCGACGACGGGCTCGCGCCGGCGCCGGCGCCCTTCTCGGCGAGGCTCTCGGGCGACTCGTCGTCGCGGTTGATGACGATGTCCTCGGCGCGCGTCGCGCGCTTGACGCGGCTCATCCAGCTCGGCTCCTCGTCCTTGGCGCGCTCGGCGCGGCTCGTCGTCCCGAACGAGAACGTGCGGCCGAACCCAGAGTTGCCCGACTGGGCCGTGAGGGTGCGCGAGAACGAGGCGACGCGCGAGTGGACGCGGCGGCCGAGGGTGAAGAACGAGATCGAGAGGCCGTGCACGAGGATGGACGACAGGACGATGGCGTAGGTGACGGGGACGATCATGAGCGCGAGCGTCTCGACGCCGTTCTCGGGAGGGATGTTGGGCGTCGGGAGCTTCTCGGCGGCGAGGGTCGACTGCGGGCGAGAGGGGCCGAGAGGGGGAGGATGAGGGTCAGCGACGAGGTACGTGCGCAGGAGCTGACGACGAGCTCGACGCACGATGAAGATGGCGCCGACGCCCATGGGCCCGAAGTGGCCGGCGAAGATGGCCTCGCGCGTCGTCTTGATGTCGGGGATCCAGTGGTACAGCGCGTACATGGTCGGGAGGCGGCGGAGCGCGAGGATGGCGATGCAGAGCAGGAGGACGCGCCACCAGGTGAGTGTCGTGTTGACGCTCTGCCAGGCGTTAAAGGGCATCGTGGCGCCGATGTAGATGAAGATGGCGCAGTTGGCGAGCAGGTCGATCGTCGACGAGAAGTTCGACTCCTCGATCGACTCGGTGAACCTGCAGAGGGTGCGACAGCGTCAGTCCCCGCTCGCCATCGAGCTCAAGCCGCCCGGCGGCGCGTGCCGACGGGGAGCACAGAGAGGAGAGAGGAGGACGCACCAGTCGTCCCACGCGAACGCCGTCCCGCACGCAAACGCCGCGAGCAGGTCGTCGCTCCCGGCGAGCGTCGTCAAGCCCGTGACGAGGAGCGCGAGCGCGACGTACATGGCGACCATCGACTCGCGGTCGATGAGCTCGCGGCGCTTGGAGAACTTGAGGATCTTGCGCGCGATGATGCCGACGGCGGCGCCGATGATGATGCCGAGCACGATCTGGTAGAGGAGGACGAGGACGATCCAGTAGCCGATGGCTGAGCCGACCGAGTGGTCGCCGCGGAGGAGGAGGAAGAGGGCGAGGTACTGCGTGTGCGCGGGAGGTCGTCGTCAGGTTGGGGCGCCTGGACGGCGAGAAGGACCAGGGAGCCGACGCACGAGGAAGGGGAACGCAGCGCCATCGTTGCAGCCACTCTCGGCCTGGAGGAGGTGCCGGATGTGGCTCGGGACGTGCTCCTGGGCGTACTTGCCCTTGCCAACGACCGACGAGGCGAGGATAGGGTCGGTCGGCGTGACGGCAGCGGCGAGGACGAGGGCGGGGAGAAACTCGAGGCCCGGGATGATGGCGTACATGAGGGCGCCGGCGACCATCCAGCCCATGAGCATGCTGCGAGGAGGACCGTGCGTCAGTCGAGGGCCATTCGGCAGGAGGAGCGAGCGAAGCAGACGCACATGGGCCCGAGGAGCATGGCGAGGTCTCGCCAATGCCGCCAGACGTAAGCTCTGTGGAGGAGAGGAGGTGAGCAGAGCGCCCGAGCGAGGGCTGGGAAGAAACGGAGAGAGCGCACTTTGGCAGCTCGACGCCGATGGCAAAGACCGAGAGCGCGATGACGATGCGGGTGAGCTCGAGCGTGAGCTCGTCCGTGTGGTGACCTGTGGCACGACGAGCGCGTCAGTGAAGGAGCGCGCGATTCGCAGGTGAGGGAGGAGACGCACCCTCGGCCCATGTCCTCGGCGCAAAGATGCCCGCCGCGTAGCCGCTGCGAGCTCGCGCACACCTCGTCAGCCTTGGTCCCGAGCGCACAGCATGAGGGAGAGGGACGCACGAGAAGGCGATGCCGAAGCAGGTCGCGATGATGGCCTCGCCGACGTACATGCGCTCCTTGACGAAACCCCTGCGGCCGCACGGCTCGCCGTCAGCGCTCGGCTCGTCGACACGGTAGGCGCAGGAACGGGGCGCACGAGAAGAGACCGAAGAAGGTGATGAAGACGGAGAGGATGACGATGGCGAGGTGGACGATGTTGACCTGCGGACCCGGTACAAGGGCGCGAGGGAGGACGTCAGCCTCTCGCTCGAGGTTGCGAGGGCGCAGAGGGACAACGAGCGCACCTCTGTGACGACGCTGAAGAGCTCATGACTGCAGACAAGGTCGAGAGAGACGGGCGTCAGCGTCTGTGCGCGCTCAAACATGGCGCGCTCGCCTCCTCGGGCGAGAGCTCCGGTGCCCGCCAGCGGCCCCTCCTGCCCTCTGTGCGGCCGCGCTGTATGGCGAGATCCGACTCACGTCGCCTCCTCGAACGTGCCCGCGCCCGAGTACAGGCTCGAGTTCTGCGGGTCGCCCCTCGCCGGCTCAAACTCCTCGGACCGCGGGAAGAGGGACCCAGAGCGCGCGAGGAGGAAGTGGGCGAGGGCGCCCGTCGTGGCGTTGACGCCTGCGGAGAAGGCCGACATGGCGGTGGGTGGCGCTGGGCAGGGCGAGGCGGGTCGAGGCTGAGAGGAGCGAGAGACGCGGGACCGAGTCGGAGGAGGAGATGAGAGCGAGTGGAGGGGCGAGGGGCAGCGACGGCGAGTGGCGGGGCGCGGCTGGTGTGCGCAGGTGCTCGATCGAGTGCAGCTGGATGCACTGGGCTGGACGTGCGTGCTGCTCGAGGTGACGACGAGCGGGGGACGGTGGACTCCGCCTCTCGCGCTCACGCTCGCGCTCACCAACTTCGTCCGCCGGACGTGAGCCGAGAGATCTCACATTTCTCGACAGCCCGCAGCACAGCGCAGCACTCGAGGAACAGCTTAGGATTGGCAAAGACGAGCAACACGGAACAGACAACGAGGAAGGGCGGGGCAACTAGATCTTGGACTTGGCCTCCTGCTCCTTCTTGTCGCCCGCGGCCTTGGAGAAGGTCGGCGCACTCTCGTACTGCGTGGCGAGGTCAGCGACGAGCCAGACAGAAGAGAGAGGCAGAGAGCGAGACGCACGTCGTCGGTGCGCTCGACGCCGAGCTCGATGAGCTTGGCAAAGACCTGCGGGTCGAGGAAGCGAGGGGCGAGCGACGAGGGTCAGCAGTCGTCGCGGAGGATGTGGAGAACGAGGCGACGCACGTCGGCAAAGTCCTTGTAGAACGCCTCGCGGTCCTCGGCGTCTGCAGCGAGGGGCAAAGAGAGGGTAAGCCTGAGCGGTCCGTGCGGGTAGCTCGAGGCGGCGGCGACGCACACTTCTGGACCCAGGGGATGAACTTCTCGTCCTCGATGAGCGCCATGTCGGTCCTGCGAGGGAGATGCGAGTCAGGACGAGCTCGTACCGGCGATCGATGGGGCGGGAGAGAGGCGAGGACGCACGGCAACATCATGAGCTCCTCGCCGAGGTCCTCGTTCTGCGGGCACGCACGGGCTCGTCAGCACGGCACGAACGGCCAGGAAAGAAGGAGAGGACGCACCCGGAACTGGCGCGGGCCCTCCCACTTCTTCTCCTCCCACTTGAACTTGGTGAGCTGCGAGCGCGAGGAGGTCCGAGCGTCAGCGAGGCCGTACTCGCCGCATTTTCACCAGGAGTCGAGCAGCTCACCATCTTGTAGTACTGCGTGCTGAACTTGGTCGGCGTCACGCTCCACGGGCCCTCGAAGCCCGAGCGGTCCGAGTGGCACCGGCCGAGCGAGTGGGCGCCGGCGAGCGCGACAATCTCCTGGTCGTTGAAGCCCATGCGGTAGAAGATGAAGCGCAGGTGCTCGGCGGCCTGGGCGCCGTCGGGGAGGCGGCCACGCGGCGGGCACTGCGGGCGCGAGGAGGGAGAGCGGGAGGGAAGGGGGGAGACGAGGAGCGTCAGGACGACGAGCTCGAGCTCGAGGCGCGCAGAGGAGAAAGAAGGACGCACCTTGGACTCGTCGACAAAGTCGGTGCGGCCGGGCTTCCACTTGCAGTCGGGCCCGCCCATCTCCTTGATGGCGACGACGCCGGCGAGGGTCCACAGGTCGGCGTACGTGATCCACGGGTGCTTCTCCTTGATGGGCTCGAGGAACCGGCGCGCGTGCTCGAGACCGGCGCTGCGAGGCGGGAAGGGGCGCACGTCAGCTCACAGTTAGCGAGAGAGGGCAAAGAGGACGAGGACGACGCACTTGGCCGGGTCGCCTCCCTCGGCCTCGTACCGCATGCCGGCGCCGTTGCTTCCGCCCGTCTTGGTCTTGTCGCAGTAGGTGCCCGAGGCGTGCCATGCGAGGCTGCGTGCGCGAGGGAGAGAGGTCAGTGGTCGTGCTCGCCGACGCCACAGCCGGTTGAGCGTGATTCCTCTCGTGCACCTCCTGCTCGAGCGCTGTCGCCCAGGAACCCACGGCTCGCAAGCCTCAAGAGATGCCTGCCCTTCCCACACAGGTGCCCGTCGAGCGGCGAGCGAGCGCCACATGCTCCGGCCTGGAGCCCAAGTCGCCGAGAGCGAGGTGCGAGGGCTCACCGAACGAGGACGGGGCCGATCGAGCCGTCGTCGTAGTCGGGCTGGTCGAGGATGCTGGCAATGTCGTTGCGGACGGCGTCAAAGTCGCCCTTGCGCGAGGGCGAGGCGGCGTCCTTCTGGGTCTTGGGAGCCGAGGGCATTGCGGGCGGGTGGTGCTGGTTGAGGGGGGTGGGTGCGTGGGTGAGCAGCGGGTGCAAGGCTACTCGGCAGCTGTGCAGTACCCTGTGTGGTTGAGGGAGGGGGGCAGGGCGAGCCGTCCGTCCCCTTCTCCTCCTCCTCTGTCCGCCGGCCAAGTCGGCGCCCGGCGCCGATCAGCTCTGCCTCGAAATCGGCCTCCCCTCGTTGGCTGTCCAGTCCTTTCACCAACTCAATCTAGAGAACCACTGCACTGAGCTGCACTGCACCGACAAGAGAGAAAGTCGAGTACGGACAAAGTCCGCGGAGTCGAGGGCCTGCCATCGGCGCCCGAGAGCTCCTCGTCCACCACGACCCTGCCACGGCGCAGACTCGCCCGCCCGTGCAGCAGCGCTCGCACGACATAGCCAGCTATCCGACTGCAGGCCTCGCTGCGCACCGGCGAGCCCAGCAACCGCCCGCGCTCCCTCGAAGCAGGCCAGCTTCAACTCGCAGCGGCGCCGCCCTCAGCTCGACAAGGGGCGCACGCGCGACCACTGCATCCACACGAGCACTCGCACCTCGCCGACTTCTGCCAGTCGCGCTACCCGGCAAGCCACCGTCGCCAACCTCCTCCGCAGCCGACGACCCTCTCCCTCCCACGCTCATCTCGCCCGCCGCCATGTCGTCCGAGACGACCATCACGATCCTGCCGACCCACCTGCGCCTCGTCCACATCCCGCTCTCGCGCCAAGAGGCCCTCATGAGCCGCGTCCTCGAGTGCATGTGGTTCCGCCGCGAGTGCGTCTCCCTCTCCCGGCCCGTCCAGCGCTCTCAAGCCGCCCAAGCTGACTCGGTCTGCACGCGCAGGAATGACCCCTTCTTCGCCCTGTGCCGCAACGAGGTCGAGTTGTCGCTCTTTGCCGACGCGGCGAGCGTGCGCGGGTGCTTTGGCGACTTCATGGGCTCGACGGCGAGCGCGCGCAAGAAGGAGCCGGCGCCGGCGACAGTCAAGGGCAAGGAGCGTGCGAGGGAGGACGACGACGAGGTGCTCGTCGGCGACGAGCTGTGGGTCGCGCTCGAGATCGCGTTTGGCGGGAACGGCTGGGGTGCGTCCCGCTCTCTCTCTCGCTCTCCTGCCACCTCGGTCATCTCTGCTGACTCACGTCCTCTCGCAGAGGAAGCTGCTCCTCGTCTACACGCCCTAACCTCGCCTCTCGCCGCCGCCGCCGTCTCGATCCTGTTCGTCTCGTCCTTCTACGCCGACTACGTCCTCGTCCGCGCGTCGGCGCTCGGCCTCGTCACGCACATCCTCGAGAACGAGGGCTTCGCGTTTGCCGAGGCCGACAAGGCCATGGAGGAGGAGCTCAAGGGCATGCGCGTCCGCGAGGGCGAGGAGCGCGCCGCGGGAGGAGGCGGGCGCGCGAGCGGTACGTCGACGCGCAGGATGAGCCGCTCGGACGGGACGATGTACGACGAGGAGGACGAGGAGGAGGGGCTCAGCGACCTCGTCGGGAGCCTCGTCCTGAGCGATGCGGGCAGCGCAGGGACGGCGGGCGGGCGCGGCCGACGAGGGTCGAACGAGGGCGCGGGCGCGTCGCGCTCGTCGTCATTCTCCCTCTCGCGCTCCAACTCGCTTCACCTCTCGTCGGCGACGCACCCCGGCGGCGCGGTGTCGCCCGTCCCGCGCTCGCCCGCGCCGTCGGCGACCATGGCCCCGCCGCTGTCGCTCCTCCCCGACGAGCTCGTCTGCGTCGGCCTCTCGCCCGCGCACGAGTCGCAGTGGCGCGCCAAGGTCGTCGAGGCCCTCTTCTTCGCCGACCGCGTCCTGCCGCGCCCTCCAACCGGCTCGTCCCCGACCTCGCCGACCTCCCCTTCCCGCCCACTGCATTTCGCCTCCTTCTCGCCCGCCTCCGCCACCCTTCCCCTCTCCCGCCAAGCCTCGCTCAACCCCCACCGCCAGCGCTCGCACCCGAGCGCCCGCACCTCCCCGCACGACGACCTCCCCGCCGCGCCCGAGTCCGCCACGCCCCGCGCACGGCCCTCTCCGCCCTCGCGCACGGCCTCGACCTCGCTCCCGACGCCCCTCGCGCCGCACCCGGTCCCGTTCGTCGCCCTGACGCAGACGCCCGACGGCACGTCGCTCACGGCCGACGTGCGCCTCCTGCGCCGGCTGTTCCCGCCTGGGTGCGACGGCGCCGGCGACGAGGTCGTCTTTGCGACAGGCGAGGCGGGGCTGGCGGGAAGGTGGGAGGGAGAGGAGGGGCTGAGGGGGTGGGAGGGCGAGTGGGAGGCGATGCGGCGGGAGGAGGAGGAGGGAGAAGAGGACGAGGAGGGCGAGCTACGGGCGAGCTCGTCCGAGGGGGAGCTCGGGAGCAGTGCGACGGACGAGAGCGAGGAGGAGGAGCCGGACGGCGACGAGTGGGAGGCCGTCTCGCCGTCGGTCGACTCGGCGGCGCTGCCGAGCGCGGACGAGCAGGACGAGGACGAGGATGGCGACGACCCGGACTCGGCGACGACGGCGCACACGGCGAGCGACCGCACCCTCCTCAAGTGCCTCCAGCTCGACCTCATGAGTATCGGACTCGGTCCGTCCCCGTTCCTCTCCTTCCTGCTCACCTCGACGCTCGGCAGCAGCTGACCCTCGCGCTTCCTCTCCCTTCTCTCTCGTCGCAGACAAGCCCGGTCTCGTCGAGCAATATGCGCAGCTCCTCATCGACGGCGGCGTCCGCTCGCTCCTGTACCAGTCGACGTACGGCTCGGCCAACATCCTCGTCGCCAAGCGCGACGTCGGGCGGGCGAGGAGGCTGCTCCTGCGCGGGTGAGCCTCGCGCTCTCTTCCTCTGCGCTCGCCTAGCCGGGCAGGTCGTCGTGCTGTCATCTCATCGTCGTTGCATATCGAGCGCACGCGGTCGACGCCTGCAGCGAGAGAGGCGGGCGAGCTTGGCCGGGAGAGGTCCGAGAGCGAGAGAGCGGACGAGCCGCGCGAGGTCGGCCGGGGCCAGCTCGAAGCGAGCGGTCAAGCGCGGGCTATCTGGAGCATTAGGGCGAGCGCTTGTAGTCCGCACGGGCGAGCAAGGAGGTCGACGCCCGCCTGGCCCGTGCAAGCCGAGGGAGCGGGCGAGCCGCGCTCGCCGTCTATCGCCAACCCGACCCTGGCCCGCCTCGCTCGCTCGCCCTCTCCCTCTCACCTTCACTCTCTATCTCGTGCTCGTTCTCTCCGTCACCAGCACTCGCACCGACCCCACTCGACCCAGCGCCCCGATGTGCTCGCACGACCCCGCCGCCTCTGCTGCCGACACGCAGTCGGCCCTCCTCCAGGCCATCCTCACCGAGCTCCAGCACGTCAAGGCCAACCAGACCCTCTTTGAGCACAAGGTGCGTCCTCCTTGCCCCTCTCCCGCTTGCCCCAGCGCCTCGTCGCGCTCCCTCGAGCCGGCTCCTCCTCCCCCCCCACGTTGGCCCGACATCATCTGACCCTGGCGCTCTCTCTCGCTCGCCACAGCTCGAGACGTTGACGGTCCCGCCACTGTCGCCCTCGACCTCGACTGTCAACATCCCTGCGCTGAACGGCATCTCGCAGCAGTCGAACGGCATCGTCTCGCCCTCGTCCACCCCGTTCGTCAAGCCCGCCGACCTCCCGACCTCGCCCTCCCTTCCCGCCCGCAAGGACGCCGCCAACGGCGGCTACTCGCAGCGCGTCGTCCTCACGACCTACCCGGGCCAGGTCGGCATCAACCCGATCCCGCTCAACTGGGGCGCGCCGACGCCCGAGGAGCGTGGACCCGTCGTCGCGTCGAGGCAGCCCAAGTCGCTCAAGGTGCGCAACGCCATCGGCGCGTACGGCGGCTCGTACTCGGTCTACCGTGCTCTCGCCTCGGCGAGCGGCGCCGTCGACCCGAACCACCGGCCTGGTGCGTCGCCCGCTCCTCGTCGTCTTCCTCGCCCGCTTTCGTGCACCCTCTCTGGCTCCCTCGCTGACTCGACCCCATGCTCGCAGACTTTACGAACACCGAGCCGCCGTTCACGATCGCGCACAACCCGGCGTGGGACGACCCGAAGAAGATTGGTGCGATGGACCCCTACGGCCACCTCGCGCCGACGCTCTTCAAGTCGTACTTTGACGCCGGCATCGACGTGCGGCCGACCATCTCGATGACGCGCGCGCACCTCAAGCTGAGCGACTTTGACGACATGGTCCGCAACGGCACGCTCGAGGTCGACGGCAAGATTGTCGTCCGCACGCCGACCGACTGGATCAACCAGAACCGCGCCGCTTCGGCGGCGGCCAAGACGGCGCGCTCCGAGGACGACGAGGCCAACAAGCACGTCGAGCACGCCGCGTTCGACGCCGGCGTCGAGCTCAACGTGTCCAAGGCGGCCATCGACCCCGTGTGGAACCTGCCAGAGATCGCGAGGAGGTTCGGCGTCAGCGAGGGGACCCTTCGGTGCGTCTCTCTCTTGCTCTCCTGCTCGTCGTCGTTGCGAACGTCGTCGTCGTCGTCTCGCCGACGCTGACCCGCCCTTCCTCCTTCTCGCAGTCGCTGCCTGTTCGAGGAGTGCGGCGGCGCCCTGCCCGAGCTTCTCACCCGCCACGACATCAAGACGTACCTGCCGCCGATCGGCGGTAGCACGGCCTACATCGTGCGTCCTTGCTCATCATCTCGGCGCTCGGACCCTCTCGACGAGTCGCTGACTCGTTCGTCCCCTTTCCCCTCCTTCCCTCCCCCTCCCCCTTCCTCGCTGTCCTCGTTCGACTCGCCGATGCTCCTCATCGCCTACCTCGTCGACCCATCACTTGGTCGCAGTTCGGCAACCCCGACCTCATCGCCAACCCCGAAACCGAGATCACCGTCCGCGTCCACGACGAGTGCAACGGCTCGGACGTCTTCAGCTCGGACGTGTGCACGTGCAGGCCGTACTTGATGTTCGGCATCGAGGAGGCCGTCAAGTGTGCGCAGCGCGGCGGCGTCGGCATCGTCGTCTACTTCCGGTGCGTCCTCCCTCGCTCTCTCTCAGGATCCTCTCGGTGCACCTCGAGCTGACGCTCCTCGTCCCGCTCACAGCAAGGAGGGTCGTGCGCTCGGCGAGGTGCTCAAGTACCTGGTGTACAACGCGCGCAAGCGCTCGGGCGACAACGCCGCCGACTACTTCCGCAGGACGGCCGACATCGCCGGCGTCGAGGGTGCGTCTCTCTCTCCGTCTTCTCCTCGATGCGCTCTCGAGCCTCGACCGTGACGGGGCTGACCTCGCTCGCACGTCTCCCTCGTCGTGCCCAGACATGCGCTTCCAGGTCCTCATGCCCGACGTCCTCCACTGGCTCGGCGTCAAGCACATCCACCGCCTCGTCAGCATGTCCAACCTCAAGTACAACGCCATCACGGGCTCGGGCATCACTGTCGGCCTGCGCTACGAGATCCCGGAGGACCTCGTGCGTCTCGCTCCCCTCCTTCATCCACGCCACGTCGAGCAGCTCTCGCCGCCCTCGCTTCACCTCGCTCGCCGAAGCACCAGCTGACGCTTCTCTCTCCTCCTTGTCGCACAGATCCCGCCCGACAGCCGCGTCGAGATCGACGCCAAGGTGCGTCGAGTCGAGCTCTCTCTCTCTCTCCTCGCTTCGCTCGCGCTCCTCGCTGACGCGCCTCTCGCCTCCCTCTCTGCAGATCGCGCACGGCTACTTCAGCAAGACACAGGTCGTCAACCTCGCCAACACGTCGGGCCGCATGTGGGAGGACATCGCGCACTAGAGCGCGCTCGACGACGTCGGCGAGGGCAGGGTCAAGGTTGTACAGACAGTGTCGTCCTTTGCGCAGGGTTCTGCTTTTCGTGCCATGCAGATATTTCACCTTAGTGCTCGTGCGGTGCTCAGATTCGTGCGCGAGAGGCGCGAGAAGAAAGAAGAGGCTCGAGCGCGTCGGTTTGAGAAGGTCGATCTCGAGGTGCACGACCCTTGCACTTGTCGCCGACGCGGTTCCCGACTAGCACACTAGAGTTCAGGGTAACTTAGCTCGCTGCGTCGGTGCCAGCCTGCGAGGGTCGAACTTGACCAAGCTGCGAGCTGCGAGGGAGGTTGGGCGACCTCCCCCCATTTTTGTTCGCAGCGCGCTCTCGCAGGGTTGCGGCGCTCCTCGACGCCCTTCCCCGCTCGATGCTGGTAGCGCTCCTCGCTACGTTAATGGTCGTGGACGCCTATACAAAGTTCGAGGGTCGAAGGCGGGACCGCGATTCCGCGGCGAGGCGGGTCCTGCTCGCGGACATCCCCCTCGGCGCAAGCTCTCGGTTGGCGGGCAGACGTCGCCACGGTCCCTGCGATCATCAGCGTATCTTCGAGCATGTCGACGCTCGTCCCCTTGCCAGCGCTGCGGCGCCGTCGACCCGCCCTGCGGATCCACGGCCGCAGTTCAATTCGAAATGTGCGCGCTCGAGCCCGCTCCGTCGCTTCCGAGGGCTCTCTCTCGCTGCGTGGAGCGCTCGAGGGGCAAGCCCAGGTCACTCGCAGACCTGCTACCGGAAGGCGAGAGCGCAAAGCCGTGCGCAGAGCTGCACAGCCGCCAGGTGCGATCGAGCCGCTGGATGGGGCGGACCGTGCGGCGGACGTTCCGGTGCCCTCCCCCGCCGCTTCTTCCGCGTCTTCCGACGTCGGAGTTGCTGCCCTCGCGCACTCCTCGCGCCCTCGCAGTCAATGCGCGCGTGGCAGGACGAAAGCCAGCCGTCCGGGGAGATCTGCGACGATTTCATTTGCTCCACCCGAGGGGAGCGAAGCGGCGAGCTATCATCGCGAGAGGCATCGAGGCGATGGAGCGAGCTTGCAACGACATCCACGGCGAGAAGAAGCCTGCGCCCGGGTCGTCCAGGTCGACGGTGCGCCTCCCTCGCGGTGGACGAAACTCACTCGCCTTCTCGGCGCAGCGTACGCACACTCGGTTCCCTCGCTCGTGTGCCTCGCTCGAGAAGTTCCAGATAGCCAGAACCACGCCGCTGCGCTGGCCCACCGGCGTCGTCCCCGAGCGCGAGAGATTATCGCAAGGGGCACCCCAAGGGCCGCTGAGCGGAGCGCCCTGGCTCGCTCGACCCGAGCGCCTTTCTGCCGCCGCTAAAAATCGCCCCGCCGACTTTCGCCTCGCTCAGACTGCTTCCACGGCGCGAGTGTCGTTCGGCATTCGCTCAACCTGACAACTCGAGAAGAGACACGCTCGCACGCTCGCAGACGATGACGTTCGCGCGAACGTTCGTCCGCCTCCCCGCCGTCGTGCTGCGACTCGAGGACGCTCTCGAGCAGGCTCGAAATCTCCTCGGGCACGATGAGAGAGAGGAGGTGCGCGAGCGTGCGAGTCTCGAAGGGAGCGCAGAGTTTCGGCGGCCGTGAGCGGGAGCTCGCTCTGAGCGTTCTGCACCGCGTGCTCGTCTGCGCAGCGAGCGCTCAAGGAGGAGGAGTAGAAGAGCTCTCGTCGTACAGCTCCTGTAGGCTTGACGCTGAGCTGCGGATCGGGGAGCGAAGAGCGGCGAGCGAGCTGGCGCACGAGCCCCGTCTGAGCAACCGCTGATCCCCGGCTCTCCCTTCGGCACTCTCCCTCTCGTGCTGCTTGCTATGTATGTAATTTGCCAGCCCTTCGTCGAGTGCAGGAGCAGCCTGAGACAGCGGGTCAAGCCAAGGATCTGAGCGTGAGGTCCGGGCGCAGGTCGCCAGCGCTCCTCCTCGCCGTGGGCACAGATCCGAGAGCCAGCAGATCCGAGACTCGCTCTGCGCTCGAAAGCTCTTTGTCCAGGCGTCGGTCGTCGACGTCCTGCAGGCATGCGTGCGAAGGCCGACCCGTCCGTGAGCGAGCGGAGGCGAATTTGCCGACGTCTCCCATTCAACGTGTGCTCGAGGAGGCGAGCGGGTCGGTTATTTTCACCGCGAGCCCTCTATCCGTGCTCAGCTCAAGTGCTGCCTTCGCTCGCGTGTCGGAAAGGCTCAGCGCAGAGCAAGTCGGGCGAGCGTGCGCCGACGAGCGCGAGGTCAAAGCGGTCGCGAAGGTCAACTCGACGTCAACCTCGCTCGTGACGACGCATTCAACGCTTGCTCCACGGCGATGTGCGACGATGCACGCTGTGTACGCTCCAGCGAGATTGCATTCGTCTAGCGACGACGGAGCAGAGAAATCGACTCGGTGCGAGCGAAGGGGAGCGCAAAATGACAAGAGTCGGAGCACCCTCTGCGGGGCCTCGCCCGGACCGCTGCGGCTTCCGAGCGCTCTCGACAAGCTTGCGAGTCGGTGTGCAGCCCGAGACGCAGCCGATGCGAGCGCCGCTGTCGTCGGGAAAGCCAGACACTGCGTAGAAGCGAGCCGTGCTCGCTCAGCTTGAGAAGGTCAACCGCGGGCGAGGGCCCTTGCGCGGGTTTCGGCATGTCCCTGGGCCAGGTGCGTGGCTGGCATGGCGAGCGGCGTCCTCGCCGGCTCATCGAAGTTGTCGCCGTGTTCCATCGGCGCAGGTGGACGAGAGATCGACCTTCCTCCGCCGTTCGCCGACATTGCGCCGGAAAAGCGGTCCAAGCGGGGGAGGGTGGATGGGCGAGCGAGCGAGCGAGCGAGACGACTCCGTCTCTCGCGATGCACAGACCTCGTCGACTCCGGGTGCGAGTGTGGACTGCGGGCAAGCGCTAGCCAGCGAGTGGGGAGGGGAGCAAGCCGGGGCGCGAAAAGGGCCAGCCGGCGAGAGGCCTCGAGCGAGCGAGCTTTCTGCCGCCTCGCCGCCTTCCCTTCTCGGGGTTTGCTGCCGATCAGATATATCGGCGCAAAGCCCTGGCAAGGCACGCCCGGCGGGGGAAAGGTGCGCACCTTGCGCCGATGAGAGCGAGAGAGAGAGAGCGCCGGAGCGAGTGCGAGAGAGGCGAGCCGCCAGAAGCTCGCTCCCCGCCGCCTCGTCCACGTCGTGTGCAAGGTCGTCCGCCAGGTGCTTGCACTGGTCACCGCTCGAGCTACAACCAGGTCCGTCTCGAGCCACTGTAAGCGTCCTGCAGCCGGGTCCCGGAGCTGACCTCCTGTCCGACCCTTCCCCCCCTCTCTGCCCCTCCCTTCCTCCCTCCACCCACCCTCTTTTCCCGCCCAGCAGAGCTCCAGGGCTAGCGCAGGGTGCGCTCGTCGCCATGAGCCTCGCCGACTTTGCCTTCCCGCCCCAGCAGCGGCTGCGCACCGTCTCCCAGCAGCTGCGCACCCTCACCGACGGCTCGGGACCCGCCCACGGCGACGAGGACCCGGGCGCGCTCGCCTGGGGCGACTGGGGCAGCACCACCTACAGCCCCGACCGCACCGCGACCGCGCAGCAGCCGTACCAGGACCCCTACGCCGACCTGATGAGCGAAAACGCCTTCGACCCGAACCTCCCCTACTCGCCCCGCCAGGCGAGCGGCCACGCCATGCCGACCTTCGACGCGACCATGCACCTCGCAGGCGGCGACGACGAGGCCGCCCAGTACCCGCTCGAGCAGAACCACTTTCACCCGCCTCCCGACGGCTCTCACCCGCCTCCGCCGCACCACCAAGCTCTGCCTCCAGCCCAACCTACCCAGGTGCGTCCTTGCTCTCCTCGAGATGCTCTACAGCGAGCGAAGCGCGAACGGCGAGCTGACCCGGCTCGAATCGCCCCACCCCTTCCTCCTCCCCTCCCGCACCTCGCTGCTCCAACTCGCACCCGCATACAGTCGCCCTCTCGCTCGCGCGCTTCAAGCCTCCAGTCGAGCAACGGGCCGACGCCGCTCCACATGAGCGTCCTCACGTCGCCGTCGTCGCCGTTCTTCCCCGGCCCGTTGCCGTCGCCGTTCCACGACACGCGGTCGTCCTTCTCGTCGAGCACGATGAACCCGTCGCACTCGGTGCGCAGCTCGAGCCCGAGCGACTCGTCGTCGGTGTCGAACCTCAACATGTCGCGCCTCGACTCGAGCTCGGCGACGAGCAGTATCTACGGCGGCGACAGCGGCTCGACCGCGCCCTCGACGCCGTACCGGTCCGGGTCCATCTCGCGCCAGAACAGCCAGCGCGGCTCGTCGAGCCAGATGCACGCTCGCCGTCGCTCGTCGCCGATCAAGACGAGCGGTCGTCACCACCGCAAGCTGTCGAACGCCGAGCGCAAGGCCATCTGCGAGTTCTCGAGGACCCACCCCGGCTGGAAGCAGGACGACATCGGCGCCCACTTCGGCTACGAGCGCAGCACCATCTCCAAGACGCTCAAGCACAAGGACCGGTACCTCGCGATGGACTCGGCAGACGAGGCCGGCGCGTCGGCCGTCCAGGCGTTCCTCCACACGGGCCCGTACCAGCAGGAGCAGGGCGACGACCGCGACTCGTCCGAGGCGCCCTCGCCCGCCGCGACCCACATCCCCTCGTCGTCGACGCCCCAGCCGTCGTTCGGCCTCGTCGCCTCGTCGTCGACCTCGTCCCTCGTCTCGCTCGGCTCGACGGCGGCGACGACCGACCTCGGCGCCTCGACCTCGTCGACCTTTTCGTCATCGAGGGTCCTGTCGGGCGGCCGCTTCCCGCTCATCGACAACGCGCTCGTCGCCTGGGCGCACTCGCACGTCGCCAAGGGCAACAGCCTCGCCGACTCGGTCCTCCAGCGCCAGGCCCGCTCGATCGCGCGCGAGCTCCCCGGCAACGAGTCGTTCAAGGCGAGCCAGTCGTGGCTCGACGGCTTCAAGGCGCGCGCCGGCATCGTCCGCGGCGCGTTCCTCCACGACCGCGCGCCGTCGCCGATGGCGCCCGCGCTGTCCAACGCGCAGCGCTCGCTCGACCCGCCGCGCGAGGAGGACGACGAGGAGGACGACATGTCGGCCGACGCGCCCGTCCGCCGCAGCAAGCGCTCGATCGGCAGCAAGACGGTGCGCCGCCTCGCGAGCGCCAAGTCGACGCTCGCCGCCTTCGCCGAGGGCTTCGGCCGCAGCTCGTCGCCCGCAGCCGCATCATCGTCGTCCCGCATGGACGCCGAGCTCGCGAACGGCAGCTTCGGCGACCTCTCGATGGACTCGGAGGCGACGCCGACCCACTCGACCGTGCACTCGCGCGCGTCGACGCAGGGCGCCGAGCGTCCGCCGCAGCTCGCCCAGCCGTTCTCGTACTCGCCCGACGACGGCCAAGGGTCGGGCACGCCGTCGCGCGCGTCGCACTATGCCGGCCAGGACGACGCGCTCGCGCTCGGCCGCAGCCTCGGCGCCGGCAGCGACTACTCGCCGCCCGACGCCATGAACGCGCAGGCGCACGCGGGCATGTACGGCGGCGGCGGGTACCCGGGCGGGCTCACGCAGCCCTACTCGCCGCACGACCTCGGCGCGAGCTACTCGTCGGCGCAGGGCGTCTCGGCGTCGTCGTCGCGCTCGTCGCTCGGCACGTTCCCGCAGCAGCAGGGCATGTACGGCACGGCGTCGCCCGTCCCGTCGACGCAGCACCGCCGCTCGGGCTCGACGGCCTCGAGCACGAGCGTCTACTCCGGGCTCACGGCCTTCTCGTCGCAGAACGGGCCGGGCACTCCCCTCTCGGGCTCGATGTACGGCTCGTACCGCGACAGCCAGGGCAACCTGTGCGCGTCGGTGCCGGGCACGCCCGCCAACCCGACCCTCGCCTCGTCGACCTCGTCGGCGCCGCCGGGCAGCTACTTCGGCTCTGAGCAGGCCCAGCTCCAGAACTCGTTCCTCTCGGCGTCGGCATCGGGCGCAGGCACCACGCCGACCTCGCAGTACTCGACCCTCGCCTCGTCGTCGTCGTCGTCCCTCGCCTCGGCCAACCAGCCGTTCCACCAGCACCAGCACCAGCAGCAGCAGCAGCAGCAGCGATACCAGTCTCCGGCATACCCGCAAGCCTCTTTCGATACCCAGCAACAGCAGCAGGCGAGCGCGACGGTCGCCGCTGCCGCCGCCGCCAACCGCCGCGCCACGATCTCGGGCGGCCTGCCCTTTAACAGCGCCGCGCGCAATTCGGTCCCGTCGAGCGCCGCCATGACGCCGTCGTCGTCGTTCGGAGCAGGCTCGCGCACGAGCGTGAGCGGCGGCGGCGCGCCCGTCACGCTCGAGCAGGCCTTCTCGTCGCTCGAGATCGCGCTCGAGTACCTCTCGACCCGCGCCGGCCAGGACTACGTCTCGCCCAAGGACCTCGTCGTGCTCGCCGACCTGCGCGGCAAGATGGAGCGTGCGCGCAACGCGCAGGGCGTCAACCTCGCCGCCATCTCGTCGGCGCCGGCGACGCCGTCCGGCCTCGGTCCGAGCGGTGGCGGCCCGAGCTTCCACGCGCCGTTCATGCCCTCGCAGGTCAACGCCTCGTTCGCCGCAGCCGTCGCAGCCAACAACATGGTCGGCCCGGCCAAGCAGCAGCGCATGCGCCTGTCGCGCACCCAGAGCACGAGCAGCGTGCCCTTCTTCGGCGGCGGCGGGCCCGGCAGCGTCCCGGGCCGCCGCCCCGGCTCGTCGCTCTCGCTGTACGAGGTTGACGGGCACTGAGCGGCGCGCCGCTCCCTTTCCCTCTTTCCTGCATGGGTCGGCTCCCGGCGTGGCGCCCTCCCCTTCTCCTTCGTCTCTCCCCTCTCTCGCTTTCTCTCCTGCATCGCCTCGCCGATCATCGTGCATTTTCTCCCTTCTCTCCCATCAGTAGTCGAACACCTCCTGTGCCATACCCGTGCCGTTTCGTTCATATCTCTCCCCCTCTTTCGTCCATGAGCTCCCTCGTCACCTTTCCTCCTCGTCCTCGTCCCGCCGTGCCAATCTCACTCGAGGACCTTGATTTGCCTTGACACACACTCTCTCTCTCTGTGCGATCGTGGCCAGCTCGAAAGGCGTGCGAGACGAGAGCGAGAGCGCTGCGCGAGCGAGAGAAAGCCGGCGCTGACGAGGAGAAGGGGACAAGAGATCCGTGCGCGGCGTTGCGAGATCGACGGCAGAGCTACGCGAGGAGAAGAGGGAGCGACGAGGGAGGGGGACTAACGACGGGGAGAGTACGCAGAAGTAGCTGGGGCGTCAAGGGGTAACCAAGGAGAGCGAGCGAGGGAGACGAAGGAGAAGATCAAGAAGAGGAAGCGGAAGGAGGGGCGACGACGCTCAGGCCTGGCCCTTGCCCTCCCAGGCGTACAGGGGCTCGCGAGGCGGGAGACGCTGACGGAGGATGTACTTGCGGAAGTTGTAGCTGCGGACGAGACGGCGAGGGTCAGGGCGAACGCGAGAGAAGCTCGAGAGGAGGGAAGAGGCGAAGACGGACCCGACGCCGGCGACGTTGTACGCGGTGTGACGAGCCGTCGGGATGCTGAACACGGCGTCGAGCTCTTCGAGAGAGAGACCCTTGGTCTCGGGAACGAGGACTGTCGGGCGAAAAGTCAGCGGGAGGAGGAGGAGAAGGAGAGCAGGGGCGCGACTTACAGAAGACGAGGACGGTCCCGGCAGCGTTCCCTGTCGAGCGTAGAGAGATGGGCGGAGAGTCAGTCGAATGTTGACGAGCGAGGTGACGCAGACTGGGCGAGGGAGCGCGCGAGGCGGGAAAGAGCGAGCGGGACGCACAAGCGGCGTACCAGCCAAACGCGCCGGTCGGGGTGAACGCCGAGAGGAGACGAGGGAAGGTGAAGGCGACGACGAACTGGCAGGGAGAAGCCGAGGCTCGAGTCAGCTCATCGTGTCCGACTTGGCTCGTCAGCTCCCGGCAGGGAAGGCCGAGGTCCTGCGACGGCGAGATGCAGGGCTGAGACGCACGTTGAAGATCCACGTCACCGCCGTAGCGTACGACATGCCGACGTCTGTAGAGGAGCGAGAGAGGGTCAGCGACGGCACCTCGAGCCTGGCATCGAGCAAGATCGTCAACTCACCGCGGACGTAGAGCGGGAACGCCTCAGCCCTGTGAGCGTCGAGAGCGGCGTCAGGACGATGCGCGCTGTGCGAGACGAGGGCGCTCAGGAAGGACGGACGAGTAGGTGAACCTGCAAGTCGAGGAGGATGTGAGCTGAGGACGACGGGAGCGGGATGGAGGACGCGACGCACGGAACAGGACCCTCGCCGGGAGAGTAGGCCATGCCTATGAGCTCGAAAAGTAAGGAGAGGAAGAGGAGGAAGAAGGGCAGGGAGAAGTGGAGGAGAAGGGGAGGAAAGGGCCGTCAGCGACCGGGTCGACGGGGAGGAGGTGCGCAGCCGACTCGCAGTGCAGGTACACGCCGAGCGCGATGCCCGCGGTACGTCCTGGTCCCTCGGGAGCGTAGAACGAAAGGCCCGCGACCAAAAGAAAAAGTGACTGGAGGAGGAGGAAGCGACAGCATCAGCCACGAGGCTCACGACGGCGCCGTGACGGCCAGCGAAAGGGGGAGGTGCTCCGAAGGAAAGACTCACCATCATGGGGAACGTAGTGAGGAGGAGGTTGCGCCTGCGGGCGGTCGAGGAGGAGAGAGAGGGAGGAGTTGGGAAGTGGAGGAGTCAGTATTGAGCCTGTCGTGCGGGCGTCTGGCGAGAGGACGTACCTGCCGAACGTATCGATGGTCCAGACGGCAGGAGCAGCCTGCAAAGGGGAAAGAGAGAAAGAGAGAGAGAGCGAGGAGGAAGGGGTCAGCAAGTTGACCTTCTCAAGTTGCCCGCCCCCGACGCCGAGGAGGAAGGAGACGCACCATGACAAAGTTGAGCGCGCCGAAGCCGAGCGTCGCACCAAGAGCCGTGATGTCGTCGAAGCCGGCCTCTGCGACGCGACGTGGGCGAGGAGGGAGGGAGAGTGAGAAGAATGTCAGCCAAGGGGCTCGAGCGCGCAGGAGAGAACGACGAACGGCGACTGACCGCGGAAGATGGTCGCCGAGTAGTACTGCGTGCAGTGTGCGAAGAGTGTGAGCTCTCCTGTAGGGTAGGTCGGGCAGGGGAAGAGGCCGGGAGAAGTTCGGCGGGAGGAAGAGGAAGGGCGGGAGGGAGGACGGGCGGAAGGGAGGAGACCAAGCGCACCGCGATGACGTTGATGCCGCAGAACTGCTGCATGAACATGACGACGCTGTCGGGGCGAGAGGAGAGCCGAGGAGGAGGGAACGAAGAAGGACGAGGAGGGAAGGAGGGGCAGATGGGCGTCAGCGGCCAAGTCGACGAGCACGATCGACGAGACGAGGAGGACGTACCCGGAGGCGACGGTAGCACGGCGGTTGCGAGGAACGCTGAAGAGCTCGACGATGGCCGACTTGCCCGTGACGAGGCTCGCCTCCTCCTCGAGGAGCGCGTTGATCATGAAGAGGTCGCGAGCGGCCTGGAGCTTGGTGTGGCGCAGGCGGCAGAGGCTCTCGAACGCCTCGCGGTGACGGTTGCGCGAGATGAGCCAGCGAGGCGACTCGGGGCAGAAGTAGACCTGCGAGAGGGTCCGAGCGCGGATCAGCTTAGGCGCGAGCGGTCGACGACGAGAAAGGCGGCGCTCACCTGAGCCATGACGAAGAAGGCCGGGAGGGCGGCACTGCGTGTAGGCGACGACGATGACGATGCGAGTGCGCGCGGAGCGAGAGGTGGTGCGATGGACGAGTCAGAAATGGACCTTCTCAAAATGAGGAGGGGGACGTACGAGCCGAGCATGAGGCGCCAGTTGAGCCCGGTGATAGCGACGCCCGAGGGGTCACCGACACGGAAGAACATGAGGCTCGTCGCTGCACAGGGCGAGGTAGTCGGCGGCGAGGAGGACGGGATCGAGGTGGAGCAGGGCGAGAAGGTCAGCGGGAGCTCGTTCCGCTCGCGGCGAGCGAGACCGAGACGCACCGGTACCGACCATGATGCCAAACGCCGTCCAGACTTGCCACTGCGAGGAGAAGGAAGGGGGACCGAGAGGGCGTCAGCAAGCTCGTCGGCGAGAAAGAGGGACGAAGCGCTCGAGGCCGCACCTGCATGACGAGCGCGCCGCGGATGATGGGCGGCGCCGTCTCGGCGGCGTAGACCGGCACGGTGGCGGACTTGGGGCCTGCGAGCGGGCGAGGCCGAGCGTCAGCGAGCGGCCCGAGGCGCGACGAGGCTGGGACCGAGGGGAATTGCGAGCGCACCGATGCCGAGGCCGAGGACGAAGCGAGCGGCAAACAGGTGCCACTTGCTGTTGACGCACGCCATCCTGTGACGCCGAGACTCTTGTGGGTCAGCAAGACGTCGGCGCGAGAGTCAGGAAGGCCGACGAGAGCGCGGCGAGGATCCTCGACGTGGACGCACCAGATGCACGTGAGGGCCGAGATGAGCGCCGTGATGAAGATAGTTCCACGACGTCCGAGCCTGTGCGCGAGAGGCGAGGCGTCAGCTCAAGGCCCGGCGAGAGGCGGGCGAGCCCCGGAAGGCGCTCCAGGACGGGGAAACGGCTCGAGGACGAGGGAGAACTCGACGACGCACATGCGGTTCAAGGGCGCACTCAGCCAGCAGCCAATTAAGCCACAGCAGAGGTAGGGCGCGCCGTTAATAAAGCCAAGGATCCACTGGTCGTTGTCGCGCGCGGCTGTGTCGATGTCCTGCGGTCGATAACGAGCCGTCAGCACGAGCAGACGGTGCAGAGGACGTCACGACGCACGAACTGCTGCGGCCAGAAGAGGTTGGCGCCGTTGGTCTGCGGGCGGAGGAGCAAGAGGTGAGCCGGGGCGACCGGACAAGCTCGAGGAGGAATATGGCCGCACGACACTCTCATCCATGCCCTGAATCGCCGCAGACATCGAGCAGCAGATCGTGAGGAAGTAGAGCTGCCACGGCTGGTGCCACTTGTGCGTCTGCGGGAGCGAGAACCGAGTCAGGGAGGCTCGGCGGGTCCGAGGAGGGAAAAGGGACGCACGACCTCGCGACGCAGGACGTTGCGGTCGTCCTCGCCGAGCATCGTGAGCGACTCGAACGCGAGGGGGTCCTGGGCGACTTGGGCGCCTGTGGGAGGAGGGGGATCGTCAGAAAGAGCCGCGACAGGCGAGTGCGCTGAGGGAATGGGGACGTGCCCTTGGCGAACTCGTCCTCGTAGTCCTGCAGGCCCTTCTCGCGGGCGAAGGCACGCCCCATGGCTGTGTGAGGAGGGAGGAGACGTCAGATGGGCCGTCCCCTCGATGCCGCGACGAGAAAGTCCTCATCAGTGGGAGCGACCAGGTCCGGGGGAGACGGGTCGCTCCTCCTCCGAAAGAGACGGTACTCACCCTCGAGGCGCTCGAGCGAGATGCCCTACTCGTAGGAAAGGGTCAGCGACGAGCCCAGGGCTGTGGTACGGCGGCGAGCGAGCGAGGGATGAGGCAGGGCGACGAGCGAGGACGCACGTGGAGCGGGTTCTCGAGGAGCGCGTTCTTGTTGGTGATCGAGTTGGCCTTGTTGATGTACTCGTCGTCGCCGACGAGCTCGCGCTTCTCCTGCGAGCCCGTCGCCTTCTGCTTGAGGGCGTCCTCGGTCATCCTCGCGACGGAGGGATCGACGTGCTGGTGGTTCGGGTGCGACATGCTCGGGCGGAACGGTCGAGCGTCGCGAGCTGTGCGTGTGCAGAGGAAAGAGGAGGGGAGGAGGAGAGCGAAAAGGCGAGGTGAGCGAGTTGCGGAGGCCCCTGGGAGAGAGCAAGTGGGGGGAGCGCACGGTCGATCGAGGTGCGTCCTCTGCCAAGAAGGCTGGGACGGACGCTAAATCGTGCGGTTTCCGCTGGGCCGGTAGGGCCGGCCGAACCTCCGGAGACTCCTGTCCGGCAAAAAGGAGCGCGTCACCGAGAGTCAGCACCACGGGAGGAAGGCTGCGTCGAGGAGACGAGGAGGAGGAGGAAGGCGGCGCGCTCACCCGCTCAGGGTCGCCTGCTGCGCGTACGACGCTGCTCTGTATCGACGTACAGCGAGTTAGTGCTGCCCCCTCGACCTGCGCCGCCGACAGCCGTCGTCGCTGCGGCTGCTCGCCGCGACCGACGCACGTACCTCCTCCACGGACAGGAGGTCGCCTGTCCGCCTCGGCAGGCCTTGGCCTCGCCGCCTCGACCGCATCGCGGTGTGCCGAAGCGTGGGCGAGTGTCGCTGCTCAGCTTGGCGCTGGAGAGGAGAGCAGGTAAAAAGTGCGAGGCTGGGAAGGCCGAGCGGGTCGAGCGAGACGAGGAACAGTGGAAGGGCGGACGTGGGTGAGATTGCACGTGTGCTCCGTGAGGGGGGTACTGACTGCGAGAGAACTAAGGGAGAGGGAGAGCTCTGGTAGAAACGAGGCGAGGCGAGGGGAACTAGGGGCGAGGGCGAGACGAGGACGACGTCGAGCGGCCAAGCGGCTCAGTCGCGCGCGTACGTCGTGTCCTCCCACGAGTAGAGCGGCTTGCGGGGCGGCAGGCGCTGACGGAGGATGTACTTGCGGAAGTTGTAGCTGCGGAGAGAGGGAGGGAGAGGAGGAGGGTCAGGAGCGGCTCACGTCGTCGCCGCGCTCGAGCGAGAGAGGAAGACGCACCCGAGGCCCTTGAGGTGGTAGGTGGCATGGATCTTGGTCGGGACCGAGAAGACTGCGACGGCAGCGAGCGTCAGAGGAGTGAGCTGAAGCAGAGCCGAGCCGAGCGCAGATGAGGACGCACCCTGGTCGAGCTCCTCGAGCGAGAGGCCCTTGGTCTCGGGCACGAAGAAGAGGACGAGGAAGGTACCGATGACGTTCCCTGCACGCGCGAGAGGCGTCAGGAGCTGTTTGGGTGGGGGAGGAGGAAGGAGGAAGGCGAGAGGAAGGAGGAGGAGGAAGAGGAGGAAGTAGACGCACAGCCGGCGTACCAGCCGAACGCGCCCTGGCGCGTAAACGCCGAGAGAAGGCGAGGGAAAGTGAGGGCGACGATGAACTGGGGGAGAGAAGGAGGCTCGAGTCAGCTCGTCATGCTCGACTTGGCCCGTCAGCCCTCGACAGTCCTTGTCGACGAACTGCGACGACGAGATGCAGGATCGAGACGCACGTTGAAGACCCAGGTCGTGGCGGTAGCGAACGACATGCCGACGTCTGAAGAGGAGCGAGAGAGCGTCAGCGTCGGCGCCTCGGGTCGGGCATCGAGATAGCGAAAGGACGGACCGCGAACGTAGAGCGGGAACGCCTCGGCGCTGTGAGCGAGAGAGAGCGCGCGAGTGTGTCAGCATAAGGTTGCCGAGGGGGCCGTGAGGAGGCAGGCGCACGAGTAGACGAAGCTGTGGCGGGCGAGGGAGAGGTCAGCTCTGGACCGGCTAGTCGACGACGAGGAGAGGGCACGCACGGAACGGGACCCTCGCCGGGCGAGTAGGCCATGCCTGTAGGACGTGCGGGAGGTCAGGGACGGCCAGGAAAGGAGATCTGAGGCGTGTAAAGACGGACAATGGAGGTAGATGCCGAGCGCGACGACCGCGATACGCGCATTCCCCTCAGGGATGAAGAACGCTAGACCGGTCATCAATAGGAAGACGGCCATCAAGGGGAAGGTGAGGAGGAGGAGGAAGCGGCTGCAGGTAAAGAGGAAGGAAGAGCAGAGGAAGAGGAGGAAGGATGAGGAGGAGGAAGGGTCAGCTCTCGAACGACGACGACGACAGGCGGTCGCAGCGAGGAGACGTACCGGCCAAAAGTGTCGATGGTCCAGACGGCAGGAGCAGCCTGCAGAGGGGAGAGAGAGCGCGCGAGCGAGGAGGAAGAGGTCAGCAGGTCGACCTTCTCAAGTCGCCCGACCTCGACACCGACGAGGACAGAGACGCACCATGACAAAGTTGAGCGCGCCAAAGCCGAGCGTCGCGCCGAGAGCCGTGATCTCGTCGAAGCCGGCCTCTGCAGGACGTGGACGGAGCAGGGTCAGCGCTCAGTCGTCGGCGAGGGACGCCCTCGACCTCGAGTGCCCGAGCACGGCGAGGGTAGGCGACTGCAGGCCTCGAGGATGCTGGGGAAAGGCGACTGACGGCGGAAGATGGTCGACGAGTAGTACTAGAAGCGGGTGCAGAGGGTCAGCATGAAGCTCGGGACCGAATTGACGGTGAAGGAGAGAGCGAGGACGCACGGCGATCACGTTGATGCCGCAGAACTGCTGCATGAACATGACGATCTGTGCGCGAGAGAGAGGAGAGGGCAGGAGGAAGAGCGAGGAGGCGAAGAGGTCAGCGCTCAGGCCTCCTCGGCGGCGACGACGATCGAGAGCCGGGAAGAGGACGCACTCCTGCGCCGAGAGCACCACGACGGTTGCGCGCGACGGTGAAGAGCTCGACGATGGCCGACTTGCCCGTGGCGATGTTGGCCTCCTCCTCGAGGAGGGCGTTGATGAGGAACAGGTCGCGCGCGGCCTGGAGCTTGGTGTGGCGCAGGCGGCAGAGCGCCTTGTAGGCGTCGCCGTAGCGACCGCGGCCGATGAGCCAACGCGGCGACTCGGGGCAGAAGAAGACCTGGACGACGACGAGGAGGCGAGGTCAGTGACCGAGGAGGTCCGAGCGGGGCGCGATACGCCGGAGCGCACCTGGGCCATGACGAAGAAGGCGGGAAGCGCGGCGCTGTATGTGCATGATCGAGAGCGGGCGTGGAGGGGCGAGAGAGGAGAGGGGGGGGCGAGGGAGAAGGAGGAGGGAGCGAGTCAGCGACGACCTTCTCAAACAGAGAGAGAGGCACGCACGAGCCGAGCATGAGGCGCCAGTTGAGGCCGGTGATCGAAGCGCCAGTAGGGTCCGGAACCTGCGGCAGCGAGCGAGGAGTCAGTGCTCGAACGCCTCGGGAGCGAGAAAGGGTGAGAGCGAGGCCGACGCACCTTGTAGAACGCGAGCGACGCCACGGTTCCGAGCATGATGCCGAACGCCTGCGGAGAAGAGCAACGAGTCAGTCATGAGCCGAGGATGGACGAAGAAGCAGAGAGCGAGACGCACGGTCCAGACTTGCCACTGCGCGAGGAGAGGGTCGACGACGGCGAGGTTAGCTTCGGCGAGTGAGGGACGGGCGGCGGGCGAGACGTACCTGCATGACGAGCGCGCCGCGGATGATGGGCGGCGCCGTCTCGGCGGCGTAGACGGGGACCGTAGCCGACTTGGGGCCTGTGAGCGAGGAGGAGGACCGAGCGGCGGGCGAGGGTCAGCATCTCGGCCTGACATTCTCGACGTTCTCGAGGTAGGCGAGCTCGACGCACCGATACCGAGGCCGAGGACGAAGCGAGCGGCGAACAGGTGCCAGGTCGAGTTGGTGCAGGCCGACCTGCGCGTAGGGGAGAAGGTCGAGAAAGAGGGTCAGGCTCGTTTTCGCGACGGCGACGGCGTCAGGAGGACGACGATAACGCACCAGATGCAAGTGAGCGCCGAGATGGTGGCCGTGAGGAAGATCGTGCCGCGGCGGCCGAGCCTGTCGGGGAGGAAGAGTAGAAGTCAGCGGGATCGACGAGGAGGAGGACGAGAAGAAGTGGGCGTACCAGGTGTTGAGCGGCGCAGTAAGCCAGCATCCGAGAACGGCGCACGCCAAGTATGGTGCACCGTTAACGAGGCCCAGGTACCACTCGTTGCGGCTCGCGTTGGGCGCGCCCTCGGACGTGTCGAGCCCGAACTCTGCGAGAGGCGCTTGAGCGTCAGTTTTCGGCCTTCAGCGTGGCACAGAGGCGGGAGACACGCACGCGGAGCCCAGAAGAGGTTGGCGCCGTTGGTCTGCGGGCAGAGGAGTGAGAGGTGAGCAAAGGCGAGCGGACGAGGACGAGAGGAAAGCGGGCTGACCACACTCTCGTCCATGCCCTGCACGGCTGCAGCCATCGAGCAGCAGATGGTGAGGAAGTAGAGCTGCCACGGCTGGTGCCACTTGTGCGTCTGCGAGAGCGAAAGGGCGAGTCAGAGGCAGCCGGGTCGAGACGAGGCGGGAGAAGGACGCACGATCTCGCGGCGCAGGACGTTGCGGTCCTCGTCGTTGAGCATCGTGAGCGACTCGAACGCGAGCGGGTCCTGAGCAACCTGGGCGCCTGCGAGAGGAGGAGGAGCGTCAGCATGAGCGAGGCGAGGACGACGCGAGGAAGCGCACGGACCCTTGGCGAACTCCTCCTCGTACTCGCCGAGACCCTTCTCGCGCGCAAAGGCACGACCCATAGCTGCACGGCGAGAGCGTCAGCTTTAAAGCTCGTCGAGGTGAGCGCCGCATGCCGCCCTGGCCGAGCCAAGCCGTCGGTCCGAAAGTGGGGGGTGAACGGCGTGCGGGCTCGAAATGAGCGAAAAGTGCGAGCGACTCACCCTCGAGGCGCTCGTGCGAGATGCCCTGTCGACCGGTAGAGTAAAGCGTCAGCTCGAGGTCGGACGAGGTCGGATGAGAAGGTCGGGCGACGGGGGACGAGCGCACGTCGCCCGACTCGGAGGGATGCGCACCTGGAGCGGGTTCTCGAGGAGGGCGTTCGGGTTGTGCGCGACGTTGTCGAGGTGCTTGTCCTGGTAGTCGCCCTCGCCGGCGAGCTCGCGCTTCTCCTGCGTGCCGCTGTTGCCCTTCTGGCGCGCGGCGTCCTCCTTCATCTTCTCGATCGACGGCTGGACCGGGTACGGGTTCGACATGGCGGGCGTGGCTCGTCGAACGGGTGCGAGCTTGGGTGAGGGAGAGAGGGAGGAGAGCGAGAGGCGAGAGGGAGCGCAAGGAAAAGGAAGGGCCTCCGTTTCACCCCACCCGGGCCACCCGGGGGGAAATTCGCGTTCACGCTAGCGTGGTCTTTTTTTGGGCTCGATCGCCCGGTACGAGCGTGCGTCATGGAGCTCTCCTGGACGGCTGGCCGTGCGGACGAGACGGCGCGAGCAAGCAGCAGCGCGATGCCACACAGCTCCAGAGCGCTCGAGACGACGAGATGGACGTCCAGGCGAGCGCAGGGCAGATAGCGAGCGAGAAATCGAGGCGCCCCACGGCGACCCTGCGAGGGACGAAGCTGCGGAAGTGTATTTCGCCGGAGCGCTCGCACCGCGAACGGCTGCCGCTGTTTTTTCTCGTTCGCCCTCCTGGACGTTTCGAATCGATCTCCGAGCTCTTGTGCGCGTGGGGAGGGCGACGAGTCGCGAGAGGAGACAGCGCACGGACCGGACTCGGGCTCCAGCGAGACGGCGTCGCCAGCCTCCGGACGGCCTCCATGACATGCCGAGGAAGGGCTAGAACGTGTTCGACACGTGGTGGGAGGAAGGTGGAGGAAGGGCCGGACGAGGCGAGGGGGAGGAGGTCGAGGAGGGATGAGGTGAGGAGAAGGGCGGGTGGAGGAGGCTGGGTGGCGACGGCGACGGCGAGTGGCGAGGTGAAGAGGCGGAAGGCGGTGCGCTGTATGCTGAAAAGGCGGCGTCGACGAGCTGGGAGCGCGACGGCGAGTGGGCGGTGCGAGGGCCCGAGCGAGCAGGGTCGGCCGCAGCAGGAAAGGCCGTCTTCGAGCTCCGGCGACAGGGCGTCGAGCGGACCGACTTGGGCATCGTCGAGCATCTTCGAGTCGAAAGGCAGGAAAGAAGGAAAGGAAGCAGAGAGCCGCCCTCGAGCGTCGGCGAGAGGTGTCCGAGAGCCAAGAACTCAAGCCCAAGGGCGCGGCGCGGCGTGCGCGCTGCCCAGCCCCGCCTCGTGCGCCGCCTCGACGGTCCTCCCTACCGCGCACGAGGCTGTGCGCGAGAGGAGCAACGGCGCTCGAGCGAGGGGAGCGGGAGCGAGAGCAGCGAGAGGAGCGGCTCCGAGGACGACTGGGATCGGCGACGGCGCAGAGCGGTCGAGGCGATCGAGCGCGGCTGCGCAGAGCCCGAGCAGGTACGAGGCATCGTGCTGCATGCACGACTCGGCTGCACCCGTCCGTCGCAGCACGAGGGCGACGAGCGAACCTGCCGAGTCGCAGAGCGAGACCTCGAGCAGCCACGCGGCCACGATGACCCCCTTGAGGCGTCGCGCCGGTCCTCGTGCACAGGAGCGTGGCAAACGGTACAGGGTGGAGCGCCGCGAGGTAGTGCCGAGTCGAAGCCAGGTCGAGGTCGAGAGGGAGGAGGAGGTGGACGAGGGGAGGACGGCCTGGAGCCGGGCAGCGCTGCTGGGTCGCCCAGGTGTGAGAGCGCGGTCCGGGCAGACTGTAGAGCGGGCCTACCCTAGCCATCCGGGCGGTGGAGAGGGAGAGAGACAGCTCCCCCGCTCATCTCGTCGTCGTCGTCCGCTCGTCGACCCGACCCTCCTCTCGCCCCGTCAACCACGCTGCAAGGATGGGCGGCGGACTGTGAGCGGCCCATAGAGCACTGACGACTCACCGCACGCGCTGACCCGCTTCTCTCGGCCCTGCAGCATCTTCCTCATCCTCCTCGTCGCCATCGGAGCCGCAGCCGGCGGGTGGTTCGCAACTCCCAAGGGCGACAACCAGGTGTGCGTCGCTGCCGTCCAATGCGCTGCCCCGTGCCCACCCTGCCACCGTAGAGCCGCCCTGAGCCGTAGCGCTCGACCCGGACCCCCCGCTGACACCGCCTCGCTCCCCTCGTCGTCAGCACGATCCGCACGTCGCTCCTCCTCGCCATCAGCTGCTGCTGGCTCATGTGCGTCGTCCTCTCTCTCGCTCAGTCGGGCGGCGTGCGCAGCCGGAGCTGACCCCGTCGTGTCCTCTCTGCTCGCAGGTGGGCCATCGCCTACCTCGCCCAGCTGCATCCCCTCATCAGTGCGCTCCCTTCTCCTCAGTCACTCCCGCTCGAGACTTTCCATGCGGCAGAGAGACGGTGCTCGCTACTCGAGAAGAGCTGACCCTCGTCCGTCCACGCAGAGCCGATCCGCTCCAACCTGCGACCAGTCGACGACTTCTAAGCCGCCTCTCGTCGATCAAGGACACTCGCCGCGCCCGCAGCACCGAGAGCGAGGTCGTTGTCACGGACGCAGAGCCGGCGGGAGTGGTGGCATTGTACAGGACGCGCGGTGGATGTGCTTGTAAGCTAGTTCGGTTGTTTCCTGCCTCGCCCGCTCGCAGCGCCGCTTCCTCGGGGCGCTCGCTCGCGCCGAGACCCTCGCGACGATGTCGAGCAGTCGACGCGCGAGTCGGTCCGTCAGCTCTTCTCCTTCGTAGCGCGAGAGGGAGCCAGAGAGAGCCAGAGAGAAGCTCGTGCGCGAGGCCAAAGGTCGCGGTGCCAGTGAGCGGTCCTCTCACTGCCTCGATAGCTCGACGAGATGTACACTGTCTCAGCAAGCGAGGCACTCCCATGTTAGCCGGCCGCGAGCGAGTTGGTCTGCGCCGTCTCGTTGGCGCGCGACGGGTTGGCTGACACTGTCCAGCCGGCCTCGCTTCTACCAGCACAGGGCAGGTCCAGCTTGCGCTCAGTACCTCGACAGGGCACGTCTTAGTCCCGCAGGCGCGCCCACCAGCCGCTCCAGGCCTCGACGCCCGCCGGCTCTCATCAGCCTCGCCTCGACACCTCCCCTCCCCGACCTCCCGCCACACCTCGTGCAGGCTTGCGCCACCTCGCAGCAAGTAGGGACAGCTCGCGCCTAACCGCCTATCATGTCGTCCCTCGACAAGCTCGCCATCCGCGGCATGTGCGTCCCCACCTCCTCCTCCCCCCCCTCCTCCTCGCGCTCGCGCAACCTCCTCGCCCTGCTGACACAGAGACCTGCTCATGGCCACAGCCGCTCGTTCGACTCGAACGAGATCTCGGTCATGCAGTTCTACACGCCGCTCACCGTCATCGTCGGCCACAACGGGAGCGGCAAGACGACCATCATCGAGTGCCTCAAGTACGCGACGACGGGCGACCTGCCGCCCAACGCCAAAGGCGGAGCCTTCATCCACGACCCGACGGTGCGTGGAGCCTTCCCTCGTTCCGCGGAGCCTTCCCTCGAGCGAGCCTGTGCGGTCGACGAGCGCGCAGACGAGCGCGGCTCTCTCCGGCGCTCAGCCTGCGCCTGCCCTGAGCACGAGCTGACGAGTGTCTCCCGCGCACGCAGATCGCCGGCGTCAACGAGGTCAAGGCGCAGGTCAAGCTCCGCTTCACCAACTCGCGCAAGGAGAAGATGCTCGTCGAGCGCCGCCTCCAGGTCACCAAGAAGAAGAACACGGCGACGGGCCTCTCGATGAAGACGCTCGAGGGCACCATCTCGTTCGCGGACCCGGACGGCGTCGACAAGCGCGTGCGTCAGCCTCTTGCTCGGCTGGTCGAGGCGGGCCGAGGTGGCAGCCTCGCGCTCTCCTTGATGCATGTGCACGAAGCGGGACTGACAGCCCCTCTCCTCACTCGCAGAAACGCCAAACGCTGTCGACCAAGTGTGCCAACATCGACGAGGAGGTGCCGTCGCAGCTCGGCGTCTCCAAGGCCATCCTCCAGAACGTCATCTTCTGCCACCAGGAGGAGAGCAACTGGCCTCTGAGCGAGCCGGCGGCGCTCAAGAAGAAGTTCGACGACATCTTCGAGGCGAGCGAGTGCGTCATCACTCCTGTCGCTGCCTGCTTACCGAGCCGAGGACGCCTCGGCGCGCCCGAGTCTCGGTACCGCGAGGCAGCGAACTTAGCTGACACCCGCACGCCTCCTACAGCTACACCAAGGTCCTCGACGAGATCAAGAAGATCCGCAGGGACCAGAACATCGACATCAAGGTCGACCGCGAGAAGCTGTCGGCGCTCAAGACGGACCGCGACCGGGCCTTCAAGGTGAGCCGGCTGCCCCTCGTCTCTGCCGCCGATGGAACAGCTCTCACTCACCATACTCATCCCGTCTGCAGCTGCGCGAGAACCTCAAGAAGACGTCGTCGCAGATCGCGGTCAAGCAGGCGACGTACGACGAGCTCGAGGAGCGCATCGCCAAGCTCGTCGCCGACAACAAGATCTTCTTCAACCAGGCGAGCAAGTACCAGGACATCATCGGCAAGGTCGACTCGCTGCGCGAGCGCCGCAACCTGCACGAGGACAACCTGAGCAACCTCGTCTCTGGGACCAAGGAGCTGCCCGGTGCGTCGAGTCGTCCGCTGTCGCTCGTCGACTCCCTCGGAAATGCAAAGAGCTGACTCACCGATGCCGATCCGCCATGCAGACTCGGAGCAGGAGCTCAAGGCCAAGATCGAGAACCACTCGGCCAACCTCGACGAGCTGCGCTCGGAGCGCGAGAGCACCAAGCAGCGCCTCGGCGACGAGCAGGACTCGCTCGCCGTGCACGAGCGCAAGCGCTCGCAGGCGCAGACGACGCACGGCCGTCTCCTCGCGCTCAAGCAGCGGTACCAGGACATGCTCGAGCAGCGCAAGGCGCTCGTGCGCGACCTCGCCGAGAAGCACGGCATCGCCGGGTACGACCACGACCTGAGCGACGCCGAGATCAAGGCGTTCGAGGAGAAGCTCGACGAGGCCGTCGTCGCTCAGCAGAAGAAGATCGAGAAGATCAAGGTGCGCACGGACCCCTCTTCCTCTCCTCCCCGTCGCCTGCCCTCCTGGCCCACCACCGCCTCTCTCACCCTCGTGCTCGCACCCGCTGCCGAGCCTGACGCACTGTGCACCTGCAGAACGAGGCGCGCGCTGCCGAGAACAAGTACCAGGACGAGATCCAGGCGCTCAAGAGCGCCAAAGCCGCCGACGAGCGCGCCAAGGCCAACATCGCCGACCAGATCGTGCGTCGACCCTCTCCTCTCACACCGTCTCTGTGAGCATCGGCTGACTCGAGCCTCGTGCCGCACCCGCTCGCAGCGCTCGGCCAACTCCCGCATCGCCAACATCTCGCGCCAGCTTGACGCGACGACCACCTCGGTCGCCGACATCACGTACCTCGAGTCGCAGCTCGCCGAGGAGAAGGAGCGCCAGGCGACGCTCAACGACAAGCAGCGCGCCGACAAGTACGCCGAGCAGCTCCAGGCCCGTGCGCGCGAGGCCAAGGAGGTCGAGGAGAAGCGCGACTCGCTCCACACCGAGCTCGCCGGGCTCAACGCGCAGGCAAACACGCGCGCCAAGCTGCAGCTGCGCCGCACCGAGAAGACGCGCAAGGACGAGGCCGTCGCGAGCCTGATCGAGCGCAGCGCGGCGAGCTACCGCAAGTTCCTCAAGGCCGACCCGACGCGCGACAAGATGGAGGCCGAGGTCACCGAGCTCATCAAGTGCGTGGTCGCTCGTCACTCTCTCACCGCTGACGGCGGCTGACCGCTGTCTCGTCCTTGCCCGCAGCGAGCTCGAGCGCGACGTCGGCTTCTCCGAGCGTGCGTCGCGCGACGCCGCCCGCGAGCTGCAGAACGTCGAGACGAGCGTCAGCTTCGCTAAGAAGAAGGTCCGCGACCTCAAGGCGCAAGCAGAGTGTGCGTCCTCGTCGTCGTTGACGTCTTCCCTGCGCTCGAGGCCTTTGTCGACTGACTCCCCTCACGTCGTGCAGCGGCCAAGGTCAAGGTCGGCGACGGCCTCAAGCGTCTCGATGTGCAGACTGCGACGGTCGAGGCGGCTATGCAGGAGGCAGAGGAGGAGCTCGCCGTCATCCACTCGTGCGTCCGCTCCCGCGCACGGTCCTCGCCCCGCATCGCTAACCCCGCCACCTTCCCTCTCATGCAGGGACCTCGCCGGCGCCGACTCGATCCAAAAGTTCTACGACGCCGTGCTGCTCAAGGCGCAGAAGAACCACACGTGCATCGGCTGCGACCGCGCCGTCTCGCGCGACGAGCTGCCCGACCTCGAGCGCTACGTGCGTCCTCCCGCTCGACCTTCTCCGTCCAGCTCGAGCGCTCTCAGCTGACTCACAGCTCGCCCGCAGGTCAAGCGCCGCAAGGAGAAGGGCCCGCAGGAGATGCGCGCGCTCAAGGAGGACCAGCGCACGTGGGAGAAGCAGCTCGCCGACCTCAAGGCGCTCCTCCCGGCCGAGCTCACCTACACCCGCCTCACCAAGGACGAGATCCCGGCGGCCGAGGCGGCGGCGTCGCAGCAGGACGAGAAGCTCCCGCCGGCGCGCGAGAAGGCCGAGGAGACGACGTCGCACCTCAACGAGCTCAAGGACCGCCTGCGCGACGTCCAGGCGCTCAAGAAGACGGCGACCGACGTCAGCCGCCTCCACCGCGAGTGCGAGGACGTCGCGCGCGACATCGGCAAGCTCGAGACCGAGCTGTCGGTGACGGGCTCGACCGCGACGACCGAGGAGATCCAGGAGCAGCTCCGTCAGCTCGGCGAGCAGCTGTGCGTGCACTCTCCCCTCTTCTCGCATGTCCTGGAGCGTCTCGCTGACTCGTTCATGCCCGCACAGCCGCACGATCAAGGCCGCGACCGACAAGATCCGCACGGACCAGCAGAAGACTACGAGCATGCTCCAGTCGCTGTCGGGCAACATCCATGCGCACGAGCTCGAGCTGTCGAAGCGCCGCCAGGAGCTCAAGGACAAGGAGGCGCTCGAGCAGACGCAGGTCGACGCGCGCGAGCAGATCGGCAAGCTCGAGAAGCAGTCCAAGGTGCGCCCTCTCTCTCTCTCTCTCTCTCTCTCTCTCTCTCTCGCCCGCTCTCTCGCCTCGACCGCCCTCACCTGCTGACGCTTCGCCTACCGTCTCGCAGGACCTCGACAAGAAGCTCAACGAGGCCGTCGCGCCGATCCGCCAGAAGGAGAACGAGCTGTCGACGATCCGCAACGAGTTCACGCGCGACGAGGCCGCCGCGAGCCGCCAGCTGCAGACCTACAACAAGAGCATGGAGCAGCTCGACTCGAACAGCCGCGAGATCAAGGGGTGCGTCGCCGCTGCTCGTTCACGCGCTCGCCGTCGAGCTGACCAAGTCACCTCCCCCCGTCCGCAGCTACGAGAACCGCGGCGGCGAGACCGAGCTCGTCAAGTGCGAGCGCGACCTCAAGCAGCACGACACGGTCATCGGCGACGCCAAGAAGCGCATCGCGCAGCTGCAGGGCCAGGTCTCGCAGATCGACCAGACGCTCGCCGACTCGAAGGCCGTCCTGCGCAACTTTCAGGACAACCTCCGCCTGCGCGTCGAGCGCCGCTCGCTCGAGGCCCTCGAGCAGCAGATCGACGAGCTCGACGAGGACGCGGCGAGGAAGGCGTACCGCAAGTTCGAGAGCGACTACAACGAGCAGCGCCGCAAGCAGACCGAGCTCCAGGCCGAGGTGCGCCCGCCCTCCTCGATCCCTCTCCTGCCGCGAGCCGCCACGCTCACACTCCTATCCTGTCCCCCCTACAGCAAGCACGTCTCGGCGGCGAGATCCAGACGCTCGGCGCCGGCGTCAAGGAGGGGGGCGAGGAGCTGGTCAGCGAGTACAAGGACATCGAGGACCGCTACCGCCGCGAGCTCATCAACCTCAAGGTGCGCCTCGTCTTCATCATTCTCTCTCGGCCCTCGTGTCGTGCTGACTCGGCGTGTCGCAGACGGCCGAGATGGCGAACCAGGACCTCGAGAAGCTCTCCAAGGCGCTCGACGGGTTCGTCCAGCTTCTCCACCATCTTCCTCGCGCTCTTGCTGACTCCCCCTTTCGCTCGCAGAGCCATCATGCGCTTCCACGGCCTCAAGATGAAGGAGATCAACGACACGATCGCCGACCTGTGGACCAAGACGTACCAGGGAACGGGTGCGTCTCGCTCGCTCTCTCCTGCGCCTCGTCGTCGACAGCTCACCTGCTCTCGCGCCCGCAGATATCGACAAGATCATGATCAAGTCGGACGCCGAGGGCAAGACGTCGGGCAACAAGCGCTCGTACAACTACCGCGTGCGCTGCCGCTCGCTCCTTCATCCTCTCGAGCAGCTTCCTGACCTCGTCCTCCCGCACGCAGGTCGTCATGTTCAAGGACACGACCGAGATGGACATGCGCGGGCGCTGCAGTGCCGGCCAGAAGGTCCTCGCGAGCATCATCATCCGCCTCGCCCTCGCCGAGTCGTTCTCGATCAACTGCGGCATCATGGCGCTCGACGAGCCGACAACCAACCTCGACCATGACAACGTCCAGGCGCTCGCTGCTTCGCTCTCCGAGTGCGTCCCTCCCTCGTAGGCGGCTCTGTGGCTGCCTCGTGCTGACCTCTGCGCACGGACCCCCAGGATCATCAAGGAGCGCAAGCACCAGTCCAACGTGCGTCGCTCTCTCTCTGCAGTCTCGGGCTCTCGCTCTGCTCGACCTGACCTTGTCGTGCTTCTCCTTGTGCAGTTCCAGCTCATCGTCATCACGCACGACGAGGGCTTCCTCGAGACGCTCGGCGGGTCCGGCGTACTCGACAAGTGCGTCCTCCCTCCCGCCCTCTCTCGTACCGCAGGGCAGCGCTCACACTCTTCGCCTTGCGCAGGTACTGGCGCGTCTCTCGCGGTGATGGCGGCCAGGTCTCGACCATCGAGCGGCAGCGCCTCACTTGAGCTCTCCTCGTCGTCCTCTCCTTTTCGCTTCCCTCTCTCGCTCCCCTCTCTGTAGCTTTGGATACCCCTTTGCGCAACGTAAATACCGCTTCGTCGTTTCTGCCCCCCCTCACGCTCTAGTTCTACAACAAGGTGCTCTCACCGCCGTCGCTGCTCGTCACGCTCGCCGCAGCGGCCCGTCCTCGTCGCTCGCGACGCTGCGGCCGTCCTCCTCGGTGCCCGACGCGGTCGCCGTCTCGAGCTCGAACGAGCCCTCGCGCGCTTCGTACCGTGCGGCGGCGGCCTCGGCGTAAACGGCGGCGGTCGCTCGACGGAGCGCAGAGAGGTGCGCCTTGTTGATTGGGAAGGACTGGCCGTCGCCGGGTCTGCAGAGAGGTCATCGCCGTCAGTTCACGACAAGCACAACTTAGCGTCGAGCGCGAGCGAGCGAGAGTCGCCGCCGCACTCGGCGCGAAAAGGAGAGAGCGAGAGACGACGCACGGCCAGCCGACGGGCGCGCCCCACAGCCACCACTTGTCGCCAAAGACCTGCTTGAAGTTGTCCTTGCGGCCGAGGTCGTAGATGTTGTACTTGCGCCCGGCGGCGTGCAGGGCGCGGCGCTGCTTCGAGGTGAGGTCGTGCGGCTGCAGGCGCGAGGTCGGCGCGAGGAGCGCGAGCGAGGTCGGGTGCTCCATGGCCTCGATGGTCGAGCTGCGAGCGCGCGAGAGAGGCCGAGTCAGCTACTGTGCAAGCTCGAGACGAGGCGACGGCGGAGGAGGAAACGCAGAGGACGAGGTCCGTGCGCACGAGAGGACGCTCGACGCACCGGTTCTTCGAGACGAGGTATAGGTGGTACAAGCCGAACGCGCCGACCGCGAAGCCGAAGATGGCGCCGAGCAGAGCGGCGAGCGCCCACGAGATGGGCGCGTACTCGAACCCCTGTCGGCGGTCCGTGCGTCAGCGAGGAGGCGCCGCGAGACGTGCGGAACAGGGAGCAGCTCACGTCCTCGGTGTTGTTGACGAAGTTGATGAGCTCGCGGAAGAGGACGACGGCGATGAAGCCGCCGAGGAGGCCGGTGTACGAGAGCGAGAGGACGAAGAACCTGCGTCGGGGAGGACGGGCGTCAGCTCGGCTGAGCGTCGGGAAGGCTTGCGCAGAGCAGCTCGAGAGCTCGTGATGACGATGGAGGAGGCGCGCACTTGTAGTTCGCCCATCCCTGCGAGACGAGGTGGCGGATGCGCGAGGTCAGCGAGGTTCGGGCGTCACGGCGAGTCGACGAGGAAGGACGAGGAGACGCACGACGCAGCCTCCACCGAGCCAGGGGCAGTGATGGTCCATCTTGAGCACGCAGCGGCGACAGGACGAGCAGTGGTGGGCGCGGTCGGGCTTGGGGACGTTGCACTGCGGGAAGGGAAGCCTGGGTTAGCCTCGTTCCGCCGTCGAGGGGGACATGGAGAGCGCACCTTGCGGCAGAAGCGAGCCGTACCGTCGCTCTTGACCTGGAGCATCCTGCGCGCGTGCCCTCGCGGTGGCCGTGCGTGCCCGACCTCCTCGCCCTCGAGCAGCCGCTCCGTCTCGACGGCGCCCTCGGCCCGCGGCACCTGCTCCTCCTCGCTGCTCCCTCGTCCGAGCAAGAACGTCTCGACGTCGGCCTTAACGCCCTCGTCGGCGACGCGCGCCTCCTCGTCCGAGCGCTTGTAGTCGCCCGCGCCGTGGACGATGCCGCCGCCTCGCCAGTAGGCCATCCAGAAGCTGCCGCCGCAGCCATACAGGAGGCACGAGTAGATGAGGGCGTAGGCGAGGCCCTTGGTCATCTCGCCGCGCTGGATGAGGAGGTAGCTCTGCGTACGCGAGGAGGGGGGCGAGGCGGTGCAAGGTCAGCTCGGCGACCACGGCACAGGGGAGCGCGACGAGGCGCTCACGATGCATAGGGACCACAGGCACGCGTAGGTGGCAAAGGCGAGCAGGCAGAAGATGCCGACGAGGGGCAGGAGGGCGATGAGGCGGAACAAGGTCGACCGCGGTCGCTCGCCCTCTCGTCGTGGGAGGAGCGAGGCGCGTGGTGGTTCTGGCGGGAAGGACAGCAGCGGCTTGGCTGGCAGCGCACGCCGCTGGGACTGCATCGCCGCGAGTGAGCGAGAGCGCGAGCGCCGGGGGAGCTGGCGGCGAGCGAGCCGAGGCGGGGAGGAGATGCTCACCACTGTCTCTGGGAGAGCTCTCGTACAGCTCACGAAGCTCATCATCGTATCGTACAGCAGTCAAGCTGTCTCCATAGTCCGCCCGGTGAGGTTGAAGAGAGCGGAACTTGGCTCGCTTCGCTCTCGAACCGGTTCGTGCGCTCGTCGGCCGCAGCAGGAGCTTCCTCCTCTTTCCTACGTCGTATACCGCTAAACCGACGTTCTGCAATGGTACCGAGTTGCAGAAGCGTGCAGCGGACAAGCTAAGCGGACCTCTCGACCTCCTCCTCCCGACCTTCTCAAACTCGCCTCGCCCTCGCCCGACGACAGGCACGACCTCCCCGCCCCTCTTCCTTCGGCGCCGCTCCACCTAGGCCGACGCCGACGCCGCATGCCTGACCTTGGCCTTCCACTCGTCGTCCCACTCCCTGCGCACCTCGACGCCGTACCTCGCGCACACCTCCCTGCCCCTCTGCGCCATCTCGTCCCTCACCTCCTTGTCGCTCACCTCGTACCGCTCGCCCTTGCCCTCGCGCTCGCGCACGGCGCGCCTCGCGTCGTCGACGGCGTGGCGGACGAGCCCGCCCTTGAGCGCGGCGGCGACGTTCGACTCGCGGCGGAGGAGCTCGACGAGGTGGATCGTCGACAGGAGGGACGTGTCGAGCGGGGCGGTCGAGGGGAGCTCGCGGACGGTGCGGCGCTGGTCGGTCGACGAGACGGAGGAGACGAGAAAGGTCGGGATCGGGAGGTGCGAGTGCGGCTGAGGGGCCTGCGATGCGGGGAGAGCGTCAGTCCACGCCGGAAAATTCAATGGGCAGGACTCGAGAAGCTCGAGAGCTAGCCAAACACCCAGGAGAAGGAGAGCTGACGCACCGCCGCCTGAGCGTCCTCCTCGAGGAGGACCGTGCGCCTCGTGCCGTCGTCGTGCTCGATGTCCATCGCGTCCCACACCTTGCCGAGGTCCTTGCACGTGACGACGTTGTCCTTGTAGTCGTCGTGGGACAGGTTCATCATCTCGCGGCAGAGGACGAGCGAGAGGGCGTCGCCGGCGGCCGGGCTCGGGCGGTACGACTCGTCGTAGGCGTGGTTGGGGACGAGGCGGATGGCGCGCAGGAGCGTGAGGACGTTGTGCGCACGAGCGGCCGAGTAGACGACGACCTCGATCGGGCGGACCTGGTCGAGCTTGGCGGTGTCGGCGCCGGACGTGCTGCCGCCCTCGACCTTGACCTCGACGGTGGACGAGTGCGCGGGCGACTGCGAGGTGACGAGGTACGAGAGGAAGGTGGCGAGGAAGGGGCGGACGATGGGGTTGGCGCTGCCCTTGGTGGTGCGCTTCGAGCGCACGAGGACCGTGTCGTTGAGCGAGAGGACGACGACGAGGGGCTCGATCTTGTGGTCGGCGGCGGTCGCGGCGAGCGCCTCGGAGGACTCGGAGGCGACGTCGAGGTAGGTCGACGAGGGCGTAGGCGTGCCCATCGAGGGCTGTGCGCGGGAGCGGTGCGCCGGGGAGAGCGAGGGGAGGGCGTCGAGGAGGGACGAGGTGGCGAACGACGAGGGGCTGGTCGAGGTGCGCGAGGCGGGCGACATGTGCATGGCTGTTGCGCAGTTCGAGCTCGCCTGAGAGGTCCACAAAGGCTGGTCGACGAGGTGAGGACGAGGACTGAGAGGGAGAAGAGAGCGAGGCGACGCGGAGGAGCCTCGTCACTCGCTCTCGAACCGCCCGCCCCTTTGCGCAGTCGGTTCGCGCGGACAGGAGGCATCCGAGCTGAGCGCTGAGCCCGGCACGTCCGCGGAGCGGGTCTGAGCAGGAAAGGAGGCGGGGCGCGAGCGAAGGAGGCGCCGTGAGCACAGCGCGCAGCTCGTGTGCGGGTGTGCTCTGAGCTCAGCTGTTTGCTCATCGTACTGCGCCAGACAGCCTTGCACGTAGTGCGCGAGACGGTGGAGAGGACGAGGGCAACTCCTCGTCGAGATGAAGTCGGTCCTCGTCCGGCTCTCTCACGACCACTCACTCGCCTGCAGAGCCCGCTACCTGCACAGAGTGGACCTCCCATGTCTGACCGCTACTCGCGCCGCTCGCCCTCGCCCGGGCCCTCCTCCTCTCGCCGCGACCGCTCCCCTCCTCCCCGCGACCGCGACTCGAGGCGCGACTACCACGACGACCGCCGCGCCGGCGACCGGCGCAACGGCGGCAGCGACTACTACGACGACCGCGACCGGCGCGGCGACGGCGGGCGGGCTCGAGACGGTGCAGGGCGAGGCGGCGACGACCGGCGGTCGGGAGGGAGGGACGACGAGCGCAGGCGCGGCGGCCCAGGCGAGCGGCGCTCGCGCTCGCCCGGTGGTGCAGGGCCTGGCGCAGTGCGCAGGCGGTCGCGCTCGCCGCCTGGACGAGGTGGGAGCGGCGCAGGGCCGAGCGGCGGCGACGGCGGGTGGGGCAAGCGGGACGCGCTGCCGGACCAGGGCGCGCTCGTGCCCGGTGGAGGAGGCGGCAGGGGCGGCGAGGTGGGCGACCGGGCGCCGCCAAAGGTGGTCGAGCCCGACTTCAAGCCGAGCGGAGCGCTTGCGGCCGAGACCAAGTGCGTTTGCTCCCCTCCCCTCCTTCTCTCTCACCTCGTGCTGATGCAGGCCCTCCTCGTCGCAACAGCACGCTCAACGGCGTCGTCCTCAAGTACGCCGAGCCTCCCGAGGCGCGCAAGCCTGTGCGCAACTGGCGGCTCTACGTCTTCAAGGGCAAGGAGCAGGTCGGTGCGTCGACGCTCGCTGCACCTCAGCCTCGCCTCTCTCCCGTGCAGACGAAGCTGATCAGCTGTCGCAACTTGACGCAGAGCTCTTCCACGTGCACCGACAGTCGTGCTACCTGTTCGGCCGCGACCGGATCGTGCGTCGACTCCCCTGTCGCTCGGATCTCGAGCTCGCCATGCTGACCCTCTCCCTCCCTGCAGGTCGCCGACATCCCCGTCGACCATCCCTCGGCGTCCAAGCAGCACGCCGTCCTCCAGTTCCGCCAGGTCACCGAGCGCAACGAGTTTGGCGACACCAAGTCGCTCACCAAGTGCGGCCCTCTCGCTCCCTCGCTCTCGGCCCCCAGGCTCGCTCGCTGACGCTCGACCTTGACGAACAGGCCCTTCCTGATCGACCTCGACAGCGCCAACGGCACGATGGTCAACGATGCGGCGGTCCCGGCGTCGCGCTTCTACGAGCTGCGCAGCGGCGACGGTGCGCTCCTCTCTCTCTCGCCGTCTCTTGTCCCTGCCCATGGCAGACCGAGCTGACTGGTACATGGTCTGGCCGTGCACAGTCCTCAAGTTTGCCTTCTCGTCGCGCGAGTACGTCCTCCTCGTCGAGCAGTGAGGGCACGAGCGCGCTCGAGCCTCGAGCTCGTCTCTCTCTCCCTCGGCTCTCGCCCGAGGCGCAGGTGCGGGGCCCGAGGACTGCAATGCACCGCGCGGTAACGAGCTCGGCTGTGCGGCGAGTGGTCGGTGGGCTCGGCTGTCTCGATGCACAAAGGAGAGGGCGGGGTCACAGAACTGCGCCGGCTCCATCGACCCGGACGGGCGCGGCGGCGCAGAGAGAGAGCAGCGTCGTGCGCGAGACGAGGAGCAGCTCGAGGCCCCGAGAGAGAGAGAGCGCGACGTGTGCAGGCAAGAGAGGGAGGAGGAGCGGCGAGAGACCGAGGGAAATGAACAGGCACGAGCGAGCCGGTTGAGTGATCCAGCGCGAGCGAGGCGGAGAGGGCGGGGTCGGCCGCGCCGCGCGCCGTGTTCCCCTCGACAGAACTCTCCCCCTCGCCCTTCCTTCCCTCTCGAGAAGCAGCCAGAGCTCGACGTTGCTGTGCACCGACAAGCTCGTCTTCAACCCGCCTGCGCCTCGCCTCACGCCGACCAAGCACCGCGCCGCTCCTCACGCCGGCGCCGTCCCACGATCACGTCCACGACGACCAAGGGCCAAACACTCGCCGTCCCCCTCCCTCCCTCAGCCTCGCCCTTCCTCCCGCCGGTAGCGCACGGGCCAGCCAGCCAGCCATGGCCGACGTCTACACGCACCAGCAGCACCACACCATCTCGCCCACCGTCCTCTCGTCGTCGCGCCCGCCGACCCCGCTCACCTCGGGCCCCGGCGCGTCGTCCCTCGCCGGCCCCTCGTCCCAGCCGGCCCTCGCGTTCGACCCAGAGGCCTACATCGACCTCGCCGACCTGCACAACCCGCCCTCGTTCGACCCGGCCGCGCTCGGCTTTGTCCCCCAACCAGCCGCCGGTCCCTCCGACCTCGGCTCGATCAACGGCGCCAGCGTCGGCGGCGCGGGCGTGCCGTTCGCGACGGGCTCGATGGGCATGACGCGCACGGGCAGCAGCTCGTCCGGCGGCGGCAGCACGGGCGGGCCGCGCACGCGCGCGAGGACGGGCGCGCTCCCGCTCACGCACCACAACGGCGGCGGCAGCTTTGTCTCGTTCGACCCGGACGACGGCGACGGCGCACTCGACCAGGACGACGCGTCCGACGACGACGACCGCGCCGTCGAGGGCCGCCCGCGCAAGCGCAAGTCGGTGCGCGACCTGCGCGGCGCGGCGAGCAACCAGTCGGCGCAGGCGGCTTCGTCGGCTCAGGCGCACTCGGCGGCGTCGGCGCTCAAGGACGAGGGCGGCGCAGGCGGCGACGAGGACAAGACGAGGAGAAAGATCTCGATCGAGTACATCGAGGAGAAGAGCAAGCGTCACATCACCTTCTCGAAGCGCAAAGCCGGCATCATGAAGAAGGTGCGCCGCCTCTCCCCCTCCTGCACGTGCATCTTCTCGACGCTGACTCGTCGACGACCTCGTGCGCGCAGGCCTACGAGCTCTCGACGCTGACGGGCACCCAGGTCCTGCTCCTCGTCGTCAGCGAGTCGGGCTGGGTCTACACGTTCACGACCGACAAGTTCAAGCCGCTCGTCAAGGAGGACGAGAACGGCCAGCTCTCGGCTGGGCAGAAGCTCATCGCGGCGTGCTTGGTGCGTCGTCTCCTCGAACCCGCTCGCGAGCGCACGGACCTTGACTTTTCGCGCCGCGCTCGCAGGAGGCCAAGGACGGTCAGCCCGACCTCTCGGCCGCGTACCAGTCTGCCGCGTCGTCGACGGGCAACTTTGAGGCCAACTCGGCCGTGCACGGCGGCCAGATCTCGCTCAAGACGGGCGCGCGCGCTCGGCCCCTCGCGACCAACCGCCGCGTCTCGTCCCGCGGCCGCGCCCACGTCCCGGCGGCGATCCAGACCAACGGCGCCGGCGGGCCCATGGACCCATCGCTGCCGTGCCCGCCGGGCAGCGGCGGCATCCCGCCCTTGCCGCAGCTGCCGACGCCCATGTCGAGCAACTACCTCGACCCGATGTCGCCTCGCGGCCCGCACTCGGGCGGCGGCGGACCTCGCAGCCTGTCGCACCCGCCCATCTCGCCCGCGCGCGGCGGCACCTACTCGCTCCAGCAGCAGCAGCAGCAGGCGCACACTCAGCAGCAGCAGAACGACTACGCCGAGATGATGCAGCGCGCCGACCTGCTCCACCTCCAGCAGCAGCAGCAGCACCAGCACCAGCAGCACCACGGCCAGAACGGCGGCGCGTACGGCCACTACGACGACATGTACGGCCCGTCGTCGCACCACAACATGTACCTGCAGGACCTGCCCCTCCCGCCTCCTCCCCCGCACCTCCAGCAGCAGCACGCCAACGGCGGCCCGCACTCGCGCGCCCTGCACCACCAGGCGTCGCACGACGGCCTTCCGCAGCCTCCTCCGCAGACGCTCCACCACGCGCGCTCCTTCTCGCACGGCGGCGGCGGCGGTGGCGGCGGTGCGCAGCGCACGCTCCACCACCAGGCGTCGCACGGCCACCTCGGCAGCGGCGGCTACGGCTCGGGCCCGAGCGGCTCGGACCACTACGGCGGCGGCGGCGGGGGAGGAAGTGGAGGAGGTCCGAGCGCCGGCGGCAACTACACGCACGCGCCGCCGGGGCAAGGCGGTATGAGTGCGGCGGCGCTCGACCCGCGCAGGGGCAGCGGCGCGTCGGGCGGGCAGGGGTGGCAGACGCCGCAGGGACAGGTGGGGAGCGCCCAGGGGACGCCCATGTCAGCGCAGGGGCAGGGCGGGCAGGCCCTGTACGCCGGCGGCGACGATGGATATGGGCGCTAGCGTCCTCTCGTCGTGCAGACGTAGCGTCGTCGACTTAGTTGGCAGTCTTCCTCCCCTTCCTCTGCTCGTCTTCCTCGGGTTCTCCTTGGTCTCTCCCTCGGCCTTTGTCCCTCTCCTTGGTCCCCTCCTTCTCGTCCTTCGTCCTTTCTTTCGCGCCTGGATACCCGTACCTACCCCTCTCATCACGTCCTCTTTCACGCCCCCTCCCTCACGCTCTGTGCCGTCCCTCCGTCTTCTCCTTCTTCACGCCCGCTCGCACGGCTCTCCTTCTTTACCTCTCTCTCCACCCCTCGTTGCTGTCACCTCGTATACCTCCTGCAACGCGCTTTCCTCGCTGCGTTCGACGTTACCGAGAGGAGCGAGCGAGAGCGAGCTGCGTCGGCGAGGAGCCGTTTGAGAAGGTCCGCTCGGACCCCTCTTTCCGCTGCTCTCGAGCGGAGCGCAACGAGCCGGAGAGTAGGTGGAAGAGCACGGCGCGTGAGATGGCACTACAGTCGCAGCTACGTCACTAAACCTCCATGTCCTCGTCGTGCACCTCGGACGCTCCAGCTCCTGCGCTCGCCTCGCTGTCCGCGACTCCTCCGCTCGTCGTCGAGTCGCCCGAGTGCCGCCGCACGCCGTCCGCCATCTCGCGCTCGAGCAGCATGCGCTCGAGCTTGGCGAGCCGCTCCTCGAGGCCCGCCGACGCCCCGCCGAGCGCGCGAGCGCCGCCGCCCTCGAGGCGCACGAGCCTCTCCTCGATCGCCGCCCATCGGCGCTCGCCCTCGCGCCGCACGTCGAGCACGGCAGCGTCGTGAGGAGCTGCACGAAGCGCACGAGCTGCTGGTCGAGCGACGAGATGAGAACGCGCGAGCGAGTTGGAGAGCCGCTCGAGCCCCTCTCCTCCTTGCTCTCGAAACGAGGGCGACGAGCCCGAGAATGAGGTGGAAGGGCACGGCGCGTGAGATGGCACTACAGTCGCAGCTACGTGATTAACCCTCCATGTCCTCGTCGTGCACCTCGGACGCTCCCGCTCCTGCGCTCGCCTCGCTGTCCGCGACTCCTCCGCTCGTCGTCGAGTCGCCCGAGTGCCGCCGCACGCCGTCCGCCATCTCGCGCTCGAGCAGCATGCGCTCGAGCTTGGCGAGCCGCTCCTCGAGGCCCGCCGACGCCCCGCCGAGCGCGCGAGCGCCGCCACCCTCGAGGCGCACGAGCCTCTCCTCGATCGCCGCCCATCGGCGCTCGCCCTCGCGCCGCACGTCGAGCACGGCAGCGTCGAGCGCCGCCTCGGCCTGCTGCAGCGTCGTGAGGAGCTGCGCGGCGCGCATGAGCTGCTGGTCGAGCGACGACGTGAGGACGCGCGAGTCGGAGAGCGAGTCGTAGAAGGTCGAGAAGAGGGAGAGGAACGCCTGCTTGGTCGACGGCGAGGAGGCGCTCGAGTGGCTGTGCGGGCCGTGCGACGAGGTGGGAGGAGGTGCGCCGTGCGACGAGCCGGGGCGAGGGCCGTGGTGGTAGGGCGCGTGCGGCGCGAGGCCGGCCGAGTGGGGCGGGAGGGTGGTAAAGGCGGGAGAGGGGAGGGGAGGGCCGCCTGGTGCGCCTGGTGCCGGCATCGACTCGCCGAGAGGAGGGAGCGGCGAGAGCGGGCCGCCGGGAGGAGGGCCGCCGTGCCACGCCGCCGCCGCCGAGGACGAGTGCTGGTGCGCATGCAGCTGCGGGTGGTGCAGGTGGTAGCCCTGCATGCTCGTCTGCGACGAGTGCTGCGCGTGGTGGTGCTGGTGCGGGGCCCGGCTCGAGCCCGTCGAGCGCGTGAGCGACGGCAAGCGCACGTTCCTCCCCTGGTCCTTGGGCGGCACGCTCGAGCGCGGCGACGTCGCCGTTTGCGGCGGCGGCGGGAAGCTGTGCCCGGGCCCGAGCGGCTGGTTGGGCCGGATGTAGTACGTGCTGCTCGAGACGAGCGGCGGCTGCGGGTGCACGGCGCCCTGGCTCTGCCGGCGAGGCGGAGGACCCGGCTCGCGCGCCGACGACGACGGGCCGCCGCCGTTGCGCATGGGCGCCAGCTCGGCGTTGGCGCGCTCGCGAGCGCGTGCGGCGAAGGTGGCCTCCATCGGCGAGCCGACGAGGACGCTCGGGATGTCGAGGGGGGCCGAGCGCAAGGCCGAGAAGGGGACGTCGCCGTTGGCGGCGCTGAACGAGCCGCGGTGCGTGGCGGGCCCGGGAGGAAGGAGAGGACCCGTGGCGACGGTGGGAGGGCGGTGGCCGCGACGCTTGGCGAGGCTGCTGCTGCTGCCGGCGGGATCTTGCTGCGAGGCGACGACGGACCCTCGGCGGGAGCTCGGGACGGGTGCAGGAGGCTGAGGCGGCGCCGAGGCTTGGCTGGCAGACGAGCGACGGCGGTCGAGCTCGCGCTGATGCTGCTCCTGGACGGGCTGGCCGAGGACGAGGGTCGAGAGCGGGATTCCTCCTTGCGTCGCGGTCGAGGTTGACGGCGTCGGGGCGGGTGCTGCAGCGAGCAGGTCGGTCGCAGTCGTCGCGAGCGACTCGAGGGGCGTTGGCCGACTGGTCCTGCGGCGCTTGTTGGCTGCGCTCGACGAGCTGGGGGAGGTCGAGCCCGTGCGAGGTCTGCGCGCGGCGACGACCGGGTCGGACTGGCGGTGGACGAGAGGAGGGGGAGGGGGTCGTAGAGGGTGAGGGAACGAGGCAGAGTCGGGCATGCTGCGAGGCCGGGAGAAAAAGAGAGAGTCAGTCGAGCTGAGCCGAGCGCCGAGTCGGCCTCGCAGGTGGGTTGGCTCGCTCGTTCCCTCGAGACCGCCGAGGAGCGATCTACCGGGAACGACGCCCCGACGGACAGGGGCTCGAGGCGGACGGACGAGCGACGGGGCCTCGTGTTCGTCCGCCGCGCTCGAACACCGAAACCGAAACGGAGGAAGAGGACCGAGCGGACGCACCCGTCGTCACCAGAGCTCGCGGGCCTCCTCACCGCGGCCAACTCGTCCTCGCCGTCCGAGATGAGGACGCGCTTGAGCGAGCCGCGCCTCACCCCGCCGTCCGCCGCCGCCGCCGAGGCCGCTCCTCCTCCGTCCTCGAGGTCGGCGCGCCTGCTCGCCGCCGCCGCCGGATCCTCGCCGACCCGCTCGATCACCAGAGCCTCGCGCGCACCGCCGGCTCCAACGCCGACGCCGGCGATGCCCAAGCCCGTGGTCACCGCCGCCGAGCACGACGCCCTGCCCCCTCCTGGCCCCGCGCGCTGGTCCTGCCGCGGCAGCGAAAAGACGAGCGGGTACGAGACGCGCCGAGGAGCTTGGTCAGCCTCGGCGGCGAGCGACGCCGGGACCGCCGACGGGCCGGCTCGAGGTGCAGCGGGCGCGGCGGTGGTGGCCTCGACGAGGGTCGGTGCGCTGCTGCCGCCGGCGCCGCGAAAGGGCGGGATGGCCGGCACGACGTACGCCTCGCGCTTGATCTTTGAGAGCGGTGGCGAGGGTGCTCGAAGGGCGGGCTCGACGCCTGGAGGAGGAGGAAGGGGAGGTCGGGTCGAGGTCGAGGAGGAAGGTCGAGGTGGAAGTGCGGGCGGGACGACGGGCGAGAGCTGTCGCGGTCGGGCCCAGTCGAGCGAGGCACTGCGAGGAGTGCTGCGCAGGGCGTTGAGGGCGGCACTCGCTGCGGGCGACGAGGAAGAAGGGATCGGGGAGCGCGGCGCGAGGGTGGGGCGGTGCGCGAGGTCGGCGTGCGCGAGGGTCGGCGCGCGCGCGGTCGAGGTCGCCATTGCTGCACGCTGCGATGTCGGTACGAGAGGGACGAGGGCGCAGAATGTCAGCTTGCGGAACCCTGCCGTCCGTCCGTCCCTCGTCGCGCGGAGCTTCCGCGGTGGGGGAGGCGGACGAACGCGATCACGCTCGTCTCGAGAGAGGGAGGGAGGCAGGGCGCACCTGTGCGGGCTTGCGGGTGCCCAGGGAGCTGCAGCAGGCGGATGGCGGAGGCGAGAGGGGCGAACGAAGCGGGCTGGTCGCGGTTTCGGTTCGACTCTCGGCTAGGAAGGTCGTTCTGCGACGGGCGCGGGCCTTTTTGTTCCCAGCTCGTGCGGCTCCCCACGTGTGGAGCAGTGTTCTGTCGGCTGTTGACGAAAGGCGGGCGAAGGTCGATGAAAGAGCGTGTCGAAGGGCGAGGCGAGGAGGAGGTGAGGAGGACGAGGAGGGAGGAGGAGAGGTGGCCGGGGGAACAGCGACCGACGACGACGACGACGAGTCGGCTCGCAGAACCTTGTAACCTTCCCTGCGGGCGCGCGATCGGCGGGCTTGGAGGTCGGCCGGGAGAGTGGCGCAGCGTCGACGGGACTCGAGTCGGGTGCGGAGATACCTCGTCGTGCGGGTCGAGCGCGGTCGAGGTCGACGTGTGCGGGACTTGGTGGCTGTCGAGAGGCTTGCTCGACGACGACGGGAGCGAGAGGGACAAGGCAAACCCGATCCCGCAGAGTGCGGCGCGGTACATACGCTCGAGAACGCGAGCGCGCGAACGGACCTTCCCTCCGACGCTTTCCCACGCTGACCCGCACCAAACGGCACGTTCGCCAGCCTTTGCCAGGCCCGCTCGATCTTCGTGTGTCTCTGCTCTCTGCGCTCTTGCAAGGAAAGCAAACGTGAGACAGCCCGGGCGCTTTGGCCCCTTGCCTCGTTCGAGCAAGGCGCGCTCGTTCCGGCGGCCGAACACGCCCCTAGGGTGCTCCTGGATCTGAACCTCCTGTGCCGCACGGCTGAGGGCCGAAGTGTGCAGCGCACTCGCACTTGTCGCAGCTTGGCCGGGGCGGGTCGAAGGAGGCGCGCGGTGCGCTCGAGGTGGCCCCGCTCGCACCGCTTCGCCGCCCTGAGGCTCGGCCGGGTACTAAGGCTCTCTCTCGCTCTCTCTGCGCACACGAAGGGCCTGTCGATGCGCCGTGTAGGTTGCACATTAGGAGAGAGAGGGAGCTAAACAAGGGCAAAGCGAGGAAGGAGGAGGGAGGGGAGGGGAGAGGGAACCAAGCGGGAGGGAGGGAGAGGAGGCAAGTCGAAAGGCAGAAGACGGGGCAGGGCAGGGGGACAGAGAGAGAGAGAGAGACAAAGCGGGAGAGAGAGAGAGGCGTCTATGGTTGGGGGTGGGCGAGGCGGCTGCGACGAGCGCCTCGCCGTCTATGGGAGGGGGGCCGGGTCGGCGCGGGCGGGTCGACGAGGTCGAAGCGAGGTCGAGGTCGAGGGCGAGAGAGGGGCGAGAGCATCCTTTTTACGGTCGGCGAGGAGGGAGAGGCGAGGTCGTGTAGGTACAGGAGGACGAGAGGAGGGTCGAGGGAGCGAGAGGACCGGTTCCTCTAGTGCATGTGCTCATCCTCGCCCGGCGCGTCCTCGTCGCCGCTCGTCGGCCCACGGCGGTGCTGCTGCTGCTGCTGCTGAGGCTGGAGGTGCTGGTGCGGCTGGAGGTGCTGCTGCTGCGCGAGGCCGGCGAGGCCGGCGTACTGGTGCTGCTGCTGGCCGCCCGGACCCCTCGGGCTCGTCGGCCGGCTCCCGGGCTGGCTCCCGTACCCGTCGCCGCCTGCGCCGGGCGTCGTCGCGCTGCTCGCGCCCCTGCTGCCGCGGTCGGCGCCGCCGCCGGTCGAGCGACTGCTGAGGCCGCCCATGGCGCTGAGGACGGGCGAGCCGGGCTGCGAGCGGTACGGGTGGGCGCGCTCGCGGTGGTGCGCGCGGTGGTGGTGGTGGTCGAGGCCGTGCTTGCCCGCGTCGACCTCGGGGCTCGTCGCGCGCGAGTTGGTCGCGCTCGTCTCGCCGCTCGTGCCGCCCTCGGCCGCGCCGGGGAGCCGCAGCGGCGGGAGGTGGACGGGGCTCGCAGCGCGCGACGGGGCGCGAGAGCCCTGCGCGCTCATGAGCGTGAGGCCCTTGAGCGGGCCGAGGACGGGCGACGTCGACGGCGTGAGCTGGTACTGGAGCTGCTGCTGGAGCTGCCCGATGGCGTGCTGCTGGCCGTGCCCGGGCTGCGACGCCATGCCGATGCCGGGGACGACGCCTGCGCCGGCGTGCACGGGCGGGAAGGGCGAGCTCGTGCCGCTCGACTGCGCCGACGGGTCGACGAGCGCGCCCGGATGGCCCTGCTGTTGCTGATGGTGGTGGTGCTGCTGGTGCTGGTGCTGCTGCGCCGAGTGGTCGACGGGGCCGCCGGGACCCGAGGCGTCAGGGCTCGACGCCGGCGAGTTGGCGAGCGACTGGTCGGCGCTCGGCGGGAGCGAGTAGGGCGCGTAGGCGTGGCGGTGCTGGTGGCGCGACAGCGAGCTGTGGTGGTTCGGGTGGCTCGGGTCGTGCGAGTGCGAGTGGCGCGACGCGGCGTCGTCGGGCGCGAGCTGACCGGCGCCGTGCTGGGCGAGGAGCGGCTGAGCGTGCGACGGGCGGCGCGACGCCGTGCCCTGCTGCTGCTGCGCCATGGCCTGCGCGTGCGCCTGGGCCTGCGCCTGCGCCTGCGCAGCCTGGACCTGCTGCTGCTGCTGCTGCTGCTGCGAGATGCCCGTCGCGAACGAGTACGGGCCCTGGCCCTGCATGCCGACCTGCTGCTGTTGCTGCTGGGCGTAAGGCCAGTACCCGCTCGCCGCCGCCGCCGCCGCCGCCGTCTGGTCGTACGAGCCGTAGGGCGTGTTGACCTGGCTGCCGGGCTGGCTGTTCGAGCCCGCGCTGCCGGCGGCCGAGCCGCCCGGCGCCGCGAGCGGCTTGACCTCGACCGCGCCGCCGAGGTCGCCCGTGCGCTGCTCGCGCTCGACGCGCTGCTGCTCGCGCTCGCGCTCCATCTCGTGCAGGCCGCTCGCGGCGGCGAGCGCGAGCGCGTTGAGCGGCCGACCGTCGGCGCCGGCCTGGGGCTGCCCGGGCTGCCCGGCGCCCTGCTGCTGCTGCGTCTGCTGCTGCTGCTGCTGCTGCGGACCGCCGACGATGGCGGCGGCGGCGGCGGCGGCGACCTGGTTGGCGAGCTGCTGCTGCTGCTGCTGCTGAGCCTGCTGCTGCTGCTGAGCCTGCTGCTGCTGCTGCTGCTGCTGCGACATCTGCTGCGGCATGGGCGGGTAGCCGTAGGGCGTGTACGACGTCGCGACGGGAGGGTAGCCCGGGTACGACGAGGACGAGGTCGTGGCGGGCGGCGCGCCGGGGTAGGTCGACGTGGGAGGAGGCACCGACGGGTAGCCGTACGGGTACATGGGCATGGTCGGGTAAGGGTATCCAGGGTAGCCAGGCGGAGGCGGGTAGTAGGGCTGCTGCTTGAGAGGCAGAGCTCGGCGTCAGCTCGAGACGAGGCCGAGCCGGAAGAGACAACGAGGAGGACGCACGTAGCCCATCATCGGTCCACCGTAGGGCGGCGCACCGCCCGAGATCGCCTGCGCGGCCGCATCGTCGTTCTGCTGAAGAGAGGCGAGGAGCAGAAAGAGGAGGATCAGTGACTCGGTCGAGGCGGTGCAGGCTGCTCTCGGCCTCGCTCGTCGCGCACGACGGTCCGTGCACGTGCAGCTCAAGAGCATCGTCGACGCGCACGAGAGCAGGACGAGCGAGAAGAGAAGGACGAGCAACGCACCTCGTCTCCCGGCGTCCCCTGCCGGCTCTGCTTGCCGCCCTTCTTGACCGGCTGCCCGTTGGCCGCCGCCGCCGCTGCCGCCGCTGCCGCCGCCTGCTGCTGCGCCGTCTTCTTGCGCCCACGGTCCGACGAGTGGATGCGGACGTGGCGCGTCAGCTCGTCAGAGCGCGAGAAGCGCTTCTCGCATCTGCGGGCGGGACGAGTCGAGGTTGGGTCAGTGCCGGCTCGTGCGACGACGGGCGTGATGAGGCGAGGCTGCTGGTTCGACGAGAGGAGCTGCGGCCGAGGACGGGTCGACGACCATGTCCGAGGACTGCGCCGGTGACGACGAGCGAGCCAAACACGCTCCGAGGCCGTGCCCAAAGCGCGCCCTCGACTCGCACTCTCGATGGTGGAAGCTCGTCGACGAGGGAGAGGTGCAGGGAGGGGAGAGAGAGGGAGAGACGACGGACCCCGGGTGGGTGCAGGCGTGAGGCTTCTCGCCCGTGTGGGTGCGGATGTGGCGAGTCTGGTGCTCGAGGCGGTAGAAGGCCCTCGGGCACAGCGGGCACTTGTACGGTCTGCGAAGGTGCGAGGGGAGCGCAGAGGGTCAGTGTCACGGTTGAGCGAGGACGGCGCGGGGAGAGGGAGGAGAGCGATGGCGACTGACCGAGGGATCTGGTCGCGCGAGGGGAGGAGGCTCGCGGCCGTGATGCCGGCGGGCGTGTGGCCCTGGGCGTCGAGCGTGACCGACTGCGGGTTGGTCTGCGCCTGGCCCGAGCCCGGTGGAGGGGCGAGCGAGGGCGCGAGGGCGTGTTGTTGCTGCTGCGAGCTGGCCTCGCCGCTAGGCGCGAGGAGGGGCGGCGGCGGCGCGTGGTCCATCGCGGCGGGAGGGAGGGCGAGCTGGCGGGACGCTGTCGGGGTCGAGGGTCGGGTGCGGGGTGGTGCAGGCGGACCACAGTCGAGCGTGCGGCGAGGGCGACGAGAGGGCGGGGCGGAGCTAGGCCTGGGGCCGTCCGGGGAAGGGCGCGGTGTAGGAGCGACGGCGGGCGCAGAGGGCTCTCGGGTGGTGCAGAGCAGTCGAGAGGGTGGGTGAGGGCACCGTGGGTGTGCGTGCGCTGGCCCCGAGGGTGTGGTGGTGAGCTGACGAGGTGGGAGGGGTCGAGCTGCGTCGTCGCCGTCCCCTCGCCTCCTCGCCTCGTCGCTCGCGCTTCCCTTTCTGGCTCGCCCCGGCTCTCCCTCCTCGTCGCCTCCCTCTGCTTCAGTCGGTCCACTTGCATTACAGCCGCACCTTTGAGCCCCTCCCCTTGCCCCCTGCCAGCAAGCAGCACCGTGGCGCGCTCCTCGTCGCCCTCCTCAGCTCGCTCCAGCTCCAGCCACTTGCCCTCTCCCGGCGCGCGCGCAGCTCTCGCGTTCTGCCCTGGCTCGGCTCCGCTCTCTGCTGCTGGCCCCCCTCCTTCACTCGTCCCTTCTCTCCGCCTTCGATCGCCCTCTCCCACATGCTTCGCTTCCGAGCTTCCACGGCACTGGCTCGCGCTCAACCCTTTGCCGCCCACCCTGCTTCCTCTCCCTCTTGCTGCTGGCGAGCGCAAATTGGACCCACTTGCGCTCGAGCTCAGGCTCGCCGACCTCGAGCAAGGCCGACCTCGACGACGATGCGCGCATCGCTCTCGCTCGCCTCGGCCACGGCCAGCATCGATTTTTGGCACCAGCTTCCCTCGCTTGGCTCTTCTGCAGGTCCGGCGAGCTCAGAGCGATAGCGAGTCATGCCATCGAGGTAGCAGGAGACAGCGGTGCGAGCGCGAGCGACCGAGCTGCAGCCGCTCGAGCCTCTCGTCGACGACAGGCACGAGCGAGCGCTCTTCCTCTCTCCTCGGCGCCGCGCGCACACACGCTGCACCTCGTTGCCGACAAGCTACTGCCCCCTGCGCCAGACCTCACCCGCTCCTCTCGCGCGCCCCGGCGCCGCCCGTCACCCTCCTCACCTCAAACACCCTCTCCTCTCCGCTCCACACGGGCCTTCTCGTCGCCTCGTCGAGCACGAACGCGTCGCGCTCGCGCACGACGACGCGCCCCGTGCGGCGCTCGACGAGCACGAGCGACTGGACCCGGGTCGCGTACCAGTGCGCGCCGGCGGCGGTCGGGTCGGGGGTGGGCGCTTCGGGCGGGCCGAGGGACGGGGCGGAGTGCGAGGGCGAGGAGGGCGCAGAGGGAGGAAGGGCGGAGGTGGAGGGTGCGCTCGAGGAGGGAGGAGGGAAGGGCGGCGCGTCGTCGGGCATGGGCGCAGAGGGGTCAAAGTACAGCGGGCGGACGAGGACCGTGTGGCGCAGGTGCGCGCGGTGCTCGATCGGGCTGACATGCGCCGTGCTGCGCGCGTCGAGAGAGCGTGAGCTTGCGCGGTACTCGAGCCGGACGGAGAGAGAGAGGACGCACCTGAGCGCGTCGTACAGCCCTCTCGCGAGCCTCTCCTCGACCTCGTCATCCCTCAGTCCCTCGCTCCTCCTCTCGTCCTCGACCCTCGTCGCGACCCCCTCGACAGCAGCTGCGCCGCTCTTGACCTTGGGCCACTCGACCTCGCCCTCCTCGACCTCGAGCGTCGCGTTGCTGAGCCCGCGCACGTGCCCGGCCGTGCCGAGTGGGGGCAGGACACGCGCGCGCTTGGTCGGCGTCTCGCGGTTCGAGATGTAGCCGAGGCGGACGGTCGGGTCGGGCGAGGCGGACGCGGGCGAGGAGGACGAGGACGAGAGGAGAGGTGCGGGCGCAGCCGAGGGGAACGAGAGCTCGCCGACGAGGAGGTTGAAGCCGGCGTAGGCCGACTTTGTCGCCTCGACCTGCTCGAGGTAGGCGTCGAGCGAGCCGCCGTCTTGGGGACGAGAGCCGGACGAGCGGGCGCAGTCGAGGTCGAGGAAGTCGCGCGTGAGGTTGCCGCGCGAGGGCCTCGGTGCGGGCGGGATCGACTCGGTAAAGTTGGTGAGGGTGGCGAAGCGGATCGTGCCGTCGGCGGTGGTGCTGCCCGGGTGCGGCTGGTAGAACGAGAGGCCGAGCCAGGTGCCGCCGGCCGAGAGGTCGAGGCCGGAGAGGACGGGGTGGGTGGGCGAGGGCTGGTGCGCGAGGTGGGTCGGGTCCCAGTGGTGCCAGGCTGCGGGTGTGGTCGGGCGTGCGAGGAACTCGTCGCGGTTCGAGGCGATGATGCTGTGAGCAGCGAGGACCCGGGTCAGGCTTGAGCCGGACGAGGAGGAGCGGGAAGAGGGGGGAGGACTCGCAGGCTGTATTGGGCGGTCGAGGTGAAGAAGACGATGCACATGGCCTGCCTGAGCGTGTCGCAGCTAGTCAGTACGCGTGGTCGAGGAGCAAGAGGCGCGAGAGGGCGAGCGAAGAGATGTGGAGCTCCTCGTCGTCGTCCCTCCCTCTCGCTCGCACCTGCCTGCACCGCCGAGCACGCCCAGAGCAGAGCAGCACACAGCCATGCACCCGCGCAAGCGCACCCAGCCAGGCGACTGGGCCCTGTCCAACCCGCTCCGTCCTCCCGCCCTGCGCCAGTCCGACCTCGCCTCGTCCCTCTTTGCTCAGCCCTTCGCGCACCAGACGGCCCTCGAAGCCCACCACTCGTGCGTCAACGCCCTCGCCCTCGCAAAGGGTGACGACCCGAGGTGGCTTGCGACCGGCGGCGACGACGAGCGCGTTCTCCTCTGGAACGCCCTCGCACACGGCGACGACGACCACACCGGGCTTGCTCCCGACCCAATCGGCTGCTACAGAGGCGCAAGGGTGCGCTCCCTCCTTCCCGTCGCCCGCGCTCGACTCTCGGACCTCTGCTCACCCACCTCTCCTCCTCTTCCTCCTCGTCGACCTCGCACCTCGTGTCCTGCTCGCAGTCCAACATCTTCTCGATCGCCTTCACCGCCGACAACTCGCGCATCCTGTCGTGCGGCAACGACGCCACCATCCTCGCGCACGACCTCGAGGCGTCGAGCAGCACCTTCCCGCACGACCTCAACCAGGGCATCCCTCCTCTCGACGCCTGGCTCGACCACGATGTGCGCTCTCTCTCCCCTTTCGATGACCGAGTCCCTGTGCCGACTCTCTCCCTCGCATCGACTCGCAGGACGCCGTCATGTCGCTCTCTGCGCACCCGCACAACCCGCACCTCTTCCTCTCGGCTTCGTCCGACGGCGCCGTGCACCAGTTCGACATGCGCACCTCGCCCGGCCTCGTCGGCACCATCGTCGACACGCACGGCATGAACGACGTCGTGCACCACCCGGTGTCGCCAGAGCTCTTCGTCTACTCGGCCGGGGAGGGCCAGGTCGCGCTCGTCGACGGGAGGATGGCGTGGAGCGGGACGGGCACAGAGAGGGCACAGATCGCGAGAGAGGTCGCCATCGTGCGGGTGCGTCCGTTCTGTCCGGCTGCACGTCCTCACCGTCATTGACGCTCGGACCCCTCGCGCAGTACGACACAATCGTCGCCCGCCTCGCGCCCGCCACCTCTTCCCCCGCACCCGATCCAGCACAACCCTCGACACAGACTGCTCGCCCCAACGTCTCGTCGAGCGCCCTCTCGCCCTCGGGCAACCTCGTGTGCGCCACCTTGTCGGGCCACCTCCCGACCCTGTACGAGCTCTCGGACCCCATCCCGCTCGCCACGTTCGCCTCGCCCGCTCCTCCACCTCCTCCTCCTCCTGCTCCACCTTCCGCATCGACCGACGCCGACGCCGACGCGCCGTCGTCGCGCCCGCCGTCGTTCCCGCGAGGGTACCGCAACACGACGACGACTAAACACGGCGGGTTCGGGGGCGGGCGGGGCGCCGAGCCTGGGCGGGGCCTGTACTACGCGGCGGGGAGCGACGACTGTGGGGCGTACGTGTGGGAGGTGCCGAGGCTTGAGGCGCTGAGGGAGAGGAGGAAGGAGGTCGGCGCCGACGAGCTCGAGAAGGGGCAGGTCGGTGCGTCGTGCTCTTCCTTCTCCTTTCGCAGCCTGCTCTCGAACGAGACGGCTCACCCTCGCGCCGTCACGCAGCCTTCGTCCGCACGTGGACCGCCTCGCCTACCAAGTTCGACCCGCTCGCACCCCTCCCGCCGCCGCCCGTCCCCATCCGCCTCACCCTCCCCGCCCTCGTCTCGCCCGCGCACGCCCACCTGACGGCGCACCGCTCGATCGTCAACACGGCCCTGTTCCACCCGACGCTCCCCGTCCTGTACACGTCGGGCGTCGAGAAGCTCGTCGTCCGCCACGAGGCGCACCTCCCCGGCCGCGCCCTGTCGCTCCCTCGCCCAGCCACGACCACGTCCTCGGCGTCCTCGGCGCGCACGTGGCGCTACGTTCCGCGCGCCCCGAAGCGCAAGCGCACCGTCGCCGAGCTGCTCGAGCGCGCCAATGCGACGCTCGAGCCTGACGAGGCCTCGTCGTCGGGCGGCGGCGGCGGCGGCGAGCGCGCGCCGGGCGAAGACGCCGAGCGGCGCCGGCGCGCCGAGGACACGGCCGTGCTCGAGTACTTTGACGGGCTCGTCGCCGAGGAGGACGGCGAGGAGCTGTGGCGCGAGGGAGGGTACGAGGACGAGATGAGCAGCGACGAGGAGGCGGAATGGGCGCTGAGGGAGATTGAGGAGGAGAGGTGGGCGGCTGAGGGAGGGTGGGGCGCAGCGGGGGAGGAGGGCGAGGGCGAGGACGAGGAGGAGCGGGAGAGGAGGGGAGGAGAGGGTCCGAGCGGGACGACTAGGAGGACCCTCAGAGCCATCTACGCGGCCGAGGAGCAGCAGCTCGCCTGGTCGAGCGAGGACGACGAGGGCGGCGGCGGCGGCTCGAGCGCAGCCGAGGGCGAGCTCGACGACGAGGAATAAAGCGGCGTTCTCCTTCCTCTCACTTTCTGCGATTCGAGGAGAGCGAAAGCAGGCGAGGAACGAGGCAAGGTATCGTGCAGTTGCAGTGCGAAAGCGGGCAGGGGTACTGACGAGGAGAGAGAGAACGAGAACCTGCGAAAGGAGCACAACGAACAAGCGGAGCCGGGACGACCTCCTCTCCCTCCTCGATCTCCTCAAGCGCACCCTCCCCTCCCCGTCGAGAGCCTCCTCACTCGGCCACCTCGTCCCCCTGAGGCACGACGGCGAAAAAGTCCGTCAGCGCCTCGTTGCCCTCGTCGTCGGCCTGGGTCTTCTCCTTCTCCTCCTTCTCCTCGACGGCGCCGCTCTCGCCGCTCTGCCCCTGGCTCGCCGTCTCGCCCTGCTCAGCCGTCTCGTCCTTCTTGACCCGCTTGGCCGTGCGCCCCGCGCCCGCGTCCTCGGCCTCGTCGCCCGACGAGTCGCTCGCGATGTCGATCACGTCGACGCCACCGCTCGCACTCCTCGAGCGCTTGGTGCCCTTGTCCTTGGACACCGCCGCCGGCGCACCGCCGTCGCGCGAGCCCGAGCCGTCGCCCGAGCCGTCGCCCGAGCCCGAGCCCGAGCCCGAGCCGGCAGCGGGCGAGAGCTCGGCCTTGACGGCGCCGACGCGGTCGGGCGTGTCCTCGTCGGCGTTGAACGCGGCGGGCTCGGGCTCGTCGTCCTGCTCGGGCTTGCGCTCGTCGAGCTTGGCGTCGGGCGTGTCGGCGGCGGCGGCGGCGCCCGAGGTGGCGTCGTGCTGCTCCTCCTTGAGGGGCTCGAGCGGCTCCTGCTCCTCGGGGCGCCAGCTCGACGACGCCTGCGGCGAGGCCGACGCCGACGCCTTGGCCTTCTTGGGCGACGACGTCGAGACGAGCGGCTTGTGCGGCCCGGCGGACGAGGACGACGTGCCCTGCTTGGGCTTTGCGCTCGAGCCCCCGCCCGAGCCCGACGCGGACGAGGACGCCGTCTGGCGCGCGAAGAAGCTGTCGAGCGAGCCCTTCTTCTGCGCGACGGGCTGCGGGTCATGTGGCGAGAGAGTGTGGCGAGCATGAGGCGAGGAGCGAGAGAAAGGGAGGGAGGAGAGGTAGGAAGGAGGGACCGAGGGAGAAGGAGGGCTCGTGCGTCAGCACCGACCAGGACCGCAAGACCATCAGCGCGCCTCGCGCCGAGAAGCGCGAGACGTCCCGCCGATCGGCGCAGGAGAACGAGCCGAGCGCACCTTGACAAAGTCCTCGCTCTCGTTGCCGGCCTTGCCGACGCCCTTGTCGACGGCGTAGCACTCGAGGTCGCCCTCGAACGGGCGCACGAGCTGCTTGAGCTTGTCGTTCCAGCGGCTGTCGGAGAGCCAGAGGGCGATCTCGGCGCCGGACGAGAGGATGGCGGGCATGCGCGAGTGGAGCTGTGAGGGGAGGAGGGGGCAAGGCAGGAGAGGGGCACGGGGAGGAGGAGAGTCAGTGGGGTAGGACGAGAGGAAGCCGATGCGGGTGTAGGAGAGGGATGAGGGAGGCGCGCGAAGAAGGAGGAAGGTAAGGGAGAGCGACGCACGAAGCGCAGCTGCTTGTTGACCGGGACCGTGAGGATCGTGTAGCTCGTCACCGGGTCGTAAGCGCCTGCGAGCGGAGAGGGTGCGGTGCGAGAGCGAGCGTCAGGGGCGTGTGCGAGGGCGAGGGAGGATGAGGGCGGAGAGCGGACCCTTGTAGCTGCGAACGGGGTCCGAGCGGCGTCAGCGCGAGTCAAGCACGAGGTGAAGAAGGGCCGAGACGCACTCGCAGTGGTCCCACAGGCCGGCTGTGCGTGACGACCCCGACGCGCGCCAGTCAGCGCCTCGCTCGCCGAACGAGAGACCAACACGAGGACGACGGCCGACGCACCGAACGCCATGAGCTTGCCATCCTTGCGCTTGACAAAGTGGGGGACCTTGTCCTTGCCCTTTGTGAGCCACTCGTAGAAGCCCTGGGCGACGACGACGCAGCGCTTGGTGTCGCGCGGGCCGCGCCACGCCGGGGTCGCCTCAAAGACGGACTCGCACTGGGCGTTGATGGTGCTGAGGCCGGCGTCGGGCGGGGTCGCGTACCAGCTGCGGGTCGGGTGCGTGGTGGGTCAGCGATCGGCGAGGGGGAGAGGAGCGGAGGAACGAAGAGAGAGGCAAGAGGAGGGGACGCACTGCGGGACGAGGCCCCAGCGGAGGAGGTCGAACTCGAACGTGGCCGGGTCGCGCTGGCTGCGCCTCAGGACGGGGACCTTGGTGGTTGGTGCGACCTGCGAGAGCGAGATGGTGGGTGAGCGCGTGCGAGAGAGGAGAGCGAGGAGGCGAGGGGAGGGACGGACGTTGAAGCGCGGGCGGAAGGCCGACTGGGACTCGAGCGAGGCCCACTGGATTGGGTGGTCGGTGGTGGTGGTGCTGCTAGAGCCCTGCTGCGGCTGCTGGGCGTCCTGGTGATGGTCGGTGGGCGGAGGTGGGGACGAGGCGGAGGCGGAGGCGGTGGGTGCGCGGTGGAAGTAGTCGCGCTGAGTGGCGACTTCTAGGTCGTGGGCGTTGACGCCGAGAGCAAAGCGGCCGCACATGGTTGCGACTGGCCTTGGAGGTGTGCGAGGAGCAGGAGCGAGAGCACCGGCTTCATCAGTTCGTGCCGTCATCGACCCTCTTGCTCTCCTCCCACTCACCGGGTGCCTCCCTTGCTGCTCGCACTGCCACAGCGACACATTCAGCACACTCCCCGACCGCTCTCCGGACCGCCGCCGCCTCCTCAACCTCGCCCTTCCCCCCACCCCTCCGACCCGGTCGACGCCATGCCCCGCCCGCGCTCCCTCTCGCCCCCAGCTGCTCGCCCGACACCGCTAGCCCCGCCAGCCGTCCAGCTCACCTACGTCGTCGGCCGCGGCGAGCAAGGCGTCCTCACCTTCGAGCCGTACAAGGCCTTCCTCCTCCCGCTGTGGCGCTTCAAGGACCCCGACGTCGCCCAGCACAGCAGCTCCCGCCTCGAGCGCGAATTCGACAAGTTCGTCGACGAGGGCGACTTTGTCGGCGCAGACATGGCCCGCAAGTTCCTCCAGGTGCGGCTCGACCGTCCTCCTGCGAGATCTCGGAGGCGCACAGCTGACCCTGCGCTCCTCCCTCCCGCTTGTCGTCGTGGCCCATTTCGCGCAGATGGTACTCCCCTTTTCCCTCTTCTACAAAGCCCGCGATGCCCTCGCTGACCCTCGCACGCCTCGACCTCCTCCCACCCTCGCCCGCCCGCAGGGCATGACCCGCGCCCAGCGCTACGCCAACCACGCCGGCGGCCGCAAGTACTCCGCCTCGACCGGCCTGCCCCTCTCTCGCTCCTCGTCGCCCACTTCGAACCCGGGCGCGGCCGACAAGCTCGCGGCGGCGGCCATCTTCCGCGCGGCGTGGGAGCGCGCAAAGTCGTGCGACCGGTACGGCGAGCTGAGGGGCGAGTGGGAGGAGCGCAAGAGGGTGTGGGAGAGGGACAACCCGCGCGAGGTCGAGCGGCTGAAGCGGGAGAGGGAGGCGAGTCGGGCGAGGAAGGGGACGAGGGGAGGGAAGAAGGTCGAGGCGGCGGCGGCGGTGGCGCACGAGGGCAAGGCGGGGGCCAAGCGGGGGCGAGCGTCCAAGGCCAAGGTCAAGAAGGACGAGGACGAGTACGAGGAGGACGAGGAGGAGCAGGAGCAGGTCAAAGAGGAGGCGGAGGAGGCTCCTGCGCCGGCTCGAGCGAGCAAGCGGCGGCGGGTGACGCGCGCGAGTGCGGCGGCCGACGCGGCGCGCGAGGTCAAGGACGAGTAGCCCGTGTGCAACGCAGAGGTGTGCACGACGAGGTGTGCGCCTGCGCGAGAGGTGGCAGCTGCGAGCCGAGGAGGACGAGAGAGCGAGAAGCGGGGAGGAAGCAGAGAGACACAGCGTGCGCGTGCGTAGGCTGTGCAGCGTGCTCCGGTGAGCGCAGGCCGCTCTGCACAGAGCGACGAGCCGGTCGAGGGCCAACTCCGTCGTCGTCGTCGCCCGCTGACGACGACGCCAGCTCTCCCAACTCTGCGCTCTCCCACTCGCACCTAGAACCCGACACGCAGCACACATGGGTCCCACGCAGCACCAGTTCAACCCCTATGCCGTGCGTCTCTCCCCTCGTCTCTGTCGCGCTCGCTCTCGAGGGAGACGAGGTCCGGGGCAGATGAAGTCGGGCCAATACGCAGCGCGGCTCAGGGCGACTGCGTGCGCCGCTCGTGCAGCTCTCAGCTGTACGGCGGTGCTTAGACCAGAAGATCAGGCCCGCACTGCGCGATGGGCGGCCTCGAGGCGGTGCCGACGTCGATGAGGGGGAGCAGCCGGGCGAGGTGCAGTGGGTCCAGCGCTCGGCGGAACGAGGCCTGCGCCGGCTCTGTCGCTCTGTAGGGCGGTCGTGCAGCCGCTGCGACTGTCGACTCGCGAGCGCTCGACCCCACCAACCCCCTCCTCCTCGCTGACGACACCCGGCTGACCTCCGCTCTCCCCGACGCACGACGCACAGGACAACGGCGGCTCGATCCTCGCCATCTCGTCGTCCAAGTTTGCCGTCATCGCAGGCGACACGCGCCAGTCGTCGGGCTATTCGATCGAGACGCGCACCGCCAAGCGCGTGTACCAGCTCACGCCCGACTGCGCCATCGCCGTCCAGGGCTTCATGGGCGACGCCATGGCCTTTGTCAAGCGGTTGAAGCAGCGCCTCGAGGTGCGTGCTCACTCCCTCTTGTCGTCGGCGCTGTCGGTCCTGCTGCCGTGCGTCGCGCCGCTCGCCGTCGAGGCGGATTGCGCGAGCGCGGCTGCACCCGGTCCTCTGTCCACGCTGACTCGCTCCCTGGCACGCAGTGGTACGGCCACACCCACAACGAGGTCCCCTCACTGCGCTCGATCGCGCGCCTCGTCCAGACCATGCTCTACGGCAAGCGGTTCTTCCCCTACTACTCCTACGTGATCCGTGCGTCCACCTTCCCCTCCCTCTCTCCTTCTGCGTGCCGAGCTGACGCAGGAGAGGTGCGCGCAGTGGCTGGCATCGACCGTGACGGCACCGGCGCCGTCTACTCGTTCGACCCCGTCGGGAGCTACGAGCGCGAGAGCTGCCGCGCGCACGGCAGCGCCCAGTCGCTCGTCCAGCCGTTCCTCGACAACATGGTGCGTCCTGCTCGCGTCGCTCTCGCCGTCGTCGCATGCGAGCCGTGCTGACCCTCGTCCCTCTCTGCCTCCTCTTCCCTGCCCGCTCTTCCTCCTCTCGCCCTCCCGCCCTCGCCCCGACCCTCCCACGTGCACCACCTCGACGTCTCCCCGCAGATCTACAAGAAGAACCAGGTCCCCGACCCGTCGCAGCCGGCGCCCGTCGCAGGCGAGCGCCCCGAATTCGAGCTCGACGAGGTCAAGCAGCTCCTGACCGACGCCTTCACGGGCGCCGCCGAGCGCCACATCGAGGTCGGCGACGGACTCGACATGCTCGTCATCGAGAAGGGCGACGAGGGCAAGGGCGCCAAGATGACGTGGGTCAACTTGCGTGAGTCGGTCGTCTTTCTCTCGGCTCGTCCGGCGCGCTCGACCGAGCGAGGTCCAGCGTGCAGGTACTGGCGCGAGTTGTCGATTGACACGCTCTCTCCTGTCGCGCAGCGCTCAAGCGGGACTAGACGTTCGAGATCGGCGAGAGGAGGACGAGCGGCGAGGGCCGTGCGGCAGCCCACCTTGTACCATGCATCGACGAGCAGTCTTTCCCACACTTGCGCACTCGGCTCTCGACGCTCGATCGAGGAGGCTGCGGCTCGGCGTTCCAGCGCTCGATAGACAGCTCGTCGTCCGACTCATTCCTCCTCTTCTTCCTCCTCCTCCTCGACCACCATGGCCGGCCTCGCCCACCTCCCCTGCTGCTGCCCGACCCCAGCTCCTCCTCCTGCGCTCCCGACGGGCGGCGAAGCTCCTCCGGAGCCCGCACCGCCGCCAAGGCTGAGCCCGGCGTACCGTCCCTCGAACCTGCTCGCGCCGCCTCCTGCGCCCGCTCCTCCCCCAGCTCCCGCACCAGCACTCGCCTCCCACATGCGCATCGCGACCGGGCTGTCGCCCATCCCAGCCCCGGCGCCCGCCCTCGGCTGTTCGTGCCCGTGCCCGAGCGCCGCCGCCGCGGCGGCCTGAGCGGCAGACGCCGACCCGGCAGCTGGCTGGCCAAGCCCGCCGCCGTACCCGGCGAGGTCGTCGTCCTCGTCGACCCACTCGCTCGACGCTGCTGCGCCGCTGCCGCCCTGCGCCGCATCGTCGGCGCCCGCGCCCGCGCTCGTGCCGTTCGCGGCGTGCTTCGAGAAGACGTCGCGCACGGGCCTCGCGTGGTGCCCGGCGGCGGCGTGCGAGCGCGACGGCGCCGGGCGCGGCTGCAGCGGCGAGCCAAAGAGGTGCGTCGCCTTGTGCGCGGTGAAGGTCGTGCCCGCGCTCGAGCCGCCGCCGCTCGTGTGGGTCGAGAAGCGCGAGAGGGACGAGGCGGGCGACGACGACGCGTGGTGGTGAGCGTGGAGGGAGGGTCCTCCGGCTGAGCCGGGCGAGATCGAGGGCGAGGCAGAGGGCGAGTGGCTCAGGGCGAGGCCGAGCCCGAGCGAGTTGGCGCGGTCGGTCGAGCGGGTGCGAGCGACGGGAGGAGGGCGCGACGCCGAGCGCGCAGGCGGTGGCGGCGAGAGGGACGACGAGGCGCTCGTCGTTGCGGTAGACGACGCAGGAGGGGGAGCGGGCCCGCTCGCCGAGTCGTCCTGCGCCGTCTCGTCCTCCTCGAGGATGGGCGCCTCGCCCTCGTCAAAGTCGACGTAGAGCCCGCCCGCTGCGCCATCGACGTCCTCGTCCTCGTACTCGCTGTCGCCGCCCGTCCCTCCTCCACCGCCGACGTCGCTCTCGCTGCTCGCGCGGTGCGCCGAGCTCGCGCTGCTGCGCGTGCGCCGGTGGTGGTCCCGGTGCGGCCCTCCTCCGGGCGTCGCGAGCACGTTGGCGCTCGACGAGCGCGCGCTCTCGCCCGACAGGCGCCCGTGCGACCCGCCATGCCGCCGCCGCACCGTCGTCGTCGTCGGCGGGCGCCGGTACACGGCTGCGGGCCCGACCGCGGCGCCGCTCTCGAGCAGGAGCGACGCGACCGACGAGCTCGACGGCGCGCGGCTGTGCCCGTGAGCGTGCCCGTGGCGGTGCGCTCGGCGCGGAATCTGCCCCGCCGAGAGGCTCCGCACCGACGCCGGCCGCGACGCTCCTGCTCCTGCGCCCTCGCCGGCCTGCGCACCCGACGAAGCCCATGCGCCTCGCTCGCTCGCGCTCGTCCTCGACGCGTCGCTGGCGCGCCTCGGCCGCCCGCTTCCATACCCTCCCGCGCCGCCGCCGCCGCCGCCACCTCCTCCCGCTCGCCGGCTGCTCGGCGTGCGCGTGAGCGGCTCGCCCCTTGCGCTGCTCACGCTCGAGCGGCGCGACAGGCTCATGCTCGTGCCGCCGGGCCCGTGCGCGCCGAGGCTCCCGATCGGGCTCGAGACGCTGTTGGCGCTCGAGCGGCGCGAGCCCATGCCCGGGCGCGATTGGCGCAGCGGCGACGCGACGTACATGCTCTGGCTGCGCGCGACGGCGGCGCTCGTGCCATGGCCGTGGCCGGACGAGGAGGAGGAAGACGAGAACGAGATCGAGCCGCCGTTAGAGGCCGACGACGAGAGCGCGGCGGACGGCGGCGCGACGAGCGAGGCGCGCTTGCGCTTGCGGGGCCCGTCGGCCGACTGGCCGAACCAGAGCTTGAACGTCGACAGCAGGTTGGCGCCCTTAAGGCTCTTCTTGCCGCCGCCGCCGCCGACGCTCGGACCTCCTGCGCCGCCCGACCCGGGCACAAAGCGCAGCGACGAGGCTCGCCCGACGCCGTTCGTCGACGTCGACGTACCCGAGGTCGACGTCGTGTGGAACGCGCTCGAGTGCGACCGCACCGACTCGGACTGCGAGCGCGCCAACATCGAGGGCGACGTCGCGATGGTCGTGATCGGCCGCGGCGGCGCGCCACTCGACGGCTCGCCCTCGTTGCCGTCGGACGGCCGACGAGGGGAAGGAGCGAGCGCGGGCGGCACGCCTGGGCTGGGCGTGTGCCCGGCGCTGACGCTGACCGGGTGGAGGAGCGGCGCGGCGACATGTCGAGCGTGGGGCGTCGAAGGCGCAGAGAGCGACGCCGGCGGCGAGGCTAGCGGCACGGCGACGAGCGGAGGCGTGCGCAGGAGCGAGGTCGCAGGCGCGGGGGGATGGGCCGGCGCAGGAACGGGTCCGAGCGCATCGTGCAGGACGGGCTCGTCCGCCGCCGTCGTCGCCACGGCTGGCGGGCTCGCCTTGCGCGGCACCTGCGCAGCCGCGCTGCCGTCCTCGCTGCCACCTGCAGCAGCGAGCGCGAGGTTACCGCCGCTCGTCGAGCTCGACAGGCTCGCAAGCCCCTGCCCGATGGCGCTCGTCGCCCGCGCAAGGTGCATGCCGATGCTGCCTGCGCGGCGCCTCGGCGTCGACGTCGACGAGCCGCCATCGAGCTCGGGCGACGTGCCGTCGCTGCGCTCGGGCGAGCCGGGCCCGCCGCCGCCGGTACTGCGCCCGAGCGGCTCGCCGCTCCGGCTCCTGCTCCTGCCCGTCGACGACCCCAGGCTGGCCGCTGCGCCGGCGCCGATGCGCGGTCGGATCGGGCTGCCCGGCGCGCCGTCGGCGACGGGGAAGTAGCTGAGAAGGGGCTCGCTCTCGACGGGCGGGAGCGGCGTCGCCGGGTCGGCCTGGAGGAAGTAGGACAGGCGGGCTGCGGCGACGGCGGGCGAGGGGTTGGCGAGCGCCGGCGAGAGGGGTGGAAGCGTCGATGGGGCGGGTGAGCTGGGCGTGCGGGGCGAGGCGTGCGAGGTGGTCGAGGGCCGTCGAGGGGGCGTGAGCGGGACGGCGAGCGTACTCGAGGGGAAAGAGGACGCGGCCACGGTGACGGATGGGCGTCGTTGCTCCTCGGGGATCGTCTCGGGCAGGACGAGCGGCGAGGCGACGAGCCTTGGCGCCGCAGCGACGGCCGCCGTCGTGAGGAAGACGTCGTCGTCCGACTCGGCGCCGGACCGCTCGTCGCCCTCGTCGGCCTCCTCGTCCTCCTCGGTCTGCGACAGGAGCGCGCTGCGGCGCTTCTCCTCGGTCGGCAAGCTCCTCAAGCTGCTCGTTCGACTCGGCGCACGGACCTCGCCGTCCTGCTCCTGCGCCTCCTCCCTCTGCCGCAGCGCGAGCTCTTCCTTCTTGCGCTTGAGCATCCACCATGCGGCGGCGCACGAGTCGCACGCGCTCGTGCGCACGCTGTGCGCGACCTGGCCCGTGTCGAACCCGATGGCGGCGAGCTGAGCGAGGAGGGCGACGTCTGAGGGTGACGTGAGCGGGCTGTCCTTGGTGCCCGAGGGCGACGTTGATGAGGTCGAGGTGAGGGCGAGGAGGAGCGAGAGGTAGTCGACGCGAGTCGAGTTGTCGTCGGGCGCCGCCGAAAGTGCCGAGGTTGGCGCGGCCGTCGACGGCGGCTCGACGCCGTCCTCCTGCTCGTCCTCCTCCGACACGGCGCCGCCGAGCATAGCGCTCCTGACACTCCTGACGCTCGCCGCCCCGACGCTCTTGCGCCTCTTCCTCCCCGCGCCCGCGCCGCTCGGACCCTCGCCGCCTCCTGCGCCCAGCCCGCCCGGTCCCGCGCTCGCGCCCGCGCCCGCGCCCGAGCCCGCGCCGCCGAGCTGCAGGCTGCTGACGCTCGCGCCGCCCGTGCTGTGCGTCCTGACGACGGGCGGCGCGCTCGGTCCAAAGTCGATGCTCGCCGTCGAGGGGTGCCGCCGCAGCGGGCTCGGCGACCAGGGATGAGGGTGCGAGCTCGAGGGCGCGCCGAGGGCGTGGGACGAGGTCGAGGAGAGGAGGTGCGGCGGCAGGGCCGAGGCGGGCAAGGCGCTCGTGCTCGAGGAGGAGGCCTGAGCGGGGGAGGGGGACGGCGAGGGCGAGTGTGCGGGCGAGGCGGCGCCGGGACCGAGTGGGACGGTGAGGTCGAGGTCGACGGCACGACGCTTGCCGAGCGAGACGGCGGATGCGGGGGCGTCGGGCGAGGCGGTCGAGGACGGCGGCGAGGAGGAAGGCGCAAAGTACGAGTTGGTCGGTGGGCCCGAGGCCGTGCTCGACGACGATGCGAGCGGGGTCGTTGGCGCACCGAGCAACGCCGCCGGCGACGCGATGGGCGGCGCTGGCGCCTGGGCGGCCGTCCCCGACGCTGTCGAGCTCGAGGGGCCGGGCACCCTCGTGAAGAACGGGTGCGCGAGGATGTCGCGCAGCGAGGGCCGCCGCAGCGGGTCGACGACGAGGATGCGCTGCACGAGATCGGACGCGTCTGGGTCGAGGAATGCCGGGACGGCGTAGCGGCCCGAGAGGATGAGGGAGCGCATGACCGACTCGTCGTCGTCGTCGAACGGGAGGGACCCAGTGAGGAGCGCGTAGAGGATGACGCCGAGGGACCAGATGTCGACCTCTGTGGGGAGAGTGATGGAGGGCGAGTCAGTCGGGAGGGCAGGGACGGAGGAGAGAGAGGAGGGAGGGAGGCAGGAAGGGGCGGGACGCACGCTCGCCGAGGTAGCGGTTGCCGGCGACAATCTCGGGGGCCGTGTAGCCGAGGGTGCCGACCTTGGTCTCGAGCCACCTGCCGCGCTCAAACTCGCGGCCGAAGCCCATGTCAGCAATCTTGACGTTGACGTTCTCGTCGAGGAGGACGTTCTCGAGCTTGAGGTCGCGGTGGACGACGCCCTCGCTGTGGAGGTAGGCGACGCCGAGGACGAGCTGACCAAAGATGCGGCGCGTCTCGGCGAGGGCGAGGCCGCCCGTGCCGGCGGGCGCGGCGCACTGCTCGACGAGGTAGTCGAACAGCTCGCCGCCCGAGCACAGCTCGGTGACGAGGTAGATGGACGACTCGGTGGCGACGAGCTCGTACAGCGAGAGGACGTGCGGGTGTCGGAGGCGGCGGTGGTGGTGGATCTCGCGCGTGAGGAGCGACAAGGGCGACGACGGGTCCGAGGGCGAGTACGAGGGGAGGCTCTTGGGGACCTGCTTGATGGCGACGCGGGTGCCGGTGAGGCGGTGGACGCCGAGTCGAACCTTGCCAAAGGTGCCTGCGTGCGTGTGTGCGAGCACAGAGGTCAGCGAGGTCGCGAGAGGGGGTTGGCAAGGCGAGAACGAGGCCGGACCCTCGCCGATGACCCTCCCGAGCGAGTAGCCGCCGATGGACCTAATCTCGTGCTTTGTGAGCTCTACTGCGAGGGCAGCATACGCGGCCGAGAGCTGTGTGGGTCGCGTGAGCACGAGTTGCGGCCCCACGGCGACCGAGGGGGAGGGAGGAGCGCACCTCTTGTTGTCGTGCGCGCGACGTGTTGCGCGCTGCGAGCATGGCAGCTGGTGCTCTAGACGGGTGGCAGTCCCTGTCCAGCCAGTCGGGAGAGCGGTGCTCGAGGGTGACATCGCCTCTCTCGCCGCGTCGTCGTCCGTCGAGGTCTCGCTCCTCCCAAGCCGCGCTCTCTCGCCAGCGTGCACCCACGACAGCTCGCCAGCTCCCTTCAAGCACCGCCATGCCGCCACAGAGCGGCCTCCCCGACTCGCGCGGTCCGTCTCGCTCTCCTCGCCCCTCTCGCCCTCGCCCGTCCCCCCTCCCGCCGCCGCACTCCTCGCTGACGCACCGCCACCCTGCGTGCAGACCTCGGTGCAACCTGGAAGTTCCTCGAGGATGGCGTCGGTGAGCTCTCCCCTGCCTCGCTCCTCTCCCCCTCCCGCTCACGCCTCCCCTCCTCGCCCCCCTCCACCTCCTCATCTCTCGCTCACTCGGGCTGACCAAACCCTCGCCTTGCAGACCAGATCATGACGCGCCTCAACGACGGCATGAGCTACAAGCAGTACATGGACCTCTACACCGTCTCGTACAACTACTGCACCTCGTCGCGCATGAACTCGGGCGGCATCAACGAGACGCTCGGCGCCGGCAGCGGCCGCAGCGGCGCCAACCTCATGGGCGCCGACCTGTACAAGCACCTCAGCCAGTACTTTATCGCCCACCTCAAGCAGGTGCGCGCCGAGGCCCAGGACCTGTCGGACGAGCCCCTCCTGCGCTACTACACGCGCGAGTGGGACCGCTACACGACGGGCGCCAGCTACGTCAACCGCCTCTTCACCTACCTCAACCGCCACTGGGTCAAGCGCGAGAAGGACGAGGGCCGCAAGAACGTCTACCACGTCTACATCCTCGCCCTCGTCTCGTGGAAGAACGAGTTCTACTCGGGCCTCCAGTCGGGCTCGGGCAACAAGCTCACGACGGCCGTCCTCAAGCTCATCGAGAAGCAGCGCCAGGGCGAGACGATCGAGACCGACCTCGTCAAAAAGGACATCGACTCGTTCGTCGCCCTCGGCCTCGACGAGGCCGACACGAACCGCCAGAACCTCGACGTGTACCGCTCGGCGTTCGAGGTCCCGTTCCTCGCCGCGACCGAGGCGTTCTACTCGTCCGAGTCGGAGCAGTACCTCGCCGCCAACTCGGTCACCGAGTACATGAAGAAGGCCGACGCCCGCCTCGGCGAGGAGGAGAACCGCGTCGACCTGTACCTCCACGCGAGCACCCGCAAGGGCCTCGTCAGCAAGTGCGAGGAGGTCCTCGTCAAGAACCACGCCGAGCTCATGCAGGAGGAGTTCCAGCGCGTGCGTCCTCCCCAGCTCGTCCTCCCCCGCCCTCTCGCCCGCGTCTCGCTGACCCTCTCCCTTCCCTTCCTCCTCTCCTTGCGCCTGCAGCTTCTCGACCAGGAGCAAGAGCCCGACCTGCAGCGCATGTACCTCCTCCTGTCGCGCATCCCGTCGGGCCTCGACCCGCTCCGCGAGCGGTTCGAGATGCACGTCAAGAAGGCCGGCCTCGACTCGGTCGAGCGCGCAGTCGGCGCCGCTGCCGCCGGCGGCGCATCGGCGTCGGCCAACGGCACGCCGGCGCCCGGCGGCGGTGAGGACGTCAAGCCGACCAAGGAGGCCAAGGACAAGGCGGACGCGGCGGCGGCGGGCGGCGTCGAGCCCAAGGCGTACGTCGACAGCCTCCTCGCCGTCCACCGGAGGAACAACGAGCTCGTCAGCAAGGCGTTCCGCGGCGACCAGGGCTTTGTCGCGAGCCTCGACCGGGTGCGTCTCCTCTCTCTCGATCCGACTTGTCGCTCCTCTCCCGGCGCTCTCGACGCTTGCGCGTCGGGGACGAAGAGAGTGCATGTTGCGCAGGAGGTGAGACTGACGGCGTCGCTCCCCGCAGGCCTGCCGCGAGTACGTCAACCGCAACAAGGCGTGCGCGTCGCCCAACAAGTCGCCCGAGCTCCTCGCGCGCTACGCCGACTCGCTCCTGCGCAAGAGCAACAAGGCCTCTGAGGACGCCGACGTCGAGCAGGCCCTCGTCGACACGGTGCGTCGTCGCTCCTCGTCCCCCTTGCCCGTCGCCGTGGCTGACTCCTGCCCTCGCTCGCCCCGCTCCCAGATGACGGTGTTCAAGTACATCGAGGACAAGGACGTGTTCCAAAAGTTCTACACTCGCTACCTGTCGAACCGGTTGATCAAGGAGACGTCGGCGTCGGAGGACGCCGAGTCGTCCATGATCGGCAAGCTCAAGGACGCGTGCGGCTTCGAGTACACGACCAAGCTGCAGCGCATGTTCCAGGACATCCAGACGAGCCGCGACACCAACTCGCAGTTCAAGGACAAGATGCAGCAGACGCACGACGCGAGCGAGCTCAAGAGTGCGTCCCTATCCCTCTCGAGCCCTGTCTGCGGCCTCCTCCCGCTGCGGGGAGCTCTGCTGACTGGATCCTCGTGTCCATCGTGCGCAGTCGACTTCCAGGTGCAGGTGCTCAGCACGGCGGCGTGGCCCATCACGGCGCCGTCGACCAAGCTCATCCTCCCGCCCGAGCTCCTCAAGACCAAGGACCGGTTCGAGCAGTACTACACCAACAAGCACAGCGGCCGCAAGCTCACGTGGATCTGGCAGCACAGCCGCAACGAGTGCGTCCCCGCTGTCCGTCGTCGTCCTGAGCGAGCGAGAGCTGACCCGCGCGCTCGGACCCTCCCTCCCTCGCCCTCCCTCCTCCCTTCCCCCGCAGGCTCCGCATGCTGTACACGCCGCAGAAGTACTTCCTCGTGACGTCGACGTACCAGGCGTGCATCCTCCTCCAGTTCAACGCGTCCGACTCGCTCTCGTACGCCGACCTGTCGGCCGGCACCGGCCTCGCCGACGACACGCTCAAGCCGCTCCTCGCCATGTTCACCAAGGCGCGCGTGCTCGACCTCAAGGAGGGCAGTTACGAGATCAACCTCGGCTTCAAGAGCAAGAAGATCCGCGTCATGCTGAACGCGCCCATCAAGGCCGAGCAGAAGCAGGAGAGCGCAGACGTCATGAAGGTGCGCCCTCGCTCGTGCTGCCGTCCTCCTCTTCGTCAGACCTCGAGAGCTGACTCGTGTCGGCCTGCAGCACGTCGACGAGGACCGCAAGATCCTGATCCAGGCGACCATCGTCCGGTGCGCACGAACCCCTCCCCACTCTGCGCCTCTCGCTCCTCGACTGACGCGCCGTCGCCCACCCCTTCGCAGCATCATGAAGTCTCGCAAGACGCTCAAGCACCAGCAGCTCATCGCCGAGACGATCGACCAGCTCAAGCAGCGGTTCCAGCCTCGGGTCGCCGACGTCAAGAAGGCCATCGACACGCTCCTCGACAAGGAGTACCTGGAGCGGCACGAGACGGACAAGGGGACGTACAACTACCTCGCCTAGGCCGCACGCGTCCGACCCTGTGCGGCGTCGTCGTCGTCGCCGTCGGCCCTCGTTCCCCTTCCCTTTCGTCCCTCTCCTCCTCGCTCGCAACCGCAACCTCCTCTCTCCTCGCTTTCCCCTCGCTTCCCTTCTCCTTGCTGTCCCATGATTGTACTCTGTCGCGCGCCACCCCTCTCCTCGCTCGTCCCTCCTCCCTCCCTCGCCTACTCACCCCGACGTCGGTCGTCTTCTGTAGATACCCCTTCCCCGACCTACTCTCTTTTGCTTGCTGGTCTCGCTCTGTCGACGATGAAAAGGGTTGCACGCGTTGAGGGGCTTGGGCGAGAGCGAGAGAGCGCGAGAGAGCGCCAGAGAGCCTGGAGGAGAACGGGGCGCCCTCGCGGTAGACAGGGACGCTCGAGCAGCGCCTGCTCGTCGCGGACCGGTAGCGGAGCTCGAGTGCGACGCTGAGAGCTACTGCCCCACTCAGGAGAGCGAGAGGGAAGGGAGGAACGGCGCCAAACGAGGAGGAGGAGCGACTTGGGAAGGCCCGCACGGACCCCTCTTTCTTCGCCGGCCTCTCACGCTCTCAGGCTGCTAGGACGCAGGTCTCGATGACCACAGCTTCGAGTGCGCGCCTCGACTGTGCCAGCAAGAGACCTGCGGAAGCAGGGAGAGAAGGAAGGGAGCGCCTACCTCGCCCGGACGGAGGACGAGTTGCGGCGGCGTCGACTCGGGTACGGCCGTCAAAAAGGCGACGTACGGCGGTGCCAGGCGGCAAAAAGGGTAGTGCCCCGAAGCAGGATCGAACTGCTGACCTCGGGATTGCAAGCGCAAGGCGCTCTCGGTCGTATCTCAGTGCAGTCGCCCCTTCGCTCGCCGCGAGGCAAAGCTAATGGACGAACTGACGAATATGAGACCCACGTGATAACCAACTACACCATCGGGGCACTTGTTCAGCCGGCGCCCAACACGGCGTACAGTATCGCACAAGGTAGAATAGCCGGAAGAGGTCGAGAGGGACGAGGCCGAGGCTCGACATTCGGCCTCGCGTTCTGTACCACTTTTCGCCGTTCCGCTTTGTGCATACTCTAGCTGCAGGTGGTCTCGAGCGGCTCGTCGAACAACGAAGGCGAGCTCGGCTCTCCTCGACGAGCGAGGCAAGGTACAGCGCGCGCACGGACCCTCGACCCTCGCTCTCGACTACCCGTCGGCGCACTTTTCTCTCGCGCCGCTCTGCTCTCCCGGTCTGCAGCGGCGGTGGGTGAGTAACCTGGAGCTGCAGACCGCACCCGGTAACTAGGATGCGGAGAAGGAGCTAGGCAGCACAAGGAGGTGATGGACGCCCGCGGGACCTCGTCACTCGCATGCTCGCGACGCTCGCCGCTTCCTCGAGCCGTCCCAGAAGAGCGATGCGAGAACATCTGAGGGTCACCCAAGCTGCACCGTGGCACGAGTGAGCGCTGGAGAGGCCGCGTTTCGATCCAAACTGGCGCGCCGAGTACGTCGAGCGACGCCTCCTCGACTCGAGGACGACACCCGCGCGCCGCAGAGTCTCTCCATTCTCGGGTCGATCGCTTGCGAGTACGGCGAGGCGAAGAGCACAGCAGAGAGCCAAGGATCCGCCCGCACCATGCGCTCAGGCCCAGGTACGCTCGAGGCGTCCCTCCTCTGCAAAGTCGACGCTCGAGCCGCGCGACGATGTCGACTGAGCGAGACGCGCCTCGATTAATGCTTGCTTGACGAGCAGCGCCGAGAAGGCGAGGCCTCTGCCGCTGGTGGTCCGCTAGCGGTCCGCTGGTGGTCCGCTAGCGGACGAGAATTGTAGACTGCTTACATATCTGCTGTTGAGCCGCCCGAGCCACTATCAAGCAGCGATAGCTCAGTGGCAGAGCGGTCGACTGCAGCGCACGCTCATATCGTCAGGTCTCCGGTTCAAACCCGGATCGTTGCTTTTTTTGCCGCTTTTCCCTCTCGCGCCCTGCAGCCCCGGGACCGCTCCTCGGCGGCACCAGCATGTTTTTGCAGTGCCAGGCGTCCTCCCGTATGCAGTCTCCGCCATGCGCACGACCCTGAGGCGTCGTTCGCGCGTTGCGTCACGCTCGACGAGAGAAGGACGCGCTGCTCTCGCCCATCCTCCCACGCCTCGCACTCGCAAGGGCCTGCAGCAGCTCTAGCTACCCTCACGTGAGTTCAAACTGCCGCCTGCGCCAGCTCAGAGGCCCGCCCGAGCTGTGTCGAGGTCCCCCTCTTCCCCCGCCGACTCGCGGCGATGGCGCGCTCATCCCAGGCAGCCAGGCGCACCAGAAGCTGACGCAGCACCTCGCGTCCACTCACAGCACCTCGACGAGCCCGTCCACCCCTTTGGCGCACCCTCCGAGCTCCGGCTGTCCCCCTCTCCTCCTCGCCTCCGACCCCGCTTCGCGCACTCGCCGCTCCACCCGCCCTCGCCTCGAGCAGACCGCCAAGATGGGTATCAAAGGCCTCACCATGCTCATCAACAACAACGCGCCCAAGGCGATCAAGCAGGCCGAGATGAAGACGCTCTTTGGTCGCAAGGTCGCCATCGACGCGTGAGCTTCTCCCCTCTCTCGTCGTCAGCGCGACAGACTCGAGTAGCGACGCCACGAGCACGTAGTACAGCACTGATCCTCTGCCCCGTCGCAGCTCCATGTCGATCTACCAGTTCCTCATCGCGGTGCGCCAGCAGGACGGCCAGCAGCTCATGAACGAGGCGGGCGAGACGACGAGCCACCTCATGGGCCTCTTCTACAGGTGCGCCGCATGCTGCTTGTTCCTTGCGTCCAGGTCTTGAAGCTGACTCGGCTCGTCGTCGCGCAGGACGATCCGCATGGTCGAGAACGACCTCAAGCCGTGCTACGTCTTCGACGGCAAGCCGCCGCAGCTCAAGTCGAACGTCGTGCGTCACACTTTCTGCGTGTGGATGAGCGTCATGAGCTAAGCTCTCGCCGCTGCCCGCAGCTCAAGAAGCGCTTCTCGAACCGCCAGGAGGCCAAGGAGGACGAGACCGAGGCCAAGGAGACGGGTGCGTCCTCTTCCTCCCGCTCGACAATGCGCTCGGTCTGCTGCTGACTGTGCTCGGCGCACGCAGGCACGGCCGAGGACGTCGACAAGCTGAGCCGCCGCCAGGTCAAGGTGACGAGGGAGCACAACGAGGAGTGCCGCCGCCTGCTCACGCTCATGGGCATCCCCTGGGTCGAGGTACGCCCCAGATCCCGCGCCTCTCATTGCCCTCGCACGCCGCTGACTCGTCGACACGCTCTCACGCAGGCGCCGTCGGAGGCCGAGGCGCAGTGCGCCGAGCTCTGCCGTGGTGGGCTCGTGCGTCCCGTCCCTCTTCTCTCTTGCGCGAGCGCGTGGCTGACGACTCGCCTCTGCAGGTCTACGGCGCCGGCTCGGAGGACATGGACACGCTCACGTTCAACTCGCCCATCGTGCTCCGCCACCTCACCTTCTCGGAGGCGCGCAAGATGCCGATCGACGTCATCAGCCTCGACGAGGTGCTCGAGGGCCTCGAGCTCACCATGGACAAGGTGCGCACCGTCTCACCGCATGCTCGTGTCGCTGCGCCCCGTCGCTGACCTCTCGTGCGCTCCCTCTACCAGTTCATCGATATGTGCATGCTCTGCGGGTGCGACTACCTCGAGCCGATCAAGGGCGTCGGCCCCAAGACGGCGCTCAAGATGGTCAAGGACTACGAGTCGATGGACGACATCCTCGCGCACCTGCGCAAGGGCAAGAACCCGCCGCCCGAGGACTGGCCGTACGAGGAGGCCAAGGAGCTGTTCAAGAACCCCTCGGTCAAGCCCGCGTCCGAGATCGACGTGCGTCCTCTCGTCGCTCTCGCCTCTCTCGCGACCTCGTGCTGACCCTGCTCCCTCCCTGCTCGACCCTGTGCGCAGCTCAAGTGGGAGGCGCCCGACGTTGAGGGCCTCGTCGACTTCCTCGTGCGCGAGAAGGGCTTCTCGTGCGTCCTCCCTCTGGCTCCCCGCTCGCTCTCGAGCCCTGCCCTGCTGCGTGAGCTGACGTACCAGCTCTCACGCTGCAGCGAGGAGCGCGTGCGCAAGGGCGCCGACAAGCTCAAGGCGCGCCTCTCGGCCAAGCAGCAGGGCCGTCTCGACGGCTTCTTCACGGTCGCACCGAAGGAGGGAGCCGGCACCAAGCGCAAGGTACGTCCTGTCCTCTCCGTCCGCGTGCTTGTCGATGCAGAGCGCTCGAGCTGACTCGACCCGGCCGTCCTCGCCATCCTCGCCCGCAGGCCGACGACAAGAAGGACTCGAAGGGCAAGAAGGCCAAGACTGACGCCAAGGGCAAGGGCACAAAGGCGACCAAGAAGAAGTAGCGCGGTCGCCGTCGTCGAGCCGTCCGTTCCGAAGGAGGAGGGAGAGAACGAGGTGGCCCTTCCCCCGCTTGTACCCCCTGCTTTGCCTGCGCCGCAACTCTCCTCCTGCTTTCGCCTGACACCTGTGCCGTACTCTGTGTTCCCTCTGTAACGACGGCGCGATACCCTGCACTTGCTGCGTCGCCGGCGGGAGGACAAGCGCGACCGAGGGTCCGTGCGCTGATCTGCCTCTCAACCACGCTCTCGTATGGGCGCCGCCGCGAGACCTTCGAGGACCTCCGCAGCGTACTGTGCCCGCTCGAGAGCTTGTCGCAGAGAGTTAGAGACGGCGAGCGGCGCGCTGCGGTCCTCGCTGCTCGAAGGTGCGAGCGGAGCTACCTGCGGCTCCGCCCATAAACATGCCCGCGGCCGCCCAGGACCTCTCCTGTCGTCGTCGGGCCGGCTACGATGCCCAGGCTACGGTCTGTGAGTGCTGGTGAGCTGCAGGGCGCGAGAGGGAAAAGCGGCAAAAAAAGCAACGATCCGGGTTTGAACCGGAGACCTGACGATATGAGCGTGCGCTGCAGTCGACCGCTCTGCCACTGAGCTATCGCTGCTTGATAGTGGCTCGGGCGGCTCAACAGCAGATATGTAAGCAGTCTACAATTCTCGTCCGCTAGCGGACCACCAGCGGACCGCTAGCGGACCACCAGCGGCAGAGGCCTCGCCTTCTCGGCGCTGCTCGTCAAGCAAGCATTAATCGAGGCGCGTCTCGCTCAGTCGACATCGTCGCGCGGCTCGAGCGTCGACTTTGCAGAGGAGGGACGCCTCGAGCGTACCTGGGCCTGAGCGCATGGTGCGGGCGGATCCTTGGCTCTCTGCTGTGCTCTTCGCCTCGCCGTACTCGCAAGCGATCGACCCGAGAATGGAGAGACTCTGCGGCGCGCGGGTGTCGTCCTCGAGTCGAGGAGGCGTCGCTCGACGTACTCGGCGCGCCAGTTTGGATCGAAACGCGGCCTCTCCAGCGCTCACTCGTGCCACGGTGCAGCTTGGGTGACCCTCAGATGTTCTCGCATCGCTCTTCTGGGACGGCTCGAGGAAGCGGCGAGCGTCGCGAGCATGCGAGTGACGAGGTCCCGCGGGCGTCCATCACCTCCTTGTGCTGCCTCGCTCCTTCTCCGCATCCTAGTTACCGGGTGCGGTCTGCAGCTCCAGGTTACTCACCCACCGCCGCTGCAGACCGGGAGAGCAGAGCGGCGCGAGAGAAAAGTGCGCCGACGGGTAGTCGAGAGCGAGGGTCGAGGGTCCGTGCGCGCGCTGTACCTTGCCTCGCTCGTCGAGGAGAGCCGAGCTCGCCTTCGTTGTTCGACGAGCCGCTCGAGACCACCTGCAGCTAGAGTATGCACAAAGCGGAACGGCGAAAAGTGGTACAGAACGCGAGGCCGAATGTCGAGCCTCGGCCTCGTCCCTCTCGACCTCTTCCGGCTATTCTACCTTGTGCGATACTGTACGCCGTGTTGGGCGCCGGCTGAACAAGTGCCCCGATGGTGTAGTTGGTTATCACGTGGGTCTCATATTCGTCAGTTCGTCCATTAGCTTTGCCTCGCGGCGAGCGAAGGGGCGACTGCACTGAGATACGACCGAGAGCGCCTTGCGCTTGCAATCCCGAGGTCAGCAGTTCGATCCTGCTTCGGGGCACTACCCTTTTTGCCGCCTGGCACCGCCGTACGTCGCCTTTTTGACGGCCGTACCCGAGTCGACGCCGCCGCAACTCGTCCTCCGTCCGGGCGAGGTAGGCGCTCCCTTCCTTCTCTCCCTGCTTCCGCAGGTCTCTTGCTGGCACAGTCGAGGCGCGCACTCGAAGCTGTGGTCATCGAGACCTGCGTCCTAGCAGCCTGAGAGCGTGAGAGGCCGGCGAAGAAAGAGGGGTCCGTGCGGGCCTTCCCAAGTCGCTCCTCCTCCTCGTTTGGCGCCGTTCCTCCCTTCCCTCTCGCTCTCCTGAGTGGGGCAGTAGCTCTCAGCGTCGCACTCGAGCTCTGCTACCGGTCCGCGACGAGCAGGCGCTGCTCGAGCGTCCCTGTCTACCGCGAGGGCGCCCCGTTCTCCTCGAGGCTCTGTTGCTCTGCTCCTCTCGCTCGACGAAGGCGGCCTGGACGCTCGGCGTCGCTCGTGTCGCAAAGCACGACCCTATGCTCGCCAGGCCGGATCGTGAGCAATGCCGAGAGCCAGGCTAGCCGACCTCGAGGCCCGCACGGATACTCGTCTCTCGCTCGCTACTCTCGCCGACGAGGGTCAAGATGAAGGTAAAGCACATGGAAGTGATGTCTAGATTGCCACAAAAAGCGATGAGAGAGAGAGAGGCACACAAAAACAAGCGCTCGATCAAGCGCAAACGACGACGCCGCGTCCTCCCGCTCCTCGACCAGCACGCTCACCACCGCGAGCCGCCACCGCCGTAGCCGCCGCCGCCGCCGCCGCCTGCAGATGAGAAGGATTAGGGAGCAAGTCAGCACGAGGAGCGTCGCGGAGAGGAGCACAGCGAGTCGACGAGGTCGACCTCGTCGCTCGCCGAGCGAGGGGAAGAAGACGCACCGTATCCGCCGCCGCCGTACCCACCGCCTCCACCGCCGCCGTAGCCGCGGCCACCGCCTCCGCCGCCACGGCCACGGCCTCCACCGCCGCGACCGCCGCCGCCGCCGCCGAACTGGGCGATCTCCTGCAGCTGAGGCGGGACGACCTGCTTGGCGTCGGTAAGGATCTTGATGAGGTCCTTGGCGAGGCCTGTACGAGGGAGGAAGTGGAGAGGGGGACCGTCAGCGAGAGCTCGAGAGGCGAGCGCGGGAGGGAGAGGAAGGTCGACGCACGGCCCTGGTCGGGGGTGACGTAGCTGTAGGCGGTACCCTTGGCGCCGGCACGACCCGTGCGACCGATGCGGTGGATGTAGTCCTCGATGCCGTTGGGCATGTCGTAGTTGATCTGCGAGAGGAGACGAACAGGACGAGGGAGAGGGTCAGCCCGAGATGCTCGAGATGACGATGACGGCGTGGAGAGGGAGACGCACGACGTAGCCGATGTCCTTGACGTCTGTGAGAGGACGAAGAGGACGAGGGGGAGGGGAGAAGGTCAGCTTCGAGGCGCAGGCGGACGAGGCACGCTTTCGAGGCCAAGTCGCGCATCTCTCGCTCGCTCTCGGTCGTGCAGCGCAGGCTCGTGCTCAGGATGGGGAGGGAGGGCGAAGGACCGGCGAGGAGGATGTCGAGGGCTGAGTCGAGGCGGGCGAGGTCGAGGTCGAGGAGGGGGAGGGCCAGCAGAGCCGCACGAGGCGGGTGCGCAGGGCCGAGGTCCTTCGCCCTCTGAGGGCTCGCGCGGCAGTAGACGAGGCGACAGCGCACAACCCCGTGACTCCCTCTCGCGCACGATGGCGAGAAGAGAGAAAGCGGGCCGGGCACAGGCGCGCTCGACGAACAGGACCGACGGCGAAGACGACGAGGTAGGAGGACGACGACTCGCTGTGCATTGCCACGCACGACGGACCGACGTCTCCTGCAACGACCCGCACCTGAGCGCGACCTGGACCCGCCGACCGCCGCGACGCTCCCGAGGGAGCGAGGCGGAGGAGGGAGGGCAAAGGAAGAGCCCGAGGGCGAGCTACACTTGTCGAGGGACCGAAGCGCACTTTCTCTTGGCCACCACCTCCCGAGGGAGAGCGGCGCCGCGAGGAAAAGAGACTAGGCCGACGTCGCACGCATCCTCGATCCTCGCGAGGAGGAGGGAGGCTCTTGTGCCGCGTGCTTCGGCCGTGCTCGCGAGGAGCGACGGCGCACACACGGACGGAAAGAGGGCGCGACGAGGCTAGACGCGACGGTCAGTGTAACGCTGTGGCGCGTGCTCCTGTCGACCTGCTGCTGGACGGGCGAGGCGGGGTGGGTCGGGCTTGACGTAGTCGGGCGGCGTTCAGGTGGACGAGGGAGGTCGTGACGAGGTCGTGGAAGGTGTCGAGGGGGCGTCGATGGCGTGCGAGGTCGAAGGAGGGAGCACGAGCAAGCGGCGCAGGAACGAGACGAGGCGAGAGGTGCGGCGGCGAGCTCGAAGAGCTCGACGCGGCCGAGAAGAGAAAGAGAGAGAGACATACCGAGACCACGAGATGCGACGTCTGCGGGAGGAGGAGAAGGAGAGTCAGCCTCGAGCCCATCGAGAGGAGCGAGACGAGGAGAGCGGGAGAGGAGGCGCACCGGTGGCGATCATGATGGGGGAGCGGCCGCTCTTGAACTCGCCGAGGACCCAGTCACGCTCCTGCTGCTGCTTGTCGCCGTGGATGGCGAGGGCGGGCCAGCCGTCCTGGCGCAGGTACTTGGTGAGGTCGTCGGCGACGCGCTTGGTGCCGATGAAGATGAGGACCTTGGCGTTCTCGGCAGAGATCTTCTCGAGGTGCTTGATGAGCTTGCCGCGCTTCTCAAAGTCGGAGCAGACGTCGACGATCTGGGTGATGTTGAGGTTGGCCGAGAGCTCGAGCGAGCCGATCGTGACCTGGATGAAGTCCTTGAGGTACGTGTGGGCGAGCTTCTGGACCTCCTTGGGCCACGTCGCCGAGAACATGAGCGTCTGGCGGTCGGGGCGGATCTGGTCGAGGATCTTGCGGATCTGGGGCTCGAAACCCATGTCGAGCATGCGGTCGGCCTCGTCCATGACGAGGTACGTGACGCGGCGCAGGTTGGTCTTGCCCGACTCGAGCATGTCGATGAGGCGACCCGGCGTCGCGATGACGATCTCGGAGCCGCGCTGCAGGTCGCGGATCTGGCCGCCCTTGGGCACGCCGCCGTAGACGCACGTGTTGCGGATGCGCGACGACGAGCCGAACTTGGTGCACTCCTCCTGGATCTGGACGGCGAGCTCACGCGTCGGCGCGAGGATGAGGACGATGGGGCCGTCGCCGGGCGCGAGGAGCGGCTGGGCGTTGATGTGGATCATGGCGGGGAGGGCGAACGAGATGGTCTTGCCCGAGCCGGTGGCCGAGACGGCGACGAGGTCGCGTCCCGAGAGGGCCATGGGCCACGACTGGCACTGGATGGGCGACGGGGCCGTGAAGCCGGCGCGCTTGATCTCGGCGAGGATGTACGACGGGAAGTTCATCTCCTCAAAGTTGGTGACGGGCTTGGCGACGTTGTTGCCGAAGACCTGGATCTCCTTCTCGCGGCGGAACTCGGCGATCTCGCGCTCCGAGCGGGCGGCGACGCGGGCATCCTCCCTGCAAAGGCGATAGGAGCGAGGTCAGCACAAGCGGTCGAGAGCGAGAGGGGAGGAGCGACGGCGACGACGCACTCGTAGAAGTTCTTCTCGAACTTGCTGAGCGATGCCGGGTCCCAGTTCTGGGCACGGAGGCCGGCGCCGAGGTTGCTCACTGCGACAAGAGGCGTCAGTCGGAGAGCGAGAAGAGGAGCGCGAGGAGGATGAGCGACGCACTGCGGTCGCCGCCACCGCCGAACCCGCCGCCGCCGCCGAAGCCACCACCGCCGCCGCCTGCAAGAGAGAGGAACAGAGAGCGAGGAGAGTTCAGTACACGAACAGGCTGCGTCGAGTTGAGCGGCTCGGCCGTCCCCCGAGCTCGAGCTCGCCGGGGAACGCGGGGTCGGTCGGAGGAGAGGAAGACGCACCGTATCCGCCGCCACCGTAGCCACCGGCGCCGCCGCCGCCGTAGCTGGCACCACCGCCGCCGTAGCCACCGCCGCCACCGCCGTAGCCGCCACCGCCGCCGCCTGCAGAGGAGGAGCGAGAGGGAGGAGTGAGCTCGAGCAACAAAGGGGCGAGATAGGGTCGAGGGAGCGCACCGTAACCGCCGTAGGACATGCTGAGTCGAGTGAGTGGGTTCGAGAGGGTGTAGAGAAGCGAGAGAGCACCGGACTGGGTAGTCTGGGCTGAGAGGTGAGGGTGGGAGGAAGGGGAGGAGGAGGGAGGGAGCGAGGCGGAGGAGGCGGCGCCGGCGAGCCAGCTCGGACCTTTTGGCGTCGATCAGGCTCAGCCGCGCATCTCGCTCGGCTCGCTCATCTCTGGCTCAGGGCTGCACTGCCTCACCCGCGCGTAGCTCGCCCGCCTCGAGCTCCTGCGCCCCAGCTCGCTCCCAGCCATGGCTCCTGTCGTCCCTCGCAAGACGCCCTGGTCGACCCACGTCGAGTTCCACCTCGTGTTCGACCGCCTGTTCCACTCGGACGGCGACCCGGGCCTCCAGCGCGACGCCATCACCCGCATCCACGTCTGGCTCGACCGCGGCAACTGCCCGCACCCAGTCGAGACGACGGCCAACCTCGTCGCCCTCGTCCTGCGCGACGCCGCCCCCTCGTCGTCGTCCAACACCTCGTCGCTCGAGGGCGACCTCCGCCTCGCGTATGCCATGGCCATCGTCCGGTGCGCAGCCTCGCTCTCGCCCTCGAGAGCGACGAGAGCTGACCGCAGAGCCCCGCCCGCAGCTTTGTCAACTCGCTCGTCGACCCGCTCCAGACGGCCTACTTCGCGCGCTCGATCGCCTCGCTCGCCGCACAGCTCGGCCTGCCACTGTGGTTCGTCGAGCTGCGTCACCAGGCGACGCACGAGGACCTGCCTAGCCTGTCGGTCCTGCGCGACGCTGCAAGACAGGTGCGCTCTCCTCCCCCTCCTCCTCGCGTCGGCTCAGCATGCAGAGCGAGTCGGCGCAGCCCTGCACAAGATCCTGACGCTCTCGAGCCTCCCTCTGTCCCTCTGGAACAGGCGCTCGACTGGTTGTACGCCAACTACTGGCTGCCCGCCCTCGCCGCCTTCTCCTCCTCGTCGACCCTGTCCCCGCTCGCCTCTCTCCCTCCTCCGCCCCTCTCGACCCTCCGCCCGCACCTCCTCACGACCTACAAGACCCTCCTCAAGTCGTCGACGCGCGACGCGTCCCTCGCCGGCCGCCTGCGCGCCGACATCCACAAGTGCTACCGCGACGTCGAGCGGTGGGTCGCCGAGAACTCGCTCGGCGGCGGGCCGAGGAGCCGCGAGGGCGGCGTGTCGGCCGACAAGGCGAGGGAGAGGGCGCTCGAGGGCGTCGCAGAGGTCCTCTGGTCCGAGGGCGGCCTCGTGCCGCTCGCCAAGAAGTGCGTCGCGCGCTCGTTCCCCTCCTGCTCTCCTACCGTCCCCGACCTTGCTCGACGACGTGAGACTGACTCAAAGGCCTGTATATCTCGCAGGAAGCGCCCGACCGGTCGCGCGCCGTCCCTTCCCTCGGACCTCCTCGCCGTTTGGACCCCTCTCCTCGCGCACCTCGACACGGTCTACGACGGCCAGGTCTCGTCTCTCGTCGTCCGCCACGGCCTCGACCTCTTGACGTCACCGACGACCGCCAACGAGCTCGACCGCTCGTACGTCGCGACCGTCGTCGCGTGGTGCTGCGAGCTGTTGAAGGACGCGCCGGTCGAGGTCCCGGCGAGCGTGGATGACGACGAGGACGACGAGGAGGACGTGACGGCGAGCGTCAAGGGCGTCGTCAAGGCGTGTCTGCTCGCGCGCACCGCACCGTGCGTCCCCTCGACCCTGCCCTTCCTCGTCGGCGACCAGCCGCTGACGCTCCCTCTTGCCCTCAAGCAGTGCCCTCACCCTCGTCGAGGCTCTCCTCGCCTCGCGCTCGGCCACCATGTCCGAGGACGACCCGGCTCACACGCTCGCGATGCTGCAGGAGCGCGTGGCGCCCCTCGTCCAGCTCGCGCGCGCTCAGCTGCACGCCGCCAATGGCGACTTTGTGCGTCTCTGCGTCTCTCTCCTCCTTCTCTCCGTTCTGTCGCATGCTTGTCGAGTCTCTCGGCGCGCGCGACGGAAGCCGATCAAGTCGCTGACTACTCTGCGCACGCACCTCTTCCTCGCTCCCTCTCGCCGTTCCTCCCTCCCTCCGACCCTGCCTCGCCCTCGCTCTCCCTCGCCCATCTCTCCTCCGCTCCGCGCCCATTCTCGCACACGCAGACCCAGCCCCTCGACGCCGACACCGCCGCACCCCGCCTTGACGCCCTCGAGGCCCAAATCGACGCCGCACCTGCGCCCGCCGCCGCGCCTCCCGCCGCCGCCTCGCCCGCCGCCGCCGACGGCCCCTCGGCGATGGAGCTCGACGCGCTCCCGTCCGGCGCCGCAGCAGGCGGCGCGGCGTGGCCCCCGCGCGTGCAGGGCTGGAAGGCGCGCCCGGTCGGGGCGCTGCCGAGGGGAGGGGTGCTCGCGCTCGACTTGGCGGAGGTGTTGCTGCAGGGCGTTGTGGTCGTGTGAGGCGCGAGGAGGTCGGTGAGGGAGAGGGTGGGTACGGGTGGAGAAGTGGACGAGGAGGGAGCGCGATGCCGAGCTCGAGAGTGCGCGAGGAGGCGTAGAGCGCGACAAGATCCAGGGACGATGATGCGATTGCAGTGCAAAGTGAAACATACAACACAGGACGCCGATCCGCTCTCGCCTACCTGCGAGAGTCCTCCTGCGCTGCCTCGAGCGAGAGCGCGAGCTTGGGCCTGCGGACGAGGATGACGAGGGCAGGGATGCAGTGTCAGCGAGAGCTGTAGAGAGTGAGAAGGTCGAGGCGACAAGCCTGAGCAGCTCCTCGCTCGAGGAGGAGGGAGAGCGAGCTGGAGAGGGAGCGCACCGAGTCGTCGAGGACGGGTCACCGTCGCTGCTTCTTGGCGTCGGCGCCGCCGTGCGCGTCGTCGTGCTTGCGCTTCTTCTTCTGCACAGAGGGTGAGAGTCTGAGTGAGCGAGGCTCGCTGAGCCGCACGCCCGACGCCCGCGCCTCGTTGCCGAGGCCCGAGCGGCGAACGTCGTCGCGCAGCAGACCCAGCTCACCTTCCTCCTCTCACCTCCCGCGCCTCCCTGCCCACCGACGCCGCTCCTCGCCTCCCACACGCCCATGTCGAAGCCGGCGAGCGCGCCCGCACGGAGCGTCAGGGCGTCGCGGACCTGGTGCGCGTCGAGCGGGTGCAGCGGCGGGCACGGCGTCGGGTCCGGGTTCGAGACGAGGTGCAGGAGCGAGGCCGAGGGGTTGGCGGGCTGCGAGGACGAGGTGCGCGGGTGCGAGATGCGGCCTGTGCGTGTGAGAGGGAGGGAGGGGCGCGGGTCAGTGACGGGTCGAGGGGCGGGCGCGGCGTGGAGGGGAGGAGGGACGGACCGAGGACGTCGCCGACCATGTGCTCGTACGTCTTTTCCATCCTCGCGCGCTTGCGCTTCTTGGTGCCGTCTGGGCCGAGCGGGCCCTCGGCGCTGTCGCCGCCGGCACTCGTGCCCGAGCCGCCCATGGCGCCAAACTTGATGCCGCCGAGCGTGATCTTGAGGCCGCCACCTGGCCCTGGCGGGGCGGGCGAGGGCGACGCAGGTGCGGGTGCTGCGGGTGCTGAGGCGAGCGGGCCGGGTGCGGTGGTGGCCGGTGCGGCCGAGGCGAGGGCGAGGTGCGGGTCGAGCGAGGGCGCGAGGGCGGGCTGGGGAGCGTAGGTCGACTGGGGGAGGTACGGGCGGAGGAACGTGTCGTAGACGGGGCCGAGGTGGAAGCGCGAGATGAGGTCGTCGGTGCCGGTGAGGGGGGAAGGGTGAGGGTCTGGCGGGTGGTCTGGCGGGTGAGCGGGCGGGGGCTAGGGGAGGTGTCTAGAGGGAGGGAGAGCTCACTGTCGAGCTGGATCAGGTGGCGTGCCCAGGTCGGCTGCGGGTGGGCGGCCGATGAGGACGACGACGGAGCCGGGTTGTCCATGGCGGGCAGGGCGCAGGTGGAGCGGAGTGAGGGCCGAGTGACAGCTAAGCACTGCCCTCACTGGGCACTGTGGAGCAGCAGCTCGAGTCGAGCGCGAGTGTGAGCAAGAAGCTGAGCCTCGGGGCCCTCCCTCGTCGGTCGTCGTCGTCGTCCTTGGTTACGCAAGCGACTTGGTCTCGCTCTCTTCCGCCTCACTCGACCTGCTCATAGCTCGACCTAGCTCGCACGACCCACCACACCCGCCATGGACAGCCTCTTCACGGGCAACCCGACCCGTCGCCCGACCGTCAACCTCGGCGGATCAAGGTCCACCAACCCGCACACCGACCTCGTCCTCCAGGCCAGGCTGCACCGACAAGAGCGCGAGACTGCCCGCAGGAAAGACGCAGCCGCGCGCACCCTCCAGGTCCGTCTCCCGCCTCTCTCCACCCTATCCTCCTCCTCGGCTCGGTGGCGCCCATCGCCGAGCTTCCCTGCGCCCATCCTCGCTCACTCTCCCCCTCCCGAGCAGGCCTTCTACCGCGGCCGCAAAGCTGCCCAACTCGCCCGCGACTCGTTCCGCTCGCGCTTCGACGCCCTCCTCCCCTCCTCCCCCTCGGCACCCCCGCCTCGACCCGCCGATGCCCTCGTCGCCTCGCGCCTCGTTGCCGTCTCGACCGTCCACGCCAACACGCTCGACATCAAGCGCCTCGCCACCTGGTGCAGGGCCGTCCTGCGCCCGCCACAAGGTGCCACCGGTGCGCCTCCTCCTCCCGCCGCAGCTCCTTCTCGCCCTCACTCTCGGCTGACGCACTCGCGCACGTCCTGCAGACAAGGTCCCGCTCGTCTTTGTCCTGTTCCGCCGCGAGCACGACCCAGAAGCGTCCTGGCCGACCCTCGTCCGCATGATCGGCAGCCTCCTCTTCCTCGAGGCCACGTCGGCACCGTCGTGCGTCCTCGTGCCCCTGGCTCACTCGTTCTTCTCTCGAGCAGCGCGCTGACTCACCTGCCTGCGCTCTGCAGCCTGCCTCAGTCGCCGCTCTTCCTCGAGCTCACCAAGATCCTGTGTGACCCGGCGAGCTTCACCAAGTACGGCGTCGCGCCGTCGCTCGCCGCACCCGACATCCTGCTGCGCTTCCTCCTCGAGGAGCGTGACCTGTATGGGCGCATCGCACAGCTCGTGCAAGCCTTCGTGCGTCTCGCCCGCGTCCCTCGCTCTTCGTCGTCCTGCGCACTGACCTCTTCTCCTTTCCGTCTCGCAGGACCGCCCTGCGCACCCGACTCTCGCACCCTCCATCGCGCTCGCCCTCCTCCCCTTCCGCGCCTTCGCCTCGCCGTCCCCTCCGCCATCCGCCTCGAGCTCGACCTCGCCGGCAGCGCCGCATCCCCTCCGCGCCCTCGCTCTGCACCGCATCGCGCACACGCTCCTCGCCGTCCCCGACCTCCTCACGTCGCGCCTCGCGCCCGCACAAGTCGCGCAGCTCGCCGCCGCACAGGGCTCGTCGCCCCTCCCCTTCTGGGAGCTCGTCGGCGCGCTCGCCGCACCCGCCGACAGCCCGAGCAGCGCGAGCCCCGCCCTCGAGCCGACGCTCCTTGCCGCGCTCGCCGAGCTCGCCCTCGCGTCGTCGCCGCGCCGCATCAGCGCCGACAAGGGCGTCGTCCCCGGCGCCAAGGAGATGCGCCACTGGCTCGAGGTCGTCAGGCGCGGGCTCGAGGCGCTCCCGCGCGGCGCGTTCGAGCGCGCTGCGGCGGTCGAGCAGGAGCAGGCGCAGGACAAGGGCAAGGGCAAGGGTGTGGCGCAGGCAGAGGTCGAGGCGGAGGAGGGCGACGAGGACAGCGACGAAGCGGACGAGGGCCTGATCGAGCGTGCGAGGAGGGCCGTCGGCGCAGCTGGGCCGGCGGCGGCTGGCGAGGACGACACGACGATGAATGGCGGCGCTGCTTCGACGAGCACCGTCGCCGGCACGACGACCGCCGCGCGCCTCACCCCGGCCACCCTGCGCTCCCTTTCCCTCCTCGCCTCGCCCTCGCACCTCGTCACCCTCCTCTCCCTCTCGACCCGCCACAGCTCGAGCACGCGCCCACAGCTCGCCCAGCTCCTCACGACCCTCCTCGCGCTCCTCCCGCCCGCCTCGCACGCCTCGACCCTGCACGCCCTCCTGTACGCCCCCGGCGCTGCCGGCCTCGCCCTCCCGCGCGAGCTCTACCGCGGCTACCTGCGCGCGGGCCCGCTCGCGCGCGCCATCTCGGCGAGCAGGGAGCGCACGATGGGCGTCGTGCAGGCGCTCGGCGCAGAGGAGCATGCCCGCTCGGGCGAGTGGGCCGTCTTGCTCCTCGTCGTCGACATGTACAGTCGCGCGCTCGTCACGCTCGGCGACGACGAGTTCTACGCGGCGAGCGGTGCCGGCGGGCCCGGCGGTGCGGGTGCGGGAGCAGGAGCGGCGGGGAGGAACCCGCTCTCGCTCGACGAGGTCGTCGGCCTGAGCGCCCTCGCGCGCAACGTCGCGTTCGCGCTGTACTGGTCGGCGGGCGACGCGACGGCGACGAGTGCGCCGCTCGCGGGAGCGCAGGGCCGCCGGGTCGTGAGCGGGACTGGGTGCTCGTGGGAGGAGGTGCGCGACGTCATGACGAGGTTCTTGCAGCAGGTGCACGCGAGGGAGTGAGTCCTCTCTTTCCCCGTCACTCTTCTCGGCGACCTGCGCATGCGGATGAAGACTGACGAGTCCGTTTGCGCGCCACTCTCGCAGCTCGAGGAGGCAGTTCACGCCCGAGGGCCACTGGCTCATGACGAGCGCCATGGACATCAAGCACTTTGTCGAGACGGCCGTGTGCGTGTCTCTCTCCTCTCGATCATCCTTTAGCCGGCCAAGCTCGCCGTCAGCAGGACTCTCGTCGCTGACCCCGCTCGGGCCTCTCCTGCAGGTACGAGGACGAGCGTCTCGAGGCCGAGGGCGCTCACGACGCTCCGGCGCCAGCGCAGCCTCAGCAGCAGGCGCAGCAACAGCATCACCGCATCACGAGCGACTCGGACGACGACATGAGCGACGACGACGTCGTCGACCATGCACCTGTCCGCACGGACCGCCGCACCGCCGCCGTCCCCTACCGCCGCGGCCTCGCGCGGCCTCGACCCTCTCGCACGACGCAACAGCTCTCGAAGCGCCAGCTCGCCCTCGTCTCGCCCCGACTCGGCGTCCTCCAGAACGTGCCGTTCGTCATCCCGTTCGAGACGCGCGTCGCCATCTTCCGTCAATTCGTCTCGAGCGACTTCCAGCGGCTCGGCCTCGGCGACGCGACGAGCTTCTCGGCGCGCTCGCGGCATCGCGCCGTCGTGAGGAGGGGCAACCACCTCGCCGAGGACGCGTTCAAGCAGCTCAACGGGCTCGGCGCCGAGCTCAAGAAGCGGGTCGAGATCGTCTTTGTCGACGAGCACGGCATCGAGGAGAGCGGCATTGACGGCGGCGGCTTGTTCAAGGAACTGCTCACGTCGTGCGTCCCTCGTCCTCGTCGCTCGTCCTTCCTTCCCGCCTCGCGCAGCTCGCTGACTTCTCCCTTCCCCTCCTCGTCTTCTCGCTCGCAGGCTCAGCAAGGAGGTCTTTAACACCGACCGCGGCCTGTGGCTCGCGACGTCGCAGAACGAGCTGTACCCGAACCCGCACGCCTACGCTCGCGAGCCCAACCAGCTCGCCTGGTTCGCCTTTGTCGGCCGCATCCTCGGCAAGGCGCTGTACCAGGGCATCCTCGTCAACGTCAAGTTTGCGGGCTTCTTCTTGTCCAAGGTGCGTCGCCCTGTCCGTCGCTGTCGCTGTGAGGAAGTGAGGGCGAGGGAGCTGACCCGGTCCCTCCCTCGCCCGCAGTGGCTCGGCCGCCAGGCGTACCTCGACGACCTCGCCAGCCTCGATCCCGAGCTCTACCGCGGCCTCGTCAGCCTCAAAAACTACTCGGGCAACGTCGAGGACCTGAGCCTCAACTTTACCATCACCGAGGAGGGTCCGTGCACGCTCTCTCCTCGGTCGTCGCTCCCTTCTCGCGCTCGACGACGAGGCTGACCCGCACCTCGTCCTCGCACAGACTTTGGCGTCACGCGCACCATCGACCTGATCCCTCGCGGGTCCGAGATCGCCGTCACGAACGAGAACCGGCTCCAGTACATCGTCCTCGTCAGCAACTACCGCCTCAACGTCCAGATCGCGCCGCAGTGCCGCGCCTTCTTCTCGGGCCTGAGCGAGATGGTCAACCCGAGGTGGCTGCGCCTGTTCAGCCAGAGCGAGCTCGCCGTCCTCGTCGGTGCGTCTCGCTCGGACCTCCTCTTGACCTCCTCTCGCCGAGCCATAGCTGACTCGCCGTCTCTCTCTCCTGCAGGCGGCACCGAGGACCCGATCGACATTGACGACCTGCGTGCGCACACCGTGTACTCGGGCTGGTCGGCCGACGAGAACACGCCGACGATCCGCGCCTTCTGGGACGTCGTCTCGAGCTTCGGCAAGGAGGACCGCGCCAAGCTCGTGCGCTTCGTCACGGCGTGCGAGCGTCCGCCGCTGCTCGGGTTCGGCCAGCTCAACCCGCTGTTTGCGATCCGCAAGGCCGGCGACAACCAGTCGAGGCTGCCGACGAGGTGCGCCCTCTCCTCTCTCCTTGCCGCTGCACTCGTCCCGAGGCTGACGCTCTCTCGCGCAGCGCTACCTGCATCAACCTGCTGCGACTCGAGGAGTATGCCGACCCGGCCAACCTGCGCGAGAAGCTGCTCTGTGAGTTGGCGGTCCTGTCCCTTCTCTCTCTCCCTCCCTCGACTTTCCCTGTCTCGCCCTCCGCCGACGCCCTCCTCTCGACACGTGCTGACGATGTACACGCTCCCTCGCAGACGCCATCAACTCGGGAGCTGGCTTCGACCTCTCATGAGCGCCTCGCCTCGAGCGCTCTCCTCCCACCTTGTCTAGATCCGTCGTGCGCTGTCCTTGTACCGACTTTGCAGTTCCTCTTCGCCCGGTTCACCGCATGCGTCTCTTCGTACTCAGAGCCTGGGCGAAAGCGGTGCGCAGCGCGTACGAGCGCTGTTCGAGGAGGAAGCCCAAGGTCGACGCTCTCGGACCTCCTCTCGGCCGTCGTCCGCTCTGAGCCTCTTGGCCGTGACCAGCGGTCTCTACCTCTGCTGGATGAGGTGTACGGGACGGTGTGCACCTCGTCCCGCCTTCAGCCAGCGCACGCTCGGCTTGGTCTCTGGCGCTCATCTGCAGCCAATCATTGCTCGATGCTGCTTCCTCGCGGGCGGCAGCCTCGCCTGCGGCTCTTGCTCTGCACCAGCCGTGCCCACCACCCTCAGTGCAGCTCGCAGCGACTAGTCGAGCCTAGCATCGCCTGTCCTCGCAGCCGCCAACCCGCTCGACTGGGCCTCGCCGCCCCGCCCAGCCACCACGTCCTTCCCTCATCCGGCGACATCTCGACGAATCGAGCTCATCTGCGCCGGCTTGCGCGGTGAGACCATCGCCCGTGTCTGTGGCACCGCACGATCTGCGCCCGGCGTCTCGGGCGCGCCTGCCCTCCTCGACGGTCGCCCGCTCCTCGTCGACCTCGACCTCGACGATCTGCCCTCGTCGCTCATCGGCCTTGCTCCCGCATGAGCCAGAAGCCGTGTCTCAAGCACATGTCGCGGGCCGCGTCGAGAAGGCCTCGCCGAGAAGGACGCCTCGCCGAGATGGTCTTGCCAACCGCCTCCCCGTCGTCGTCGGCAAGATCCTCGTCCCTCACCCTCCTTCCTCCGCCCCATCCCCTCGTCTGCGTGCTCGCCCATCCACAGCGCCGTCGTGCGCATTGCCTACCGCCTCGTTCCTCACCCTAGTCGCTTCTCTCGAAGCACCAACCTCGGCATGGTCCTTCCGTCGGTCCTCCTCCTCTCGATCCTCGGCGGCGCCCTCCTCGCCGTCGACGCCAAGCCCAACGGCCGTCGCGCCATCGCGCGCGCCGACGACGCCTACTCGGGCGCTCGTCGCCATCTCGCGCGGCGCCGCCGGGACCTCTCGGACTCGTCGCACTCGGCCGCCATCGCCGCGCGCCAGGTGCACAACCCGCGCGCCGCGCTCGAGCGGTGGGAGCAGCGGGACGAGATCGAGCTGGCGCGCAGGGCGACGCCGAGCAACTCGGTCGCCGTCTGCCTCGGGTCGGTCCCGGCGTGGAGTCAGTGCGGCGGTCAGGGCTGGACGTCCGACACGTGCTGCGTCGCGGGCTACACCTGCGTCTACTCGAACGACTACTGTGCGTCGCGCGACCTTCCAGCTCGTGCTGTCATCGAGCAGGAGAGCTGACCTTGATCCGCCCTCGCAGACTCGCAGTGCCTGCCCTCGCCCTCTTCCTCCTCGTCGATCAAGGCGTCGGCGACTAGCACGAGCAGCGCTCCTGCGCCGACGAGCACCGCCCAGGCCTATGGGCAGTGCAACGGCATCGGCTTCACGCCCATGCTCTGCCCGGCGTCCTTCTCGTGCCAGTACGCCAACGATTACTACTCTCAGTGCCTACCGCAAGCGGTCACGACCCAGGTGACGACGTCCACGTCGACCAAGGCGTCCTCGACGTCGACCGCGCCGCTGTCGACCGCTACGGCACTCGGGCAGTGCGGCGGCCTCGGCGCCCCGACCAAGCTCTGCCCGGCCGGGTACGTGTGCGACACGACCAACTCGCTCTTCAACCAGTGCCTCCCGATCGGGTCGTCGTCGTCGACCAAGACGTCAGCGAGCTCGACCACGGCCGCCGCGCCCCTCCAGACGGTCCTGCCGTACGCGTCGTGCGGCCCCACCCCGCTCGCCCTCTGCCCCGCAGGCTGGAGGTGCGACGCTACCAACCCGTACTACTTCCAGTGCGTCCCTCAAGACGTCTACACGTCGTCGTCGTCGACCGCGGTCGCCTCGTCCGCCTCGTCCGCCTCGTCGTCGACCAAGGCCAGCTCTACGGTTGCCCCAGTCTCGACCTCGACCGCGCCGACTGCGCTCCAGACGGTGACGCCTTACGCGCAGTGTGGAGGGCAAGGAGCGTCCCTAGCCCTGTGCCCGGCGACGTACTTCTGCGCCGTCATCAACACCTACTGTCCGTCTCCTCTCGCGCAGCTCTGCAGCCTCGTCCTCGGACAGGAGAGCTGACCCCGCTCCACCCACAGACTCGCAGTGCCTGCCCGTCACGGCGTCGACCTTGTCGCTCGCGACGGCCCCGACCACGACGGCCACCTCGTTCTCGACCGTCACTCGCTCTTCCTCGTCGTCGTCCTCGTCTGCACCATCGGCGTCTGCGTCGGTCAACACCTGCCCGACGTCAAACGCGTGGGCGCAGTGTGATGGCTTCCTGTGGCTGTCCAAGGTCTGCTGCCCGGCCAACTACTACTGCCAGTACCAGTCGGCGTTCTACTCGGTGAGCCCTGTCTCCTCTTCTCTCTCCCTCCCTGTCCCCTCAGTCACCTCCCCTCGCTCCCCTCCCCTCGCTCCAAGCGCGAGCGCCGTCCTCCTCTCGAGCAGCGGCCGCGCTCGGACCCCTCTTCGAGCCTCGCTGACCCTCTCTCCCCCCTGTCTGCAGCAATGCGTGCCCGGCACCGGTTCGACTGTGAGCGCAAGCCCGACGAGTACGAGCACGAGCAAGGCGGCGTCGGGCACGTCGTCGTCGGCAGCGCCGAGCGCGACCTCGTCTCAGACCTGCAACTCGAAGTCGGTGCGTCCTCCCTCGCCTCTCACCCTCTCTCCTCCCGCCCTCTCTCTCCTTGCCCTCTCGCATCTCGCCGGCCTTGAGCTGACACGCCCGACGTCTCGCAGACTGGCTCGGACGGCTGCACGCCGTACACCGTCTCGTGGTCGGGCGTCACGCTCCCCTCGCCGACCGTCTTCCAGGACGGCGGGCACGTAAACTACCAGGCCATCCCCAAGTCGCAGTACAAGCCCGGGCAGACGTACCTCACGAGCGGCAACGGCTGGACGCCGCAGAGCTTTGGCGGTGCGTCCCGCCCTCTCTCCTCGAGCCGCACGACGCTGACTGGTCTCCCCGCCCCGCAGTTCACTTCGAGTCGCTCAACAACCAGCCCTCGGGCGTCTACATCGGCCGCAACTTCTACGACTGGGGCCTCGCGGCCAAGGCGTTCCCGTCGGGCTACTGCATCGTGCGCCGCTCCTCTCCTCCTTCTCGCCCCTTCTTCCTGGCTGACCTCGTCTCTCCTCCGCGCAGATTTGGGTCCAGGTGGATATCTACAACCAACATCACGGCGAGGGCGGCCAGGCGCCCGTCTGCACCCCCTAGATCCTCCCCTCACGCTCTTTAGCCCGCACGGGCCTGTATCCTCTCCTCCTCCCCTCGCCCTCATCTCGGGCTCTTTCCATTGTCGAGCCGCACCACACTTTACCATTAGATACCTTGTAGCACTCGCCGTGTGCTGGCACCGGCCCTGTATCGCCCGCCGTGCCGTTCACCTAGGGCTCGAGCCGGTCGAGGAGAGCGAGTGGTGGCCGTCTCGACTGAGGCTATGCGCGCTTCCCCGACAGCGATCCTCTGTGACCGTGCGCTCCCCTGCAGCATTCGTGCACGCTTTTGCCGCTGCCGACGAGTCGAGAGGACGAGCGGGGGGTTCATCAGCGACGCGCGAGCTCCTCCCTCACCCTGCACCACCTCGCCGGCCAAGGGCCTCGTCCATCCCGCTCGAACAGATGCAGGCATCTGTCGCGACCGCCAACCGCGAGCACGAGCTGCCCGCGCCGTCCGCCGTCGCCGACCAGGCCCCGTCCGCCGACCGACCCGACTCGACCGCCAGCGCGCTTTCCGCCGCCGCCAAGGGCAAGAAGCGTGCCCGAGAACCTGACAACAAGGTGTGTGCTCCTGCCTGAGCCCCTCGACTACCCCCTCGACCTGTACTGACCACCCTGTCGCCGGCAGCTCTCCCCCGCTCCCTCAACCACCGACAGCGCCGCCGTTCTCCCGCGCCAGACGGGCCCGACTCGACGCATCGACCGCGTCGTGTACGCAGGCTACGAGATCCGCGCCCCCTTCGGCTCACCGTACCCGCTCGACGAGCTGCCTGGTGCAGCCGTCTCGGCCGCCGACAAGTCGGCGGCAGTCGCCCGAGACGGTCGGATACACGCACGAGACGCAGGCGGCAAGTTCGGCAAGAAGGACAAGAAGGGCGAGGCGCACAAGCCGGCGCGGGCGCCGCCGTCGGTCGGGCTCGACGTCGTCCCGACCGGCGTGAGCGCCCTCGACCTTCCTGTCGAGGCGGCGTCGTCGACCTTCGACGCGCAGCACGACGGCGTCGAGAACGGTCTGGAACATACAGCCCTCGTCGTCGTACCGGCAGCAGCGTCGAGCAGTGCCGAGGCGCTCGTCCATCCAGATCTCGCCCCGGCCGTCGCGAGCGCGAGCGAGGCTATCGTCGGCAGTGCGGCTGCACTCGAAGAGCCTCGACCTACCGCGCCAGTCGAGATCGACCCTCTGCATCCTACAACATCCGCCGCCGTCGCCGCCCAGCTCGAGCAAGAGCCTGCCGCCAGCCCGTCCGCCTCCTTGTCCACGGCCCCCTTTCCGCATCCGCCATCATCCTCCGCCTCGACACCTCCAGCCCTCGTCCACAACATCCAGCCCACCGTATCGACGAGCTCGCCCAACATCCGCGCCGAGCGCGGCAAGCGCGGCCGCTTCCTCCCCAAGCCGCCCGGCGAATCGGTCAAGTCGAAGCGGGCGCTCGAGCGCGCCGCTCGGTCGGCGCGGCCTGTGCCGACGTCGGAGAACGGCGAACCGCACCTGACGCAGCGGCAGCAGCGCGAGATCGCCCGCAAGGCTCGCGAGGAGCGCGAGCGCGAGATGGCGCGCGAGGGGCTCGAGCGCGGCGGGAACGAGGAGGTGCGGCTGCTCGTGTGCGACAAGTGCTTCAAGTACATGGCGCTCCCTGCGGTCTTCGCTGCGCACGCGGTGCGCGCTCTCCCTCTTCCCGCGAGCCGTCCCTCATGCGCAGAAACTGACTCGGCGCCCTCGTTATGCAGAAAGAGTGCGACGTCAAGCAGCCTCCAGGACGGCGCGTCTATCAGCGAGGCGCGATCAGCATCTGGGAGGTCGACGGCGCGGTGGCCAAGGTGCGCTCGTCCACGTCCCTGTTGTCGTGGACCTCGAGCCCGCGCTGACGACCGCCCTCGCCCGCCGCAGCTCTACTGCCAGAACCTGTGCCTCTTCGCCAAGCTCTTCATCGAGCACAAGTACATGTTCTTCGACGTGCGCTGGCTCTCGCTCTTCCTTTCAGCGGCGGCAGCGACAGCTCGGGAAGCTGACCCTGCTCCGTACAGGTCGAGGGCTTCACGTTCTACCTCCTCACCGAGACGATGGCCAAGCAGGAGTGGGTCCTCGGCTACTTCTCCAAGGTGCGTCGTCGTTCCGCCGTCGTCGCCTTCGTCGTCGTCACGACGAGAGCGCGAGCTGAGCCGCTCGGACCCCTCGCGCGCAGGAGAAGATCTCATACGACGACAACAACCTCGCCTGCATCGTCGTCTTCCCGCCTTTCCGCCAGAAAGGCTGGGCGACGCTTCTCATCGAGTTCAGTGCGTCGAGCTCGAGCTCTTCGTCCTCGTTCGACTCGAGCTGACCGCCGTCCTGTGCAGGCTACGAGCTCTCGCGCCGCCTCTCGAGCACGCCCGGCTCGCCCGAGCGCCCGCTCTCGGACCTCGGCCAGAAGGGCTACCTCGCGCACTGGACGGCCGTCCTCGTGCGCTACTTCCGCGCCATCTTCGCCCTCAAGGGCGAGCCTCCCTCGATCGACACCCTCCTCGCCGCCGCGCACGAGTCGGCTCGCTCGCCGAGCAAGGGCGCCATCAACGACGACGACGACCACGCCGACCGCGAGCGGCGCAAGCGTGCGCGCCGCTCGAAAGGCTGGGACGGCGAGCTGCCTCCCGGCGCGGCGACGCTCGCCGGCTCGCCCGCCAAGGCCTTCACGCTCCGAGGCGGCAGCGCGCGCCCGAGATCGGGCGTCTTCGACTCGAGCGACGGCTCGTTCTCGTTCCCGACGGCGCTCGAGGAGCTCGCGCGGGCGGTCAACCTGCGGGCGGACGACGTCGCGTTCGCGCTCGTCGACTCGGGCCTGGCGCAGTACCGCAGAGGTGAGACGGCCGAGGTCGTCAAGCTGGAGGACGACGATGAGGGAGGAGGAGGCGGAGAGGCGGGCTCGAGCGGGGCAGGAGAGGAGAGCGAGCTCGAGCTTGTCGTCACGCCGGAGCTGGTCGAGGACGTGGCGCTGCGCAAGGGCGTCAAGCCCATGCCCATGCTTGACGTAGCGTATGTCTGCAATATCTGAGCGCTCCCTCTTCGAGTCTTGCGGCAGCACAGCAACGTGCGGTCGAGCGAGTACCTCCTGGGCGAGCCGGACGAGGAACGAGCGCGCTTTCGAGACGGGCTTGACGAGCGCTCACGAACCACACCGCGAGCGAGACTAAGGTGACTTATTCTGCAGTGCTCTAGAATGAGCCACCGACCCGGATACTGCTGCTTCGTCGCCCGCCGCCGTCGCCGCTCGGACCCCTTACTCGCGCCCGCCGTCATCCAGCATCTCCGCCAGCAGCTCGGCCAGCGCCGGTCCACCGTGCCCTGCTTGCCCGGCCGCGACGAAGCCGTATACCCTGCGCTCCTGCTCAGCGAGGTCGCCCGGCAGGAGCAAGCCCGCGCCGCCTCGTGCCGCTTCCGCCTCCTCGAGTCGTCGCAGCGCCTCGCTCGCCGGTATGCGCTCGCGCGCCGAGATCCGCAGCAGCGACTCGATGACGTCGAGTTGTTTCGATGCCGAGGAAGGGAGGTGCGGGAGGTGCGAGGCGAGCGAGGTGGGCGGGAAGGGCGCAAAGGTGAATCGGCTGAAGGAGGGGAGGTCGGCTGCTTCCTGCTCGAGCCGTCGCACAGTCAGCTCGCTCTCGAGAGTCGTAGAGAGAGCAGGAGAAGGCAGAGAAGACGCACCGGCCACGACTCGACCGTCGGCGTGCCCAGAATCCGAAACACGCTCGCCGCGAGCACAAAGTCGCTCGCCGCGCCGTCGAACAGCGGCTCGCGCCGCAGAGTCGGCTCGGGCGGCGGCGTCGCGCACTCGTGGTAGTAGCGCTCGAACGAGTCCTCAGAGTCGGGCGAGGGCGGGCGAGGGTAGACGAGCGGGCGGAAGAGGGTCGCGAGGGTCGCGCCGAGGGCCCAGAGGTCGAGGGCTGGAGGGTCATAAGCGCGCGAGGCAAAGATGAGCTCTAGAGCTCGATACGAGCTGCGGGAAGAAGCGCGAGGATCAGCACGTGCTGCAGCAGCGCGAGAGAGGGCGGCGAAGAGGAGGATGCGCACGGACCCCGTGCCGACCTCGAAGTGCATGTCGCCCGCAGACTCGTCACCTTGTTCAACGGCGATGCCCAAGTCGATGAGGACGAGTCGGCCTGCTGCGCTGAGCATGACGTTGTTCGGGTTGATGTCGCGATGGGCGACGCCGCGCTCGTGCAGGTGCGCAACGGCCGAGACGAGCTGATACGCGAGGGAGGCGGCGACGAGCGGGAACGTTGAGGGCGAGGCGTCGGAGGTGAAGGATGGAGCAGTGAGGAGGTCTGGGAGCGTGTGCGGGTAGTAGGGCGTGAAGAGAGTAACTCGAGGTGTCGGCGAGGCGGGCGTCGGCTCGGACAGGTAGGCGTTGAGGAGCGCAAGGATCTGCATCAACACGACCGAGCTGAGCATTCTCTCCTTGCCTGGGTCGACAAAGAGAGTACGCAGGGGAGGATGCACGACGCACATTCGGGTGAAGCAGCTTGGCGAGCAGGAGCGCTTCTCGACGAGGATTGTGCGGCGCCCTCATGCGGTCGTCCCCGGTCGCCTTGATCGCGACCGTGCGCACTTGACCGCCGCAGAGCAGGGCGAGAGCGGGTCCGTCTCGCAACGACGCGAGGTAGATGGGCCGACCGTCGCAGGGCCGGATGGACGAGATGTCGAGGGCGACAGCGCGACCTTGTAGCGTCCCAGCGACCAGGAGGGACGGTGGACTGTCGCGGTTGTAGTCTGGCGGTGACGCCATGGGAGGCTTGCGCGGATCGTAGGCCGTGGGCGGTCTGTGAAGCACTCGTGGCGGTGAGCTGCGGAGGAAGCGATGGTCAGCAACCCTCGCAAGAGATGAAATGGGCCTCGCGAGCGTACCTCGAGCCCTCCTGAAGACTTTGTGCCGAAGCAGATGCACGCAGACAAGCGAAAGACCTCGTAAGGAGGAGACGACGGCCGAGCTGATGAAGTCGAGGGCAGGTCGGTAACACCTCGAACTGTCGCTGCAGCGACTTGTGAGTAAGCTCGGGTAGTCGAGCAGGCTACGCGTAGAGCTCGAGCGTAGCCTTGATGCAGAGACGGGAGGGGACAGGCTCACGAGCTGGACTCGACGAAGACGACGCCTGGGTTGGACGACGGCCCGCTCGCCGACCAGCGCAGCCTGCTTGCTGCTGAGTGGACAGCTACGGTCCACCTACTCAGCCCTCGGCCATGCACGGCAGCTCCATCCCCAACGCCGGTGGAGCGACCTCGCCCGCCTCTCCCCCTCTCGACCCTCGCCCCGACCTCGCTCCTCTCCCTCACGCCCGGCTCGACTGCAGCACCGCCGACGCTCCATAGAGCCCATCCACCACGCCGCCAAGACGCCCTCCGCCCACCGCCAGCCCCCCTCTCTCGCCTCGCGCCGGGAGCTGCCGCTTCCGTCGCATCCACCCAGTCCCGCGTCCCGCGCAAGCTACCAGCCTTTCATGAGCGCGGTCCTCGGCCGCACGGCAAACGAGCGCTGCCGAGTGGGGCCCTGCAGCCGCGAGCGAGCCGTCTCGCTCGGCGGCCGCCTCCTTCTCTTGCTCTGCTTCTCTCGCACGACTCGCTGCGTGTCTTGCTCCATCGGCTCCTCGACGTACCGTCTCCTGCACGCATCATGAGGTCCGTCCTCCTCTCCCTCTCGCCTCGACATGGCTGACGTCCTCAAGCTGACCAGCCTCCCCCTCGTCGCGCGCGCAGAAAGTCCGCCCGCGACTACCGCATCCTCCTCGCGCCGGACAAGTACGAGTCGGTCTACATCCCGTCGTGGCAGCCGTTCAGCCCGGGCAGCGGCAGCAGCAAGGGCGTCGAGCGTGCGGCGCGGCAGACGGTGCGTCTCGCTCAGCTCGCTCGGTCAAGGACGCAGAGCTGACTTCTCGCGCTCGTCTTCCTCGCTCCCAGGCGCAGCGTCGAAGGGTCGTCGCAGTCTTTGTCGTGTGCGTCCTCCTGACCGGCGCAGCCTGGTTGACCGTTCCGGCTCGCGTGAGCCGCTCTCCTCCTCCTTCTCCGCCTACTCGCTCTCTCGCTGACAAGCTCGCCACGTGCCGCAGATCGTCCTTCGCTCGGCCTACACCTGTCCGAGCCCGACCTCACCTCGCGACGCCAACGCCGTCATCTCGCCGCGCCATCGCAGCATGCCCGTCCTCCTCCCCGCCGCTCACCCCGACTTCTCGCTCTCGCTCACCTACGACACGACGGTCTGCAACTCGTTCGACGTCATCATCTCTCGCCTCGACAAGGACCGCTGCGCGCACGTCGAGGCCTCGATCCCGCCGCCGAGCAACAACTCGGCCTTCCTCGACTTTGCGCGGGCTCGTCTCGGGCCCGACTCGTTCCACGTCCAGGTCGATGGCGCCGAGCGGGTCGCAGAGGAGGTCCCGAGCGAGTACCTCGGCAAGTGCGAGTACCTGTACCGGTTCCGCTTGAACAACGCCGGTCGAGTTTGGCTCAACGCCTCCCTCCTGTACACGGTGCGCTCTCGCTCGCTCGCCTCGTCCCTCCTGTCGCCGTCGCTGACCCTCAAGCTGTCACGCAGGACTACGAGGCCGTGCGAGAGCGCGTCGTCGAGCCAGGCGCATGGCCCAAGGACCAGCCGCTCCTCCTCCGCCCGCTCACCCTCGCGCCGGTCGAGCTCGACCTGTGCTCGTCGGCCTGCCCCGTCTTTGTCCCGCCTCACCTCGGCGACACCTCGCTCGCCACCATCTCGCCCACGCATGGCGCGCCAGCACCCGCCGCGCTCCCCTCGTGCGGCGACGCGGCCCGAGCGGGCACGCTGCGCGGCGGCTACTTCCCGCTCGGCATGTTCGACCTCCTGTACCCCGAGCACCGGCAGCCCGTCGGGTGGGACTCGACGCGCCTGAGCGCCGGGCACACGCGCTGGGTCCCGTTCGGCTGCGAGTGGCGCCACGACGGGCGCAGGTTCGCCGACCCGGCGTCGTGCGTCGACAAGCGGCACCGTGCCCTCTTCATCGGCGACAGCCACGCGAGGGCCGTGTTCGACCTCGTGTCGCACCGCCTATCGGGCAACAAGACGATCGTGCAGAAGTCGGTCAAGTCGGCGCACAAGAACGCGACCCACGGCAACGTGCACCTCGTGCGTGGCTCTCCCCCTCTCAATCACGAGGTGTCGAGGAGCGAGGAAGGCCTCAAGCTGACGATCTTGGCACTCGACAGGACTTTACCTTGTGCGTCTCCCCCTCTTGCTCTCGGACCTCCTTCGAGCTCCCGTCCATCGAGAAGGTCGCTCACCTTGCCTGGCCCGCTCACAGCCTGCCGCACCTCAACAAGACGTTCACGTGCGAGACGTTTGGCAACTACGACACGGTGACGGTCAGCACGGTGCGTCTGTCCACCGACCTCGAGAGCTCGAGCCTCGCCCGCTGCTCGCTGACCCGCCCGACCTTCCTCTCTCTCCTCAACTCTCCTCTCTCTTCCTCTTGATCCTCCTTCTCTCCTGACGCAGGGCACCTGGCAAGCCGCTGTCGACTGCGCTACGACCGACACGGTCCTCGCCGAGCTCGAGCGCCTCTTCACGACCTGGCCCCGCCTCGCCTCGGGATGCCGCCGCCCCGTCCCGCACCGCAACATCGCCGTCCTCGACAGCAGCCGCGCTCGCACGACGCGCTTCGTCTACCTCAACATGCCGGCGTTTCACCCGCAGCTGCGCCGCCACGACTGCCGCACGGGCCCCCGGCTCTCGTTCTGGAACGAGCGGTTCGGCGCCGTGGCGCGCAAGAATGGGTGGGAGGTCGTCGACGTGCATGCGCTCACCAAGCCCGTCTCGATCGACATGACCCTTGGCGACGGCGTGCACTGTGCGTCGCTGCGCTCGTCGTCCTCTTTGTCGCGGCCGTTGCTGACCCTCATCCCGGCCACAGATGTCGGCACCGACGCTGCTGAGCCTGCAGCCGACGACGTCATCGACCGACTCGGGCTGTGCGGTGAGACGGGCTCGAGGGGCTGAGGCTGGCGGGCGGCGGGCGAGCGCGGGCGCGGAGGTGGGCTCGAGGTTGAACGAGGACTCGCAATGCACAGGGCTCCCTCTCTGGTCGGCGAGGTGCTCTGCTGTGAACTGTGTCTGCAGAACTGCACGCCAGAGAGAGTCGCGCTCGATAGAGCGACAGCACGAGGCGACCTTGGCCGGTTCGTCCCCGTCGTTCGCGCTTGTCCCCCGTCTCTTCCGCCCACCTCAGCTCAGATGCCCGCCACGGTGCGCACAGCTGCCGAGAAGGACTTGCAGGAGCCCTACGAGTGTGTGCGTTGCTCGTCCAAGGTCTCGTCGCTATGCGAGTCGGCCTCATCAGCTCCTCGGTCCGGGACCTCTCCTGACTCCCTCGCCCACCCAGTCGTCAAGTACTCGGACCCGGGCAACACCTCACTCGTACAGTGCTCCACCTGCGGCAACCTCGCCGACGTCCACCAGTCGTTCCCGCTCGAGGTGCTCCTCCTCCTCGACCTCGTCCTCCTCAAGTCGCCCGTCTACCGCCACCTCCTGCGCAACCGAGGCGGCAGCAGCGCGCAAGAACGACAGCAGTACCAGCTCGCCCAGTCGCTCAAGCTCGGAGCGCTCGTCCTCGCCATCGACACTCGTGCGTCCCCACTTCTCCACCCCTCGAGCGAGCCGAAGCTGACGCTCCCTCATCCTCCAGTGGTGCGCTGCATCGGCACAGAGACAGCGACCGAGTATGAGTTCCTCATCCTGTACGCCAAGACTGGCGCGTACTGCCTCCTCGGTCCGCTCCCCTCTCATCCTCCTCCCCTCGTTCGAGGGTCGACAGCTGACTCGTCGATGCTCGCAGAGACGCTCTCCTTCCTCTTCTGCGTCACCGTCGCTGCGCTCCTCATCGCACTACCTCGCAGGCAGTGGCGCGAGTGCGTTATACGGCACCGCTCGCCTAGTCGGTGCACGCTGACCCTCCTCGCCCTGCAGCCTGCGCCTCGTCCCGCTCACCTACTTCTACGCCTCGCTCCCGGTCGTTCTCTTCCTCACCATCACCTCCGTCATCTGGCGCGACGAGTACCTCCCCTCGTCCTCGTCGACCTCTTCGCCAGCTCTGCCGCCCTTCCTCGCCCCGCTCACGACCCGCCTCGACGCCCTGTACCGCTCGCATCGTGCCGGCACCTCGACGCCGCAGCCCGCCATCGTGCGTTACGCGGCGAGCTATAGCCGGGCCAACCTGCGCAGCCCGCTCGCCGAGGTTGGCAGCGCGAGGGGCTGGGCGAGCGAGGCGGTCCTGCGCAAGTGGGTCGGCGGGACGAGCGCCGTCGTCGCCTTCTCGGGTGCGTCCTCTTCCCTCCTGTCCTCTCTCGCGACCACGAACGAGCGAAGCTGATGCATGACTCGTGCGCGCAGTCCTCCTCCGCACGAGCAAGGTCCGCTCGGCCGTCGTCCTCCTCGTCGCCTGGCTCCTGCACCTCGTCGTCCTGCACGCCCTCGACCCCTTCCTCTCGTGAATGCTGAGCGCAGGCGTCGAGCACGAATACGTCTACGATCCAGCCGCTCTATTTACAAGTCGCCGCACGGACCTCGTCTCGCCCAAACCAGCGCGCGCCGCCTCGTGCGAGCCCTCTCGACCTCACCTCGCCTCGGCCTCGCCCGCCACGTCGTCCTCGCGCCACTCCCTCCCCGTCCATGTCCCTGCGCGCCACCGCTCCTCGACCTCCTCACGCGACCACTGCACCTGCGCGTGCGCCGCCTCGCGCTCGCGCTCGTCCTCGGCGTCGCGCACCGCCGCCGGGCGTGGCAGCGACGTGTGCGCGTACCCGGCGTGCGCGTACGGCGGCGCCGGCGGGCTCATGGGCGCGGGCGCACGAGGCGCTGGAGGGATCGGCGAGGCCGACTCGTACGCCCTGCGGCGCGGCGGCTCGGGCGGCGAGTGCGGCGGCGGCGGGACGGCGCCCCAGCGCTGTGGAGGAGGCGGCGATGGCGAGGCGGGAGGGTACGGCGCGCTCGCGCGAGGGGCGTCGGTCCAGCCTCGAGGCGGCGGGGCGGGGCGGTTCGAGATGGCGGCGGGAGCGGGCGCCGTCGGGCTCGACGCTGGGAAGGCGGCGTCGGGCGGCGACGAGTACCGCTTGGCGAGGAGGGACACGCGGGACGACGAGCGGGCGTGCGTCGGCTGGGCCGAGGCGGGCGCTCCAGCTGTCGCCGGCGGGCCGACCGGGTGCGGCAGGTCCCGCTCGTGGTGCCCGTCGCCCGAGGCGTACTTGGCGCTCATGCGCGCGACAAAGCTGTCGTGCCGCTGCGGCGTCGGGCCCGACCTCGCCCTCTCGTCGCTCGGACCCTCCCTCCTCCGCCCAAACTCGTCCACCGCCGCCGCCTCGCTCCTCTCGCCCACGACGTCCTCCGCAGCCGCCGCTGCCGCACGAGTAGACGCACGAGCAGGCGCACTGCCGTACCTCGGCGTCGGGCGGCGCAGCACGCCCTCGACCGCGGCGCTCCTCGTCAGCGCGCCGTCGTCCTGCGGCGAAAGCGGCGCGCGTGTCGGCGCCTCGTTACGCGCCTGCGGCCGAGACGACACGGCATGCTCGTGCGCGAGGCCCGAGCGCGCCTGAGCGTCGTGCGCCCACTCGCGCGGCAGCTCGCGCCCGCTCGACGCTGCGGCGGTGCCGGCGTCGCGGAACGTGTCGGAGCGGAGCGTGTCGCGCCCGTCGTGCGGCGATGCCGGGTACCGCGACGGCGAGGCGGGAGGTGGAGGAGGGCGGGGCGTCGAGGACGAGTCGCGCTGGGTCGAGGGGGGCGGGGCGAACGAGACGCCGCCGCCGCTCGAGGACGTCGTGCGCGAGGTGAACGACGGCGCCGACGAGACCGAGGGCCGCGGCGAGTGCGCGCCGCTGCTGCTCGTCGTCGTCGTCGTCGCGGTGGCGGCCGTCTGCGTCGTCGACGTCGACGGGGCGCGCGGGCCGCGCAGGGTGCCCGAGCGGCCGGGCTCGTCGCCTCGAGCGTCGCGCGCCGCCCTCTGCTCGTCGTCCGCCATGCACGACGGCACGAGCGGCGCATCGCGCCCCGCGACCTCGCCCTCGCGCGCGCCCTCGTCCTCGGCCAGCTCGAACAAGCCCGCCGCGCTCTCCATGCCGACCTCGCACCACCTCGCGGCGCCGACGACCCGCCCGAGCACGAGCCCGCCGCCCTTCTTGGCGCCGTCGATGCGGCTGCGCCACTCGTGCTCGGCGAGCGCGCACACGCTGCGCCCGACCTCGCGCGCGACGGCCTCGCGGCGCGCGGCGATGGCGCCGGCGTACGAGGCCTTGGTCGTCGAGAGGTGCGACGAGAGGGAGGACAGGGTCGTCATGTAGGACGAGTGGTGCGAGGTGAGGGTGTCGAGGTGGGCGTGCGGGTTGCTGCGCGACGAGGAGGACGAGGTCGAGGCGGATTGGTACGACGAGGTGGCCTTGGCGACTTTTGCGTCGAGCGAGGCGATCGTGTCCTCGTAGACCTTCTCCTCCTTCTGCAGTCGCACCTCGTCGAGTCGTCAGCTTCGGTCCACGAGGGCGAGAGAGCGCAGAGAGAGTGCGAGAGGGGGGGACGCACGGCGGTGCGCTTGAAGTACTTGCTGATCGAGTCGTTGAGGGCCTCGTACTCCTTCTGGACGACCTTTGCGTGCTTGCCCTCGGTCTCGCCGAGCGCGTCGAGCATGGTGCCCGCCGCGCCGAGCGCCTCGACAACGACGTCGCTCCTCGCCCTGCCCACCGCCGCACTCGCTCCCGCGCCCTTGCCGTCGCCGGTGAAGCCGCCTGCGAGGTCCTTGAGGGCTTTGGCGACGCGGCGTTGGGCCTTTGCGTGCTGGAGCTTGAGGCTGCGCAGGTCGTCGAGGGCGACGAGGAGGGCCGAGAGGGCGGCGAGCGACTTGTGGAGGGTCGCGCGGTCGATGCCGGGGTGTTCTTGAGGCTGAGGCGGGAACGGGTAGGCGTTGCTGGCGGCGCTCGAGGGGCGAGGCGAGGCAAGGGGCGTGGGCGAGAGGCGGGGGCTCGAGCGGGGGGACGCGGGCTTTGAGCCTCGTGCGCCTGGCGAGGGAGGCGGCGGGGCGAGGAGGAAGGCTGGGTCCGAGCTGGTGCTGGCAAAGGTGCCCGAGATGCGCTTGAGCATGGCGGGCGGGAGGAAGAGGGAGCGAGAGGAGCGACGAGCCTCGGTCGACGCGGGCTCGGAGGAGGCGGAGGCGCGGGGCGCTCAGCTCGCCGACTCGCGGCCGAGGCGAGACACGGCGTGAGCGAGGCCGCAACGTGCCGGAACTAGGTCAAAGCGCGCAGCAAGGCGGCGGCGCCTCGAGCGAGAGAAAGGCGAGCGCGTCCGAAGGACGAGGAAAGGTGGGTCGCGCTCGCCTCGGACGGCGCGAGGCGCCCGTCCAGCTGTCCTTCTGGCTGAGTGCGTGTACTGCAAGCTGCGAATCCACCCAACTCCGGTCGAGAGAGCGGCAGACGAGGGTGAGCGGCCCCACCTCGTCCTCCTCCTCGCGACGACGACCCTCGTCTCGCCTCCCACGCCGCAGCTCAGCCGCCGAGCCATGTCGAGCACAGCACCACAGCCCGCACCGCCACGGCAGACCGACTTTCGTCGCCGCACCGTCCTCCCCTCGACCCAGCGCAACCTCGGCCAAGGAGGAGCAGGAGGAGGAGCCGGCCTCGACCTCACAAGCGACGAGTACCTCGACCGCATCGAGGAGGAGCTCAACCGCCGGGTGGACCACGACACTGTGAGCCTCGTCGACGGCATGCGCGACTTGGTCGGACTCGCCACGGTGAGTGCATGCTCTCCTCCTCGTCCTTCGTCCTGGTCGGCAAAAGTTCCCGGCCCTCCTTCCCTCTGCTCCCACTCCTTCTCGGCACAAGGTCACCCGCTGACTGCCCGTCTGCCTGCCATGCTCGACCTCGCAATCCGACCTCAACCTCCCCCGCCTTGACCGCCCCACCACGCACAGCTCGACCCCTCCAACCCGCCGCACCCCTCGGCCTCGTCGCACCGCGCCCTCTCGTCCCAGCTCAAGACCGAGCACATGCTCCGCTCGGCCCAGTCGCTCCTCGCCCTCGCCCACACCCTCAAGCTCCTCCACCTCTTTGGCGACGGCGAGGCGGGCCAGGTCGCGCGCGAGGGCCGCGAGAAGGACCTCGTCGACGACATCGAGCGGCTCAAGGCGCGCGTGAGGGAGCTTGCGGGCGACGAGGGTGTTCTCGAGGGTGCAGCAGGGGCATAGCTGGGCGTCTCGAGCGGCTCTCGTCCTCTCTCTGGTGAGCCTCCTCTCCTCCCTCTCTCCCTCGCTCGCGCCCTCCTCCCCTCCCTTCTCGCCGCGCACACCCGCCCGGTGGGAGATGACGAAAAAGGCCAACAACCAGGCCGATTTAACCCAGCTCGGTTTTGCCCCGGCGTCTACACAGTGCCGTCGTGCCCTCCTCGCGAGGCTCGACGGCCGACGACCGGGGATATGTTCACAAACTCCTACTCTGATCCCCCTCCTCTCTGCTTCGTGCTCGCATCGTCTGTCGAGAGACGTGGCGAGTGGCGGCGTACGGAGCGGGCGCGATTCTGCAACTCGTCGAGACGTCGTCGAGCAGCGCACTGACCCACTTTGCCTCACTCGCCGTACAGCTCCCGCCTCGACATCCGCCTGCGCCTCGCTCGGCGCCGACTAGATTTATCGCCGCTCATCGTCCTCGTCTCGGCTTTGTACATACTCGCGCTCGCGTTGGGCCCGCTCGGACCCTGTTGTTGCAGTACCACCTCGTCTCTCTCTCTTCCCTGCGCCCTGCCCTTGTCGCCTCGAGAGCTCGATCGAGAGTAGCCCACGCGTCTTCAGCATGCTCGAGAAGTGAGCGGCCGCAAGACGAGCATGATCGCCTCGAGCGAGCGAGCGAGCTTTCGAGCAGCGCGCGCTGCGAGCAGAGCGAGTGCGGGCTTGAGGGCTGCCCCGCCGTCGCTGCTGGCAGGACCGCAGAGCGAGAGCGCCAGCAGCGCGAGCAGAACAGAGCCCGCAGGCGGCTCGTAGAATGCAGCGAGGTGAGGAGGGCTCGAGACGAAGCGAGAGGTCCGCGCGCGGGAGAGGTCCGTGCGCGCGCGAGGCGGGGATGACGACGAGCGCTTGACGAGCGCTCGGAGCTCGCAGGGCCGCTCTCGGTTCGTCTGCATACGTGCGTTGACATTGCGAGTTGACTGCGTAGGACGTCGAGCGAGAGAGAGAGACCCAGGAGAGAGAGGGGAACTAGAGCAGGGTAGCGAACGACGAGTAGGGAGGAGGCGAGGGAGAGAGAGAGATGCACTGCTTGCGGGGGGAGGACTATGCGCACGACCCGCCGAGGACCGGGAATAAGGTAGAGAAGGGGAGAGGAGGGGTTGCCAAGCGTGTCTGTGCGAGAGGAGAGACGAGGACGGCGGGGAGCGCTCAGGAGCGGAACGACGACGACGACGAGTCGGCTGCGGACGAGGCTCGAGAGTCAGCACAAGTTCTGTCGAGAGCAAGGAGCAGGAGGAGAGAGACGCACCGGACGAGCCCTGGTCAAACTGGTCGTCGAGCCTCGCGAGCGCCTGCGCCCCCTTGGCCGTCCTCGGCGTCGGCCGCGGGTACGCCCTCTTCGGCGCCGGCCCCGTCGGGCCCTTCTTGGTCGTGCCGGCGTTGTGGATCGTCGGGCCCATGAAGCCGCTGAAGAGGCCCTTCTTGACGACCTTGGCCGTCGTCTCGGCCGCCTTGTGCGCCGCCGCCGCCGCGCGCTCGGCGCTCCCGCGCGTCTCGTTCGACGTGCTCGTGCGGATCGACGACGTGTCGCCCGCGCTGCTGCTCGCCGTGCTGCTCGGCCCGGGCGAGAGCGTCGGCGTCTGGTTCGACGCAAAGCCGCCGCCATCGAGCGCGCCGTTGAGCGGGCCGTACGGCCCTGCGTCCGACTCGGGGATCGAGTCGAGCGTGTTGGCGCTCGCGACGCTGCCCTTGCGGCCCATGTCGCTCACGAGGCTGCCCTTGCGGCCCGTGCTGCCCGACTCGCTCGCCGTGCTGCCCTTCCTCCCCATCGAGCCGATCGAGAAGCCCGAGCCCATCAACCCGCCGCCGCCGCTGCCGTCGCTCGAGCCCGAGATGCTCGCCTTGCGCATCGCCTCGGTCGGTCCCGGCCCGAGCCCGAGCCGCATCGCCGCCGTTGAGCGCGCGAGGTCGGCTTCGGCCGCGAGCCGTGCAGCCTCAGCGCGCTGCCGGCGGTCGCGCTCCTCGCCCTCGCGCCACGCCTCCGCGATGCGCGCAGGCGTCGACGACGAGATGGTCGCCGAGGGTGACGAGAAGGTCGGCGACGAGGCGCGGCGGAGCTGCTCGTGGGCGGTCGGTGGCGGAGGGAGCGGCGACGAGGGCGGGATCGGGGACGGCGTCGAGCGCGACGAGACGGCACCGAGCGAGCCGTGACGCTGCGGGTAGGATGATGGCGCGCGCGTCGAGGACGAGCTCGAGCCGGCGAGGGGCGAGCCCGACAAGGGCGAGCCCGAGGTGACGGGGAGGGACAGCTTTGGCGACGCGGTCCTGGACGAGGGTGCGCCGTGTGCGTGCGAGAGAGGAGGAAGGACGACGTGCGGCCCGATGGACGCAGAGGAGGAAGGCGGACCGTAGGACGGGCCGTCGCCGATGAGTGATGACGCCGAAGAGGAGCCGCCGACCGACGAGCGGTTGTACGGCAGCGACGAGTCGTTGTCGAAGCCCGTGTAGTTGGACAGGTTTGTCATCGACGAACCTGCGTGTGGCGAAGGAGGGAGGTGGGCGTCAGAGGTGCCGAGCTGACGAGAGCGAGGCGGCGCGCACGGACCCTGACTCATGTCCGACAGCCTCGGCTCGTCCTTGCTCGCCGTCCCCCTCACCTCGACGCTCTGCGCGCTGCCGCGCCGCACGCCGAGCATGACCTGCATCGCGCGGATCTGGAGCGCGACGCTGTCGCCGAGCGCCGCCGCCTCGTACACCTTTGCGGCCGTCTCGGGCTGCAGGTTGAGCATCTCGTGCAGGGCCTGGACGACGAGGGCGCGCAGCGAGGGGAGGAGCGCGTCGTGCGCCTTGGTGAAGGCGAGGAGCGAGGTGAGGACGGGGAGGGAGCGCTGCTGGCGGGTCGACAGGGCGAGCGTGTTGAAGAACTCGAGGAGCGCCTTGACGTCGCCCGACGCGAGAGGGAGCTCGAGCGAGCGCGACGTGATGGGGAAGAGGCGGGTCGGTGCGTGTGGTGGCGGTCCGAGCGCCGAGAGCTGCTGCGCGGTCGACGGCCTGGGCGGGATGGGCGACGACACGCGCGACATGGCGCCGTCGATCGGCTCCTCGTCGTCGCTCGAGCTGTACGCGTCGGCGCTCGTCGACGAGCGCGGCTCGTACTGGTCGGCGGGCGCCCTCGCGCTGTGGTCGACAGCGCGCAGCTCGTCGGCGAACCACGGCGTTCGCGCCTCGAGGAGCTTGCGGCTGCACCCGAGGCGCTCGCGGTCGCTGCAGATGATGGTAAAGTCGAACAGCTGAGGCTGGGCCATGGTGAGGAGGCCGAGCTGCTGCTGGACGGGCGGTATCGGCTGTGGCGGCGGAATCGAGACGCCGAAGCCCTCGAGGTCGACAAAGGCGACCTGCCCGAAGTTGGTCTGCGCGGCGAGAGGGTCAGGGAGTGCGCCTCGAGAGATCGAGAGGAGTAGAGAGACGCACCTGCCGCGCGTTGTAGTCCTCCATCATGTCCCTGCTCGCGTCGCCGACGACGACGAGCGTGTTCCTCCACCCGACTGCCGGTCCCCAGCTGCCCCTCCCCAGCACCTTGTCGAGCGGGAGCGCGCTCCACTGCAGCGCTGCGCCGTTGCTCGGCGCGAGCGGGTCGTGCGCGCCGACGTCGAGCGACCAGACGACGAACTCGGCGCGGTTGACGCCAACGTGCGCGCCCGACAGGACGAGGTGGCGGCCGCACAGGTAGGCGTTGGGGAAGCGCAGGCCGGGAGGGAGCGTCGGGTCGCCCTCCATGGCGTCTGAGATCGAGATGAAGGCCGGGTCGCGCAGCGAGTCGTGCACGGCGGGGATGAGGTCGAGGTCGCGTCGAGGGCTGCGTGGGTAGGGGCTCGACGTCAGCAGCTGATCTCGGCGGGAGCGTGCGCGAGAGAGAGGGAGCGCACCTCGCAAAGTTGCTGTTCGAGTAGACCCAGACGGGCTCCTCGCGGTCCTCGGTCGGCTCGAGCGAGTGCGCCGAGTGCACCATGACGGACCCGTCGCTCGCGACGCGCTCCTCCATGGGCGCGACGCCGACGGCGGCGACGGCGGCGACCGAGCGGTAGGTGCCGGCCTTGCGCGGGAACGGCGCCTCGGCGACCCACTCCATGTCGTCGAGGTCGAGGACGGCGAGGTCGGGCAGGTAGTTGTTCTCGTAGTCCTGCCCGCCGAGGATGACGAGCCGAGACGAGTGGGTCGACGGCTCGTGGCGGAAGCCGGGAGGCGAGGGACGAGAGGCGACCGTCGTGACGACCGAGAGGTGGGCGTAGCGAGGCGAGGGGCGGCTGACGCCCGACGCGAGCGACGGCGAGGGGAACGACCAGGTGCCCGTCTCGGTGTCGAACACGACGAGCTCGTCGAGCGTCTCGAGGCGACCGCCGGCGCCTGCTTGCGGCGACGAGAGGGCCGCCGCCGGGTCGGCGACAAAGGTCTGGCCGCCGAAGACGACGAGCTTGCGGCCCCAGGCCTGGGCCGAGTGGAAGTAGCGCGGCGCAGGCCCGCGCGACATGGTCGAGCCGGTCGAGGGGGGCCACAGCTGGGTCCACCTCGACGAGCGCAGGTTGAGCGCGTACAGCGAGTTGACCATCTCGCGCGAGTGGACGGGGCGGCCGCCAAAGACGTAGACGGCATCGCCGACGAGCGTGACGGAGGCTCCGACCTGCGAAGAGGGCGGGCAAGAAGGTGATCAGCTCGATGGCGGACGGCGAGCGGGGGCAGGAGGGGGAGCGTGAGGAAGGAGGCGGTGCAGCCGAGAGGGGAGGGAGAGCGAGACGCACGAGTGGTGGAGGGCAGTCGCCCTTGGTCCTCCTCACGGTCGACGTGAGGTCTGCCCAGTCGGCCATGGTCGTCTAGCGAGGCCCTCGCGAGGGTGGAAGTGGAGCCAAGAAGGGTCGAGGCGGCCCGGCGGCGGCGCGGGGGTCGAGAGGGCGGAGGTCGCGTGGTGCGGACGACGGACGACGGACAGGAGGCCGTACGAGGGCGGGCTTGAGCGGCCACGCGCCCGTGGAGATGCCGGCTGTGGGCGAGGGTCGAGGGCGGAGGCGGCGAGAGAGGGGAGCGACGAGGGCGAGAGGGGAGGGAGTGGAGGAGGAGGGCGAGGGACCGCGGCCGCTTCCTCGCCGGGAGCGCACGGCGTGCGAGAGAGGGCGCCTGGTGGACCTTGTTCGAGCGGCCCTTGATGCGCTGATGAAGGGCGCGAGCGAGGCGCGAGCGGAAGCCGGGGCCGCTTCGTGCGCGCTCTGGCCTTTGCGCCGCGCCGCTTTGCCCGGAACTTGCGGGGAGGAGCGCGCTTTCCCCTCGGCGAGCGGCGACCGAGTAAGTTAAGTGGTACCGCGAGAGGGCGACGCCGAAGCCCGTGCACGAGGAGGACGAGGAGGAGAGCCGCTCGTGTGGGAAAACCTCGCGCGCTGCCGACTCCAGCTCTCGTGCTGCCGCGTCCTCGTTCGACCCCTTGGCTCACGCCAGACGCGCTTGACCTCTCGAGCGAGCTGGTCCCCTGCGAGAGCGAGCGAAAAGGGCGCGAGAAGGGCGACGCGACGGCGGAGGAGGCCAATCGCTGCCTCTCCCCCCGAGCCCGCACGAAGCTAAAAAGCCGAGCATGCACTCTCTCTCCACAGCTTCGCGATCGAATGGATCTGCGCGCACCCGGCCTCCCCAGCGAGCTCGCTGCCGAGACCTCGAGGAGGCAATGGGCGGCGGTGGCGCGGACACAGACGGGCACTGACAGTTTGTCGGGTCGCAGAGTCGAGAGAGTACAAGCCACTCCTCCTCCTCCTTCCTCACGCTCCAAGCTGCTGCGTTCAAGCCGAGGCGGCCGCCTTGGCGAGGTCGGCGAGGGCCTCGCGGCGCTTGAACTTGCCGTCCTCGACGACGCCGGCGTCTGCGGGCACGGGAGAGCATCGTCAGCTTGCACGAGGACGCAGGGAGAGAGGGAGGCGCACCAGCGTCGGACGACCACGCGCCGGTCCAGGCGATGAAGGTCGAGTCCTTGTGCTCGCCGGCCGTGACGGGCGAGAGCGTGATGGTCGAGATCACCGACGAGTACGACAGCGCCGGCTCGCTCGTGATGACCGAGTACGAGATCGAGTGACGGAGCGACGAGTGCTCCTCCTGCTTGATGTGGAGGACGGTGCCGTCCTGCGAGCGAGAGAAGCAAGGGCGAGGTCAGCTTGAACCGCCACGAGCGGCGCTCCACACGTCGCGACTCGTACGACGCACGTTGAACTTCCACTCGTAGCTGCAGGTGGGAGGAGAGGAAGGCGAGTCAGCGGTGCGAGACGAGGAAGGACAACGTGGGCTCGACGACGACGGGCGGGCCGCCCACAGCGACCGTGCACCTAGACGGCCCGCCCGCCCGAGCACAAGTGTTGTAGAGAGGAAGGTGAGACGCACACATCGGCCTCCTCGCTCACGCCCTTGGGCGCAGCGCCCGACGACGCGAGCTGGCTCCACCACTGGGAGAACTCGCCGAGCTTGATGAGGTGCCAGACTGCGTGCGCGACAGTAGCGTCAGCTCGCTGTGCTCGCCCAGACTGCAGGCGAGAGAGACGCACCCTTGGCAAGCGGAGCCTGGATGACGGCCGACTCGTAGACGGTGTTGGACGTGGGGACAGACATGGCGGCTGCGTGGGGCGGGCAGGGGACAGGCGCGACGGGTCAGTGGGAGCTCTACTGCGATGGTAGAGCTTGCGCTGCTCACCTAGAGCGTGAGGCGGTGACAGATGAGGAGGGGAGAGGAGGGAGGAGATGACGACCGGGCGATGAAGAAAAGGCGGACCGATTTTCCGCAGCGGCGTCGGGCGGTTCCTTCAAGCTCGCAGGGCTCACGAGTAGCTCAAAGACGTGCTGTACAGGAAGTCGGGTCCGGTCGACGTCGTGTGAGCGAGACGCATAAAATCGCCTCGCACCGGGTCTCGCAATTTCGCCCTTGTTCGCCCGACCGCAAACGTCGCGCTGCAGCTTCCACAGGTTCGAGCTTCTCCAGAACGATTGCAAGAGAGCGTCCTCGTCTGCACAGCTCGTAAAAGGGGGAGGGCGAGACCTGGTCGACGAGGAGCACGAGCCTCCCTTCGCGCGCTCGTCCGTCCGCGACTCAAACGGTTCGTCGTGCGCTCGACCAGGCTCTTCCTGCTCGTCGTTGCTCTCCTTTGCGGCTTGCGCCATGTTTGAGCTTGCTCTGAGCCTCGATCGGCCGCTGTGGACGTCGATGCGAGCGCGTAACAACGCGCCGCTCGGGCCGCGACTCGGAGCTCGTGCTCGAGGCGACCTCGACAGCGTGTGACCGCAGCTGGCTCGGCAGAGGCTGCCTGCCGTTGCCTCGAACGTGCAAGCGGCTCGAGCACACGCGCAAGCGAGCGAGACGAGCGGAATGTGGAGGGGCGCCGCGCCCCGGAGCCTTTGGGGCGAATCGGCGGACTCCGCGACGCCGCCGCCGCCACGCCTTTGCGCCAGCTCGTCTCGCTCTCTTCTCTCTCCCCTCTCCTCCTCACCCGCTCCCTTCTCGTCTCCTTCTTCCCCCAGACTCGTCTACTTTCACCCACCGTGCGTCTCGCTCTCCTTGCACCCTCGCGCGCCTCCTCGCCGTCCTGCGCCGCGCCGAGGGACGCGTCCCAGCCCTCGGCACCCTCGCCCCAAGGTCCCCCCTCCTCGCAGCACACACTGACCCTCTCCTGCTCCTCCTGCGCCCCTCTCGATCCTTTCTTCCCGTCCATCGACACGCTCTCCTCGACCCACCGACCCGCCGCAACGCCTCGACGCCGTCTCCCTCACCTTTTCTCACCTCCGATCCCCCTCCCTCCCCCTCGGCCAACACACGCGTCTCTCTCCCTTCCCCCTCGCTCACCCTCGACCTCGACGACGCATCGTTCGACCCGCGCACAGATGAAGTTCTCCACTGCCGCCTTCACCGCCTCGGCCCTCGCCCTCGCCAGCCTCGTCACCGGCCAGTCGTCCGCCACGATCAACACCCCGACCCAGCTCTTCACCTGCGAGCCGGCGGCCATCAGTGCGTCGACCAGACCCTCTCTCCTCGCTGCGCCTCGCCTCGATCACGCTCGGGGCGCGTGCGGCGTCCGTCGCCGCGGAGGTTCCGGTGCGCGCTCGAGCTCGCGACTGACGCGCCCTCGTCCTCTTCTCCTCTCTCGCGCAGCCTGGTCGGGTGGCCAGAGCCCCTACTTCGTCCGGTGCGCCTCGATCTTTGCTTCTCTCAAGCGCACCGACGACTGACGCGTCCTCCTCCCCCGCAGTGTTTACCAGGGCGGCTCGACCACCGACGTGCGCTCCCCCCCCCTCGGCTTCGCCATCGCTCTCTTGCTCGCCGTGCTGACGCCTCGTGCGACATCCTGCAGCTCATCGAGACCCTCCAGTCGTCGGTCCAGGTCCAGTCGTACACCTGGAACGTCAACGTCGCCGCCGGCACCTCGGTCCGTCTCCTCGCTTTCCCCTCTTTGCCCTTCGGACGCCTCGCTGACCCTAGCTGCCCGTCGCCTGCAGGTCACCCTCGGCCTCACCGACAGCACCGGTGCCACCGTCTACTCGGCTGAGGTGCGTCGCCCTCTCTTCGCCATCCCTCCGAGGCGCCGTCCTGACTCCTCGCTCTCTCGCGCACGCAGGTCACCGTCACTGAGGGCTCGTCGACCTCGTGCGTCGGCTCGTCGGCCTCGGGCTCGTCGGCTGCCTCGACCGCTGCCTCGTCGGCTGCCACGTGCGTCCTCGTCTCGGCTCGGGCCTCTCCTCGCCGTCCTCGCGCTCACGCCCCTCTCGCCCTCTTCTCGCAGCTCCGCCTCGAGCTCCGCCGCTGGCGCCGCCTCGTCGGCCTCGTCGGCTGCTGCGTCGGCGTGCGTTCCACCTTCTCGTCGTTGAGAGCGTCACCCTCGCTCGCCGTGAACTGACCCGCTCCTCCATCTCCCCCTCACAGCACCTCCTCGGCTGGCGGCCGCGTCTCCTCGGCCACCTCGGCTGCTGGCTCCGCCGCCTCGTCGGTCGCTGCCGGTGCCTCGTCGGTTACCTCGGCCGCCGGCGCCGCCGCCACCGGCAACTCGGGCGCGTCGACCCTCGCCCTCTCGGGCTTCGCCGGCGTTGCCGCCCTCGGCGTCGCCATGCTCGCCTAAGCGCCTGCACCCACACCTTCCCTTCTCACCCTCAGCACGAACAAGGACACTCTTCATGCCCCGCACGATCCCTGCACCCCCCTCCCTCGCTCCCTCCCTCACCGCTTGATGCGGCGTCCCTCTCCTTCACTCGAGACACGCTTCGCTTTGCAGTCTCTCCCCTCTCTATCTAGCCTTTGACGCCCCCCTCCCTCCCCTACACCTTTCGTCTTTTCGCCGAGACACGTCTGTAAAGCCTTTTTGCCCGGTCCTCTCTCTCCTTCGTCGCGACGAGCAGAGAGCGAACGAGAGCGTCTCTCGGCCCCTTGCTGTCGCTCTCGTGAACTCGATACTCTCGCTCGACTCGACTCGTCATGCAGGCTGATCAAGGAAGCTGTGGCTCGAGAAGGACGTGTTCCAGCCGCTCGGACCTCCTCCCGACGCGCCCGCTCCTACACGATGCTCCACGCGCCCATGCTCACGCACGCGTCGTCGTCGTCGTCGCCACCGACGAGCGCGAAGCCGAGATCGTCGTCGGCTGGGCGTGAGGGCCCGAGCAACCGTGTGCCTTGCCGCCCGTGCAGGTCGCCTGGTACTCGCTCTCTCGCGAGACGAAGCCGATAATGACCGCCTGAGCCTGGACCTCCTGCCAGCACATGACGTCGTCGAGCGCGCAAGTCGTGCGCGGGAGGTTGGCCGACGCTGTGGACGACGACGAGGCGGGGACCGAGGGGGTCGGCGTCGGGCGCTGGCTCGCCGGCACGGTGACGAAGCCGCTCGGCGTCGGGGCAGCGGTGGCGCTCGCGGCGGCGGCGGCGGCGGCCCTCGACGAGCTGACGTACGCCGACTGCTTGGCGCGGTTGGAGGAGACGATGGCGTTGCGCACGCTCGACATGCTCGACTGCCGAGCGGCGACCGACCCGACCGAGGCGACCGACGCGGCCGAGACGGACGACTCGGAGAGGAACGACGAGAGGCGGGCGCGGTTGGCCGCGACGAGCGAGGCGCGGTCGACGCGCTGGCCCGAGGGGAAGGAGGTGACGGGGGCCGCCTGGGCAAGGGCGAGGGTCGCGATGAGGGTCGAGAGGGCGGCGAGGAAGTGCATGTTGGCGGGAGGGGAGGGGAAGCGGGGGAGCGAGGGACGGGGGCGTCAGGTGCGAGTTGATGAGGAGGAAGAGGAGGACGACGCACCGCTCAGCTCGCTCTTGAGCTCATGCTCGAGCAGCGCTCCTGCAAAGAGCTGGGACACGAGTCACAAAGCCGGGTCGCACTTGGATGCTTTGTCGGAGCTGCTTCGAGCGAGGAGAGAGAAACGGAGCGCCGAAGCAGATCAGGGGGACAAGCGGTGCGCGCTCGCCGACGCACCCGGCAGCGGGGCGTCCCACTCAGCTTGCGCCGCGCACAAAGGCGTCGCTCCTTGCGCCGGCCGTGCACTAGCTGGAAGCGGCAAGGGCGCGAGTGGCCGTCGACGCGAGGAGGCGAGGAGCGCGAGGACGATGGCGGATGAAGGAGGTGCGGGTCCTTGCGCGGTACAGGCCGAATCGCGTGCTCGTCCCACTTTCATGCCGCCCTTTGTCTCGCTCCACGCGCCTGAACGGAGCTTGAGGCCGCGGGAGAGCCGTGACGGCCGACGAGCTGATGAGGATGGTCGAGGAGGAGAGCGACGCGGTGGCAGCCGTCGGCGGGGACAGCGACCGGTCGAGCGGGTTGCAGGAAGCGTACTCGCAGCCTACGCGTGCAAGCTGTGTCCTCTGAGCGGAGCGGCGGGCCTCTGTGGAGGGAGAGCCTCGGGCCGACGAGCAACGTGCCTCTCGTCTGCTCCCCACTTCGCCTGCTTGCCTAGGAGCGCGCAAGATGAGCGTAGCAGCCATCAGGCCGAGCCTCGCACCACGCCGCAGCTCGCCCCTGTCCTACTCGTCCCCATCCGGCATCTCTGCTCCTCCCTCGACCACCCCGCTTCATCGCAAGGTCACCCGCCTCCTCTCGGCCAACTTCGAGGACGCCGGCACCCGTGCAGCACTCGACACACTCGGCGAGCTCGAGCGGGCAGAGCGCACAGATGCCCAAGGCGACGAGCGCGCCGGCAGGACCCAGGTGGGGGTCCAGAGGGGGATCCGCTCGGCCCTCAAGCGCGGCGGCCTGCGCAAGGAGGTCGACGGGAAGATGACAGAGGGCAGCAGAGAGTTCCTCGACGCCTTCTCCGAGGTCAACGACGTGCGTTCCCCTGCCCTCCTCCTGCCTCGCTCCTCCTCGACCCGGCTCTCCTCGCTGACTCGCTCTCTCCTTCCCGCCACCGCAGAAGCTCAGCATGCTCCAGTCGCACCTCGACGCCATGCACGTCTGCTGCGACGAGGTCCAGACCGAGCTCGACAAGGCCAACCAGGGCACCCGCTACCTCCTCGAGCACGCCGAGGGTCTCCGCCAGCAGCGGTGCGTCCCTCGCACTGCCCCTCGCCCTTCCCTCCTCGCTGACTCGCATCATCTGCCCACAGCGCAACGACGACCGTCCAGCAGTCGCTCATCCACGTCTTCCTCGCCCGCTTCACCCTCACCGACTCGGAGCTGCGCGCCCTCACCTCGCGCGACGTGCCCGTCGGACCCGAGCTCTTCGCCGCCATGGACAAGACGGAGCGGATACGCGCCGACTGCAGAGCGCTGCTGAGTGGCGAGGCCGGCGAGGGGACCCAGGCAGGGTGCGTCGCGCTTCCCCCTTCCCCTCTCGCCGACGCTCAGGCCCCGAACGCTGACGCATCAGAGCGAGCACAGGCTCGACATCATGGAGTACACGTCGCAGCATCTCGAGGCCGGCTACGCCAAGCTGCACAAGTGGCTCACGTTCGAGGCGCGCGGGTTCGCCAAGGACGTCCTCGAGGTGTCGGCGACGGTGCGCGAGGCCGTCGCACGGCTCAAGTCCCGACCCGAACAGCTCTCGTGCGTCTTCTCTTGACTGCTCGTCTCTCCCGTCGTCCTCTGCTGACTTGCCTGCCCCGCCCGCAGCGAGGTCCTCTCGATCCTCGGCACGACCCGCTCGACCTCGATCCTCAACCTCTTCCTCGACGCCCTGACCCGCGGCGGGCCCAACGGCCTCCCACGCCCGATCGAGCTCCACGCGCACGACCCGATCCGGTACATCGGCGACATGCTCGCGTGGCTGCACCAGGCCATGGCCGGCGAGCGCGAGTTCCTCGAGAGCCTGTTCGGCACGAGGAGCGACGACGAGAACCAGCGGCGCAGGGTCGGCGAGGTGCACGCGCTCAGTCGGCACAAGCGCGTCAGGACGGGCGTCGATGGGATCGTCGGCGGCGTCGTGAGCGACCGCGACCGGGTCAAGAAGCTGCTCGACCGCGACCTCGAGGGCTGTGGCAGGCCGCTCAAGGTGCGTCGCCGCTCTCCTCGTGCCCTCCCTGTGCTCTGCGCGAGCACTGTGCTGACTCGAACCGCGTCCACGCCGGCAGATCCGGGTTCAGCAGACGATCAAGTCGCAGGAGTCGCCCATCATGGCGTACCAGATCTCGACGCTCATCCACTTCTACAAGGTGACGATGGAGCGCACCGTCGGCGAGGATGCCCTCATGAGCACGGTGCTCAACGAGATCATGCAGCACGCGTACGAGGTCTTCTTCGAGACGCTCTACGCCCAGGGCAGGAGCTTGCTCCGCTTCATCCAGGTGCGTTCTCACGTCTCCTCCTCTCTGCGCATGAGCTCAGAGCTGACTCTAGCCGTCTCGCTCGCTCCCTCGACCCGCAGCCTCCCGCCGCCGCACTGTCCGCCCCGACCCAGCTCCGCGACGTCCTCTCCACCCTGCGCGAGATCATGACGGTCTACGCCTCGTCCCTCCTCGACGCCGAGTCGGCGACGCCCCCACCCTCGTCCCGCGAGGTCGAGTTCCGGCCCGTGCTCGACGCCGCGCTCGACCCTGCGCTTGACATGTGCGCGCGCATGGCCGAGATGCGCGCCGCCGAGTGGGACCGCAGCGTCTTCTGGGTCAACGTCGACGAGGCGGTGCTGAGTGCGCTCGAGCCGTTTGCGTTCGCGCGGGAGCGGAGGGAGGCAGTGTTGAGGGACGAGGCCGAGCACGTCGAGCTGTTGACGAACAAGCACGTGCGTCCTCTTCTGCGTCTTCCTCACTCTGCGCGGTGCTGACGCCTCTCCTCCTGCGCAACAGTACGGTCACCTCGTCGCCGAGTGTGGCCTCGAGCCGATCCTGGTCGCCCTGCGCACCAAGGGCCAGCCTCTCGTGCGCTCCCTCTCGACGCCTTGTCTCGTACCCGCGCACGCGTTGACCTCGCCCTCGCCCTCTCGCGCTCGCAGACCCCTCTCTCGACCCTCCCCGCCGCCTCGGTGTCGTCCCTCCTCGCGTTCCAGCAGACGTTCTCGTCGTTCCTGTCGACGCTCGACCCGCTCACCTCGCCGCGCCTGTCGCTCCTCCCGCCGCACCTCGCGACGGCGATCCACGCCGAGGCGCTCGCGCGCGTCAGCAAGGCGTACGGCGAGCTGTGGGACGCCGTCATGGACCCGGAGGAGGGCTACCAGGGGCGGGAGACGTTGCTCAGGAGGAGGAAGGAGGAGGTCGAGATGCTCTTGGTCGTGCGGTAGGGGCTCGGCGTCTGTGCATCCGAGCACGTAGTGTCACGCTCCCTCGTATGGCTCTCGACAGCGGCGCAGAGAGAAAAGGCGAGACCTTGCGAGCGAGGCGAACGCGTCGGCGGCGCGAACCTCTCGTCCTCACCTCACCTCGCCGCCTCGCCCCCCAGCCGGCTCGAGCAGCTCTACATCGCCCAGCTTACCCACAAGACACGCCTTGCGCCCCTCCACGACCCGCCCACGGCCCCACCGACTTCCCGCGACACTTCATCTCCTCCACCACGAGCCGACCCTCACCGCTCTCGCCACGATGACGGTCCAGCCGCGCACCAACCTCGAGGAGGACCAGTACCTCGACCTCGTCCGCTCCGTCATCGAGCGCGGCGAGCGCAGGGCCGACCGCACCGGCACCGGCACCCTCAGCCTCTTCGCCCCGCCTCAGCTCCGCTTCTCCCTCTCCAAGCCCTCGGCCACGACCTCGGACGGCACCGCCGCCGACCCAGAGCTCATCCTCCCCCTCCTGACGACCAAGCGCGTCTTTTCGCGCGGCATCATCGAGGAACTCATCTGGTTCGTCAACGGCTCGACCGACTCGAAGGTGCTCGCGAGCAAGGGCGTAAAGATCTGGGACGGCAACGGCAGCCGAGAGTTCCTCGACTCGCGAGGACTCGGGCACCGCGAGGAGGGCGACTTGGGTCCCGTCTACGGGTGCGTCGACCACTCCCCTCGCCTCGTCCCGCTCGCGCTCGCCGTCGGCCAGCCGAGCTGACTCCGAGGCTCCCGTATGCGCAGCTTCCAGTGGCGACACTTTGGCGCCGAGTACAAGACGTGCAACGACGACTACACGGGCCAGGGCGTCGACCAGCTCGCCGAGGTCATCGAGAAGATCAAGAACAACCCGACCGACCGCCGCATCATCCTGAGCGCATGGAACCCAGCAGGTGCGCCTTCTCGCGCTCTCGGCCGCCTCTCGAGAACGAGCAGGGGCTGACGAGCCCTCGTGCGCCCGCAGACCTCGCCAAGATGGCGCTCCCGCCCTGCCACATGTTCTGCCAGTTCTACGTCAACCTGCCGCCGCCCTCCTCCCCTCCCTCGACCAAGCCCCGCCTCTCGTGCCTCATGTATCAGCGCTCGGCCGACCTCGGCCTCGGCGTGCCGTTCAACATCGCGTCGTACGCGCTCCTCACCCACATGATCGCCCTCGTCACCGACACGGTCCCGCACGAGTTTATCCTGCAGCTCGGCGACGCCCACGTCTACCTCGACCACGTCGAGCCGCTCGAGAAGCAGCTCGCACGCGCGCCGTTCGCGTTCCCCGGGTTCAGCTGGGCGAGGAGCAAGGAGGAGGTCGGCGGCATCGACGGGTTCGAGCTCGCCGACTTCGTCATCGACCCGAGCTACAAGGACAACAGCCACGGCACGATCGCGATGAAGATGAGCGTATGAGGAGGAAGGAGGGTAGAGCCTCGGGCTGTGTGAGCGACAAGGTGCGCTCGCTCCCCTCCCCTCGCGCTCACCCCGCCGCAGCCAACCTTTACGTCGAGCCTCGCGCTGACATCTCTCCTTCACGGTACGCAGAGCTTCTGTATCGTGTTGTGCATGGCGGCATCCGGCTCGTACTGCGAGGACGAGAGCGCTCGTGCGGGCGCGAGCGCGAGCGAGCTGGCGGTCTTCCTCAGCCGAGGGAGCAGCGGGGCGAGTAGCTCCCGGTATAGCGCCTCGCCAGCCTGCTGCAGTCTTTATCCAGAGCCTTGTGCCCGTCGCGAGCTGTCCCTCGCAGAGCAGGCGAGCGAGCCGTTGGGTGGACAGAGCGCGCTCGCTTTGGACCTTCTCCGCCTCCCGGTCCTTCTCGTGCGCCTCGCCGTTCTTGTGTTCTTGGACCGCCATGCCGACCTGCACGCTGGACGCTGCCGCCACGCCCGCCTACTGCAGCGACTGCGCGTCGGCGTTCCTCGCCGGCGTCCTCATCAGCATCCTCGCCTCGACAGCCAGCTCTCGACCGCCTCTCGACAGATCGGGCTCGTTGACGACCCAGGAGCCGTCATTGGGTCACCTGACGACGCCTGAGCAGCCTCGCCGGGCGCGCTCGCCGTTCGCGACGCCATCCACTCCCTCAACCTCGCCCTCTTCGCTCGGGTCGCCCGTCCGCCTCGACGAGCCGCACAACCCACATCCACATCCCGAGCAGCAGTATCTCGACCTCGCGCGCAACATCCTCGACCGCGGCGAGCGCCGCAAGACGCCAAAAGGCGTCGGCGCACTGGCCCTCTTCGCCCCTCCCCCTCTCCGCTTCGCCCTTTCGCGTCTCGCCAACCCTCTCGACTCGAGCTCGCCCCTCGAGAGCGTCGTGCCGCTCCTCACGACCAAGCGCGTCGACTTTCGGGCCATCGTCGAGGAGCTCCTGTGGATGCTCAAGGGCAAAACGGACGCGCACGTCCTCCGGAGCGAGATCTGGAACGGCAACTCGTCGCGCGAGTACCTCGACGGGCGCGGGCTCGTCGACCACGTCGAGGGCGACACGGGCCCTGGGTACGGCTTCCAGTGGCGGCACGCCGGCGCAGCGTACCGCGGCAAGGACGACGCGTACGAGGGCGAGGGCGTCGACCAGCTCGCGCGCTTGATCGAGTCGATCAAGCACGAGGCCGAGAAGCGCAAGCACATCCTCTGCGCATGGAGCGCTGCAGGTGCGTCCCTCGCTCTTGCGGGCGTCGGCGCTCTCAGCTGATCCCTCAAGCGCCGACGCACAGACCTCGACCAGATGGCGCTCGCACCTTGCCCCTGCCTCGTCCAGTTCTACGTCCACTCGCTCCCGCCCTCATCCGCCTCGACCTCCTCGACGTCTGCAGAGCCGCCGCCTCGCCTCTCCTGCACCGTCTACCAGCGCTCAGCCGACGTCGCCCTCGGCATCCCGTACGACATCGCCGCCTACGCCCTGCTCGCGCACCTCGTCGCGCGCCTCACGGGCACCGTCGCCGCCGAGCTCACCTTCATGTTCGGCGACGCGCATGTCTACTACGACCACGTCGACGGGCTGCGGCGGCAGCTCGAGCGCGCGCCAAAGGGCGACGGGTTCCCGACAATCACGCTCTCGAGGTCGAGGGAGGAGCTCGAGGCGACAGGAGGGGTCGACGGGGTCGAGGAGAGCGACTTTGAGCTGAGAGGGTACGAGCCGGCGGGCCGTATCAGCTTCGTCCTGCACCCGTAGCGCGGAGCGACGAGGGCGGTTTCAGAAGGTCGCCGAAGGGGTCCGTGCGCTCGTCAGCATCGCCGTTCTTGCCTTCTCGCGCTTCCTCTCGCGCACAGAATGACACAGAGAAAGTGAGAGAGAGAAGCTGCTGTGCCCATCGCCGCTCTCGAGCTCTCGAGGAGGAAGCGCACGCAGAGAGGGCAAATCAAACACGGCTGTGTTTCGAGACAGGGGCATGGTGGTACGGCAAAGGCGGCTAGTGACACACCGAGTAGGGTCCATGCAGTGGGGACAGACAGATAGAGGCGCGAAGAGGAGGAGCGAGAATGCGAGGGAGAGGGAGGGAGGGGAGCGACGACCGAGGGGACGAGCGACGCTCAGATCTGCGGGCCGGCGGCGACAACTTCGGGCGCGCACTCGTTGGCGTAGCGCTCGAACGCCTTGGTGAACATGCTCTGTGAACGTGACAGACGACGAGTCAGCGAGGCTGATAACCATGCGGGAGACGGGCGAGGGGAGGACGCACAGCGAGCGTCTCGACCTGCGTCTTGTAGCCCGACTTGTCGCTCCACGCAGCCTCCGGGTCGAGGAGCTCGCTGTTGAGAGAGAGAGGCGGGAGGAGGGAGAGTCAGCGAGGCACCCTGAGGGGCGGAGAGCGAGAGAGGGACGCACGAGGGGATGCCCTCGATGGCGGTCGGGATCGAGAGGTTGAAGACCGGCTTGGTCTTGTACTCGGCCTTGGCGAGCGAGCCGTCGTGGATGGCGTCGATGATCTTGCGCGTGTACTTGAGCGGGCAGCGCTTGCCGCCCTTGCCGAACGCGCCGCCGACCCAGCCGGTGTTGACGAGCCAGCACTTGGTGTTCTGCTCGGACATCTTCTTGCCGAGCATCGAGGCGTAGCGCGAGGGGTGGAGGACGATGAAGGGAGCGCCGAAGCAGGTCCTGCGAGAGCGCGAGGGAGGGTAAGTGCGCTGCTCCCCGCAGAACGGCGTCGACGAGAGCGAGGTGGACGAGGGCGACGACGTGGAGCGAGGGAGAGGATAAAGAGGACGAGAGAGACGCACGAGAAGGTCGGGGTCGGCTCGGCGATGCCGTCCTCGGTACCGGGCGTCTTGGACGTGTAGCCGGAGAGGAACCAGTACTGGGCCTGGTTGGCGTCGAGGAGCGACACAGGAGGAAGCACGCCAGTCGCGTCGCACGTAAGATAGATGACGTTCTTCCTGTGGAAGGAGAGCGAGGAGGACGAGGCGAGGAGTCAGCGAGAGCGAGAGGAAGAAGGACGAGGTTTGGGCGATGACGTACGGCTGCGCCGACGACATGCAGGGGATCATGGCGTTGTCGATGTACTGCGCGCGAGCGTCGGCGAGTCAGCGAGAGGGGACGAGAGGCAAGAGGAGGAGAGGCGAGGAGGCGAGGGTCAAAGCGCACCTCGATCGGGTAGGCGCAGCGCGTGTTCTCGGTGATGCCCGTGTCCTCGTAGTTGGGCTCGCGCGTCTGGTAGTCGTACGTGACGTTCTCGAGGATCGAGCCGAAGCGGATGGCGCTGAAGATGGCCGGCTCCTTCTCGGCGTCGAGGCCGACGCACTTGGCGTAGCTGCGGGGAGGGGAACGACGAGGTCAGCTCTCTCCTCGCGACTACGACGACGACGACGCAGAGAGCAGGACGCACCAGCCACCCTCGATGTTGAAGACGCCCGAGTCGGACCAGACGTGCTCGTCGTCGCCGATGAGGGCGCGCGAGGGGTCGGCCGACAGGGTCGTCTTGCCCGTGCCCGACAGGCCGAAGAAGAGCGACACGTCGCCGTCCGGGCCCTGGTTGGCCGACGAGTGGAGCGAGAGGTTGCCGAACTTGACGGGCTGGAGGTAGTGCATGACCGAGAAGATACCCTTCTTCATCTCGCCCGCGTACTCGGTGCCGAGGATGACCATCTCGCGGCGCTTGAAGTTGACCTCGACCGACGTCTGCGACGTCATGCCCGCCGTGAAGCGGTTGGCCGGGAACTGGCCCGCGTTGTAGATGGTAAAGTCGGGCGTGCCAAACTCCTCGAGCTCCTTGGCGGTCGGGCGGATGAGCATGTTGTGCATGAACAGGGCGTGGTAGGCGCGCGACGCGATGACGCGGACCTTGATGCGGTACTTGGGGTCCCACTGTGAGCGCGAGAAGACCGGGTCAGCGACGAGAGCTCGAGGAAAGGGAGGACGAAGAGGACGCACGCCGGCAAAGCCGTCAAAGACGTAGACGTTGTCGCGCGTGTTGAGGTAGTCGATGGCGCGCTCGCGGTTGATCTCGAAAGTGTGCTCGTCCATCTGGATGTTGATCGCGCCCCACCACACGTCGTCCTTGCTCGTCTCCTCGTAGACGATGCGCTTGTCCTTGGGCGAGCGGCCCGTCTTCTTGCCCGAGAAGTTGATGAGCGCGCCCGAGGCGGCAATGACGGCGCCCTCGTACTTGATGGCGTCCTCGTACAGCTGAGCGACGGGCGCGTTGCGCTTGAGGTGGATCTTGTCCATGTCGAAGCCGGCCTCGGAGAACATGGTCAGGTCCTTGCCGAGGAGGCCGTAGGTCGGCTGCTGCGACCTGTGGGAGCGAGTGCGAGAGTCAGCACGATGCTCGAAAGCGTGTGCGGCGAGGTGTGGTCGTGCCGGAAAGAGCCCCTCCCCACATCCCGCCGCCGGCCCTCACCCTCCTCACCGGGCGTGCAGGACGGGCGGGGAGGCGCTGCAGGGGTCCAGAGAAGCTAGACAGGCGGCGCACGCTGCATGGCAAGCCACCTCCTGCCCTGGAGAGCGGCGAGGCAGGCGACCCGGCAACCTCGCCGACCCGCGGTCGGCTCAGTCCTCGACGACCACGCGTCCCGAGAGCATGCGGCCCAGCTCTCCAAGCTCCTTGAGAGCCAGAGAGCCAGGGGCAGGTGCGCAACCGAAGAACGGAGGGCGAGGGGGAGCTGGGTGCCGGTCGGGCGAGCGGGGCGAGGAGGCTGAGAGGGGGGGGGGGAAAGAGAGGGACGCACGGGTCGACGGTCGGCTCCTCGCCGTGACGATCAGGGGTGGCAGTGCGGTGAGGCATGGTGTGCGGCGGTATCTAGGTGTGTGCGAGAGAGAGGTGAAGCTGGACGGGCGGGTCGAAGGGGAGGGTCAGCGGCAGCTCGCGCGAGCTCGTGGGCGACGCCAGGAAGGAAGAGGTGACGCACAAGGTTGGTGTGCTGGCAGTGAGCGAGCTCGAAGCAAGGCAAAGAGTGATGGAGAGGAGAGAGAGCCGAAGAGGGCGAGGCCGGAACAGGTCGTCGTCGCCCAGCTCGCCGGAGGAGGTCGGGCGCAAACGCACCGCGCACGCGTGACCCGGTCGCGTGCATACACTCGAGGGCTCTCGCCTTGCATCCGGCTACGGCTCGAGGGGCCACGAGAGGCTGTCTGCGCTGCCCTGTGCGCTGCACGCGCAAGTCTCCCCACTTGCTTACCGCCATCCGGCCGAGCGAGTGCGGAGCGACGACCAAGGCGCCTCAGAATCGATTTCGCTTTCGGGCGTTTTGATTGGCCAGCAGCATCTCCGAAAGATCCGGAACGAGATCTGACCGCGGCTTCGTCGACGCTCGTCGTGTTGCGCTCATCAAGCTCTCGCCTCTGCGCAGGCGGGAGAATCCAGGTCGAGACGCTCAAGGACACCTTGCTGAAGAACCGGCGGACCGCAGCTCGCCGTCATCGTCGTGCGCCGGGACTTCCTCCTCGCCCGCTCGCGCGCCTCTCCCCGCCGCGGCACTCCCTGTGCGAGCTGCGCGACTTTGCTAGCATGCTCTCACGAGGTCTGAGCAGGAGGGCGGCGGACCAGAGCAGCCCTGGCGTGATTGTGGGCCTCGCTTCCTCATCAGCTCGCCTCCTCACTCTCCTTCTCCTCGCTCCTCTCCCTCACCGTCTACACACCGGCGGTCGCTCCAGCACCCGATCCGATGCGATTAGGGGACGCCTGTATGCGCTCGACATCGTCTCCTGACCCCGCATCGAGCTCGCCGTCCACGAGGAGCGAGCGACGGACGCAGCTCGGTGTGGACGAGCGCGCGAGTTTGCTCGTCGCTCCTCTTCGCCAGAATCCTCCAGCCAACCGTCCAGCAAACGGCGACAGCTCGTCGCGCTAGCCTCGCACTCCCCACCTCGACTCTCCCTCCCCTCCTCCTCCTCTCCTCGACCTCTCCGAGTCCTCGCCCTTACTCGCCCACGTCTGCCTCGGCGTCGACCCGACACTCAACTTCTCGCCCTCGCGTCGTTCACCACACTCGCTCTACTCGACCAGCACCCGGCCATGGCCGCTGCGACCCTGATGCCGCTCCTCGCCCAGTCGTTCGTCGACCAGGCCTCGCAAACCTCGTTCGACATGGTCCGCACGTCGCCGAGCGCACGCGTCGCGCCCTCGACACCTTCGCCCTCTCGCCCTGCGCGCTCGCCCAAGCGCGTCACGCCTTCGCCGCGCTCGAGGAGGCTCGGCATCAAGGACAGCCCGAGGGACAAGGACGGGCGGCCGGTCGAGGACATCAAGTCGTGGAGCGACCAGACGCTCGCCGAGCGCTACCAGGTGCGTCCCTCCTTGGTTCGAGCCGCGAGGAGCAGGAGGAACTGGGCCTCGAGCAGCAAGCTGACCTGGTCGTCGAATGCGCGCAGTTTGTCGAGGAGGTCCGTGCCCAGCGCTCCTCCTCCTCTCGACGACACCGAAAGCTGACGAGCTCTCTCGCTACTTGTGCAGGTCGGCTACGGTAACTGGGGCTCGGTCTGGCAGGTCCGCCCCAAGCTCGACGGGCCCGAGGCGCCGCCGCAAAGCGTCAAGCTCGTCCACCGCAGCCGCAACCCGACCTCGTCGGCTCGCGTGAGGGCTCTCTGGACCGAGTTCAAGTGCGTCCTGCTCTCACTCTTGGCGCAGACGACGACGAGCGACGCGATAACTGACGCTCGCACCCCGTCTACAGGTGCATCCGCGCGCTGCGCAACTCGCCGCACCCGAACCTCATCGCCTTCCACTCGTTCATCGTCACGCCGTCGTACGGCCTCGTCGTCATGGACTTCCACCCGCAGCTGATGCCTGTGGCACTGCCCGAGTCCCGCGCCAAGGGCTACTTCCGCCAGCTCCTCTCGGCCGTCGAGCACCTGCACGCGCACGGCATCACGCACAACGACATCAAGCCGAGCAACATCCTCCTCAGCCACAAGGACCTCGCGCTTGGGAGGCCGATCCTCATCGACTTTGGCTTCTCGCAGCAGTACAGGCTGAGCGCGCCCGACCGCTTCCTCTCGTCGCTCAGCTGGGGCACGCCCGGTGCGTCAGCCTCTCTCCTCCTTCTCGCTCCTTGACTCGCTCGCGAGGATTAACGAGGCCTTCTCTCCTCTTGCCGCAGAGTACTTGAGCCCCGAGCGGGCCAAGGGGCTCGTGCACGACGAGCGCCTCTCGGACATCTTTGCTCTCGGCGTGCGTCGCTCTCTCCTCGGCCTCCTTCGAAGGTGACCAACTCGCTCCCTGTAGGTCACGCTGTACGAGGTCGTCGTCGGCAGGACGGTGCGTCTCTCGTTCCTCGCTCGCAGTCGAGCCGAACCTGACCAAGTCGTTCTCCTTGCAGCCGTTCGAGCAGTCGGAGGACGAGACGTTCCTCAACCGCGAGCAGCTCGAGGTCTACTGTGCGTCAATCCCGAAGCTTACGACGAGCGCACAGCAGGAGACTGACCTCGATCCGGACCTCGTGCACAGACCACCGCACGACAACCGGCAAGTTCTACGGCGACTACCTCATCTCGACCGAGCTCGAGGGCCTCATCCACCTCATGACCGACCCGTCGGTCCACCTGCGCATGCAGAGCTGCGCGACGGCCCTGCGGCACCGCTTCTTCGAGCAGTCGCCCTCTTCCACGTCTGCTCGTCGCGCACCCGGCACGCCGTCGAGCTACAGCACCCCGAGTCGGTCCAAGAACGGCAACAAGATGGTCCAGACGCCGACATCGACGGTCTCGAGCGCCAAGCAGAAGGGCGTGCGCACCTCGCCGCGCAAGACGCCCAAGAGCGGCGCGTTTGCCATCTTCCAGGACCCCGAGGCGGCCAAGAGCCCTGCTCCTTCCTCGCGCTCGACCTCGTCGTTCGCGCCTCGTCCGCTCGCGCTTGCGAATCGCGCGAGCACCAACCTCTCGCCGGCGCCCGAGACGCCCGTCGTCAAGAAGCCCGCCGCGCCCTCAGCCCCGACGATCGTCGCCGAGCCGCGCCAGCTCGTCAAGTCGCCGCCGGCGCCGTCCCGCATTCCGGTCCGCAAGGCCGACGTCGCGTCGCCCATCGCGCCGGCGAGCGCCAAGCGCTTCGTCTCGGGCCCGCTCACGAGCCCGATCCGCACGGCGGCGGGCGTGCGGCCTCGCGTCGTCTCGCAGCCGCTCCTCTCGAGCTTCAAGCAGCCGCTCGGTATCGAGGTGCCGAGCTCATCGTTCGCCGCCGGCGTCGCCGCGCCGACGAGGTCCGGCTCGCTCAAGACGGTCAAGCGCAAGCCGGCGCCGACCTTCTCCGAGCTCGACTGCGTCCCGGCCTCGTCGTCCAAGAGCTCGAGGACGTTCGTCGACGAGCAGGTCGAGGAGGTGCAGGCGGCGCCGGTCGTCGAGCCGCTCGTCGCCGCCGAGGAGCCGATGCGCGCACGGACCTCTCCCGGTATGGCCGGCCCTTTTCCTCCCTCTCCCACCAAGCTGTCTCGGCTGACAACTCTCACATGCACTGCAGTCCTGCACGACGAGGACGACACGACGTTCACGACTCGCTCGTACACGATCGAGATCGGCAAGACGGACGGGCGCTGTGCGTGAACTTCCTCCTCCTCCTCGCCGAGTCTGAGCCAGCCTGATACCCTCTTGACGTTTGTGCAGCATCGCCGTTCTCGAAGGGTGAGCTTCCTCGTCTCGGCAAGTCGTCCAAGGCGCTCTCGTCGAGTACGTTCCGCCTCGCTCTCCTCGATTCGCATGACCGGTCCTGACGCACGCTCCCTCCCAGCTCTGCGCAAGCTCTCGATCAAGCACGTCAACAAGGCGTCGTCGTCCATTTCGTTCGCGACGCTCAAGCAGTCGCTCGGCGGGCGTCCTCGTTCGTCAACCGGCGAGTCGACCTTCGAGATGATCGAGGCCGGCCGGGTGGAGGAGCGCAGTGCGTCTCCGTCGCTTATTCCGACGCCTCACGACCTACCTGACCTCTTTCCGAGCTGCACAGACGCCGTCACGCTCCCGCTCAACTTCAAGACCAAGCCAGCCGCTTCGCCTCCTCAGAGGTGCGCACGAGCCTCTCCCGCACTTGCGCCCGTCGCTGACGGTCTCTCTCCCCAGGCTTCGCCTCAACTCGTTCGCTCGCCGTGTGCAGGACGCTCTCGATGCTCGCAAGGCGGTCGACCCGTTCCAAATCAGCCCGTCGTCGCCGTTCTCGACGCCCGAGCCGCATCGCCGCTCAGTCGACGAGTCGTTGCAGCCTCTCCGTCCGAGTACGTCCTGTCGGTCTAAGTGCGCTCGACGGTGCTGACTCCCCGCCTACTCGTCCGCAGCTGTCCCTGTGCCGTTCAGCTTCAACAGCACGTCGCCGCTCTCGTCCGCGACCTCGACCGAGACGAGCCACTCGTCCTCGTCCAGCACGCCGCTCCGCATCTCGCCGCCGCAGCGCAAGTCGTCCCTGCGCATCCGCGCCAAGTCGCCGACCGGCAGCGTCTCGTCTCTCGGTGCGTGCACGTCCAGCAGCTCGGACTTGAGAAGGTCGCTGACCTCGCTCGCCTTTCTCTCAGCTTCGCCTATCTCGTCGCCGAATTACTCGCAGGACGACTTCAAGCCTGGACATCGCCGTATCCCGACTGTGCGTCATCGCAGACCTCGGCTGCTCTTCCTATTCTCGCCCGACCTGACGCCCTCGTCGTCGCAGGCCATCCGCAACCTCCCGTCCGTCGTCCTGCACGAGTCGGCCGACGACGCCGACTTCTCCGAGTCCGACTACTCGCGCGTCGACACGCCCGCTTTCGACCGCGTGGCGAGCCCGCCGCCACCGCCCAGGATCGTTGAGCAGTCGAGGCAGCTGCCGACCTGTACGTCCTCTCGACTCTCTGCATCACGAGTTGCCGCTGTTGACTCGTCGTCTTCTCCACTCGCAGGGGTTCCCGAGGACGTCTCGTCGGACGAGGGCTCGGACGCCGACGTCGACGAGCCGACCATCAAGCTCGTCGCCGGCTCGCCCTCGCGCATCAAGCGCAAGCCGAGCCGCACGGCGTCGATGCGCACGCCGACTAAGAGCGACACGACCGAGCGCTACCAGGCGGCGTTTGCCGCCAAGTCGGACGTCTCGCCGGCGCGCCCGCCGTTCGGCCGCAAAGGCACCTACGAGTCGGTCTCGCCCGTCGCCGCCGTTGCCAAGGGCTCGGTCACGGCACCTTCTCGCCCGCCCTCGCCGTCGCACTCGGTGCTCCCATTCACCAACCTGCAGCACCTGCGCACCGACTCGCAGTCGACGGTCGGCACCGTCGACAGCTCGCAGTCGCAGTCGCAGTCGCACTCGCGTTCGGCGTCGCGCTCGGCGGCTCGCGACGACGCGCACAGCGGCGCCAAGCCCAAGGGCCTGCACAAGCGCTCGCGCTCGGTCCTGTCGTTCTTCTCGCTGTCGCTCGGCGGCGGCGGCAGCGGCGGCGGGTCCGGCGAGGCCTGCGACGGCGCCCCGACGAGGCCGAGCTCGCGCGCGAGCAACTTCTCGAGCCTCGCCTGGAGCACCACGAGTCGTGCGCAGCTCGACGATGGTGCGGCCTCGGGGCAGGCGGCGGCAAAGAAGGGGAGGAAGGGCGGCAGGCTCCGCAAGGTCATGAGCAAGGTCTTTGGCTAGCGCTCTCCGTTTTCTCCCTCCCTCTCCTCTCACCCCTCTCGCTCTTTATCACGATCCACGACCCATGTACACCCCGATCTATCTCGTCAAAAGCACTCAATGCCTGCGTCTCTCTCCCCTCTTTCGTCAGTTCCCCTCGGTCGGCGCCGTGCGTGCGACCTCTCTTTGTCCTTCTTTCTCGCGCTGCCGCTCGAGTCTCCCAGCACGTCTCTCTACCTCTCTCGAGTCTTCTGTCTAGACAACGTGCAATACCGCCCTCGTTCGCGCTGTTCTCTCCCCCGCGCTCGTCGACCTTCGCAAGTTGGCTTTCCTCCTCCCGCTCGCTCAGCTCGAGGCTTTGGAGGGCACGCTCGCGCGCTCGCTCGCTCGCAGAGGTTCAAGCAAGTCGTCCTCGTGCGTTCCAGCTCGTCCAGGTCGTGAGATAGCTACGAGAGGAGGAGGGAGAGGACGACAGACACGGCAAGGGGGCGCGCAGGCTCGTGCGCAGCCAAGAGCGTCGGCGCACGAGGAGGGCCAGAGGGCGAGGGGCAAATCGTCGAGCCAAAAGTGGGGCGAGAGGGGAAGGAGGGGGTAGGGCAGGAAGGGTATGCGGTGAAAGGACGAAAAGGGGAGAGGCGGCGCGTGCACGAGGGCGGCGGCTCGCTGAGGGAGGGGGGAGGGGTGGATGCGGTGAAAGGGGAGGGAGGACGGCACGCAGAGGGGGCGGTAATTACAGTAGACGGCGCGGGTATGCGGGTATGTGCGCAGGGAGGAGAGAAGAAGGCTAGATCTAGCGGGCGAGGGCGAAGAAGAAGGTGCGGCGAGGAGGAGGTCGTCGAGCGGATCAGGCGTCCTCGGTCGCCGAGTTCTGGCGGGCCCAGTTGCGCGCGAAGATGGACGCCTTGAGGAACTCTGCGGGAGGTAGCTCGAGTCAGTGAGGGCCGAGGAGAGCGAGGAGGAACAGGCGGAGAGACGCACTCTTGGCCGAGTACTTCTTGAACACGAAGCGCTCCTCGAACCCGGGCTGCGACAGGTTCTCGAGGAGAAAGCCGGCGGGGACGAGCAGTTGCGCCTCGGTGTACTGCGAGTAGAAGATGAAGGCCTCGTTCTGCGCGCGACGAAGACGAGGAAGGTCAGCGAGGACGGAGGCGGTCGGACGACGAGACGGCGCCCTCGACGCACCCAGTCTCCTCCGAGCATGCGGCGCGAGAGGTACATGCCGACGGCGGCGATCATGGACGGCTTGGCGCGCAAGAAGCGGTGGTCGAGGAGCGTCACCTCCATGAGGAACTTGGACAGGGTGCGCGTCTGGATGTCGTAGTCGTCGGCCTTAGAGATGCGGCGGACCCACGAGTAGGGGGTGCAGTACGACGAGATGTTGAACTCGAGGCTCTGGAGGATGATGCGCTCGCCCTTGAGGATCTCCTCGCGCGAGTAGCCGCCCTCGGTCATGAAGACGAACTCCTCGACCGACGGCGCCATGATCTCCTCGTACTTGGCGGCGACGAACATGGCCGTGACGCCGACGAGCTGGAACTTGATGAGCGACACGACGCGGTTCGACAGGAAGCGGTCGATGACGTTGATGGCGATCCAGAGCGTCTCGGGCAGCATGTGGTACCGCAGGTGCACCTGCAGCAGCCAGTCGATGAGCGTCGTCCGCATCGACCTGTGCGACATCGAAGGGGGCGGCATCGAGATGTCAGCGAGCGCTCGCTGACTCGGACTCGGAGCGAGAGGACCTTGACGACGCACCACTCGATCTCGGTCTGGTGGTCCATGTAGCGCGGATTCGGCATCGACGACTCCTGTACGACGCACACGAGACGGCGTCAGTACTCGGTCGAGCGTCTGGCCGCGGACGAGCCACGAGGTCCGTGCGTCGGGCCAAGAGAGAGGGGAAGGACGGCGACGCACCTCGAGCTCGCTCATGTACTTGAAGATCTCGTCGCTGTACTCTGCGACCATCGAGATGTCCCACCAGTCGACCTCCTCCTTGAACTCGCGCTTGAGGACCTCGAGCACGCGCTCGCTCTCCTCGGCCTCCTCCGGGTCGCACAGGGCGAGGAGCCAGTCCTCCGGGTCGAGCTCCATCGCCGCCCCGCCCTCGCCCTCGGCCTCGTCGTCGCCGGCGAGGACGCGCACCTTGTCCTCGTGCGCGGCGGCGCCGTGCGGGTGAGCGTGCCCGCCGCCGAACGCTGCCGCCGGCTCGTCGTCCTCGTCGGCGCCAAACTCGTGGTCGACCTCGTGCGCGCGCTTGACGCCGTGCTGCGCGTGCTGCTGCTGGTGGTGGTGGTCGACGGCCATGTCGTCGTCCCACTTGCCGGCGATGCCGAGGCCGACGGCCGGGACCGCGCCGTGCTCGCTCTTGGCCTGCGGCAGGACCTGCGACGGGCCCGCGTACGCGCCGGCCCACTCGCCCTGCTCGATCTTGGGCGCGGCGGGCGCGACCGCTGCGGGCTGGGGCGGAGCGCGAGCGCCGACGGCGGGAACGCGCGCTGCGCGGTGCGTCCTCCCGGCGGCAGGGCCAGCGGCGGGAGCGGCGGTGGCGCCGCGCGCACCGGTGCCGATGGCGAGGCGGCCGATGCCGGTGCCAGTCGACGAGGGCGGCTGCGGAGCGGCGGTCGAGGACGAGGCGACCGACTGGCCCGACGGGGCGCGAGAGCGGGTGGTCGGCTTGGCGGCGACCTCCTTGGACGTGCGGTCGACGTGGACCTGTCGATGAGCATCGTGTCAGCGGGCTGGTCAGCGGGCTGGACACCCAAGAACAGCAAAGTCGCCCACACGCAGAGTGTGCGGGCGGACCGAGCCGAGGTGAGCGAGCGAGCCAAGACGCACCCTGAGAGCTGCACCCTGAGCGTTGCTCACGTCGCCGAACGCCCGCCTCGCGCCCTGCGTCGCCTGCTGGGTCTGGAGGGCGACCTTGCCCGCGGGCTGGGCCGTGACGACGGCCTGCTTGCCGGCGAGAACGGCCTTGCCCGGGGCGACGGCGACGCCGACGCGACTGCCACCTGCGGCTGCGGGAGCGTTCTCGTCTTGACCTTGAGGCTGCTGACCGAGGCGGACGGGCGCGCGGGCGGCACGGCGAGGGCGCGAGAGCTGTGGTGGGTGCATGCGAGAGGACCGAGGCGATGAGTGAACAAGGGGAGGAGGACGGGAGGGGAGAGTCAGGAGAAGCTCGGGAGGGGAAGCTGTGCCGCGCACATCGTGTGTGCCGGTACTCTGGCGGCCTCGCACAGCGTGCAGACCGTCCCACACGGCGTGCGGCGAGGGCGAGCGAGCGGTAGAAAGTGGACGGACCTTGGCCTGGGGGGCGGTCGACGACATGGCTGTGACCGAGTGCTTGAGCGAGCTAGGGTGACCTGGCGGGTGCTGAGGCGCTGTGCGGTGCTTGTCGCGGCTCCTGGTGGGAGCGAGGGCGAGAGAGGTCGGGTCGACGAGGGAGCCCAAACAAGGGAGGCCGAGGAGGGTGGACGGCGACGCAGGCGGTGCGGGTGATGCAGAGGGCGAGGCACTGGACGAGGGGTGTACTCGCAGTCGGCTGGTGCTCGCAGCTCGTCTCGGAGAGGGCGAGAGGAGAGAGGGAGGGGGGGAGGAGGAGCACGACGGCCAAACACGACCGTGACGACCTCGACAGCCTCGCCCACAGCTCGAGCCTGTGACTGATCTACTTCGGTCTAGTACAGAGAAGTTCACAAGTCAGCTTGCACACCCGTGAGAGCTTCTGAGCGAGGCGAGGCCGGCTCTCGTCCTCAATCTCCGCCTCTCTCCGCGGACCCTGTCTTGTCACGGCGACGGTGTGCTTCTTTCGACCTCGCTGCATCATCTGGCGTCTGAGGAGCGAACGCGCGCAGGATGAGCTACTCGTCGAGCTTCTATGGCATCCAGCGCGGCCGCTCGGGCCTCTCAGACTCGGCGCTTCTACACGAACCTCGAGCTCGCCCTGCTCCTCGACCTCGCTACGCCGTCCCTCTCGACAAGTGCCCTGCGTCCTGATCCTCTTGCGGGGCTTGCCGAGCGAGGACGTGGAAGTGGGCGAGGCCGGGCACGCTTTGCAGCGCAGGCGGGTTGGCGAACCTGCGAGCGTGGCGAGCGTGAAACGAGGGTCAGCGTCGGCGCCCCGCCACAAGCTGTATCGACACCGTCCGTGCGGGAGGCGCAGAGAGGGTCGAGAGCAGGGAGAGCGCCGACGCACCATGCCGTCTCCCACCCGTCCTTCTCGGGCCACTTGCGCTCGACGAATGCCCGCACCTCCCGTTCTGGCCCCGCCGCCTCCCCTCTCGACGCACCGTCCTGCTCACCGTCTTCAGGCAGACCTCGTCGCCGCCGCCACCGCCGCTGTGCCGCACCCGTGAGCCCGCCGAGCCCCTTCTCCGACACGTGGTCCCACGTCCCCTTGGTCGGCGCGATGAGCGCGGCGCCGGGCTCGCCGTCGGCTCGTGACGCGAAAGGGTTGTGTCGCGAAGGCCCAGACGGCGTGGAGGCGCCGCTTGCTGGTGCAGAGGTCGAGGACGAGAGGGTCGAGGCGAGGTGGGAGGGCAGGGATGACGGCGGCGGGCTGCAGAGGAGAGGGTGGAAGAGAGGGAGGTCGACCCAGACGACGTAGTGGCTGAAGGAAAGGAGCGAGGAGCGGCGTCAGCTCTCGGACGAGCGCAGCGCGAGAGAGAACGGCGAGAGAGAGGCGCACCTGACCTCGCGCGGCATCGAGTACTTCCAGTCGTTCCGCCGCACGTTGACCGTGTCGTCCCGCTCCCAGTACTCCTTCTTCCAGCGCTGCCCGCTCGTACCGGCGGGCTGCCTGCCCTCCTGGTCCTCGCGCTGCCCGCCCTCCTCGTCCGGCGCCGGCGCCGCCCACCCGAGCCGTAGCCGCAAGTAGGCCTCGGTCGAGCCGTACGCCCGTCTTATGAGCGGGTTGAACTCGGTCACGTAAAGCTTCTCGAGCACGGGGTGGCGGTTGAGGGCGGCGAGATCCCTGTTGCACGAAGCAGGGGGCGAGGGAAAGTCAGCGACGGCACGATTGAGCGAGGGGGGCAGGAGAGGGAACGCACTCGCTCGCAATCGTGTCGCAGAGTTCGTCCCAGGTGTACAGCGGCGGGAGCGAGTCGGCGAGCTCCGTCGCCCGCCCGAGGATCTCCTGGATCTGCGCGTCGGCGTCGGCCATGGCGGCGGCGGGTTGGCGCGTGCGGTCGTGCGCTCGGGTGCGAGGAAGCAGAGAACGCCCGGTACAGCAGGCGAGTCGGACGTGCGAGTGTGCAAGAGGAGGAGGGGCTCTCGTCCGCCTCCGAGACCCGACGAGGAGGTGGGGCTCGCGTCTCGCTCAGCCCGGCGCATCTCGAGTGCGTGCGCAGATGATGCACGAGCTTCACCCAGGCCCGTCTTGTCCAGGCGGCAGCTGCAGGCGAGGCCGTGGACGGACGCTGGCTCTCGCCCTGCGCTCCTCCTCCTCCGCTCTCCCACCTCGCCGAGAGGCCGCGAGGTGCTCGTCAGATGAAAGCAAAGTGCCGCCTGCAGATCACCGAGGGTTCTTCTCCCCACCGCGCGGGACCACTCGAGGGGAAACGAGGGTGCTCCTAGCCTCGAGCTCCCTCTCCGAGACGGCACCTCGTCATTCGTTCGTCGCTCCTTCCTCCTCGGCACGGCTCCCCCCTCGAACGCGCGGACCTCTCGCTGCGAGCGCCGCCGCTGCGAGTGGGGACGACGGAGAGAGAGCGACGGCTCGCGCAGCTCGCGCTCCAAGTCGCTTCGCCTCGCGGCGGCATTGCGAGCGGAAAGCCCGTGAGACGAAGCTGCTTAAGCTGCGTTGCTCGAGAGGGAAACGGCCTGAGCCAGGTCCGCGTCCCAGGGCTGCGGAAGGCGAGCGAGACCTGCCCGGACGAGGGAGTCCGTGCGCGTTCCTGCGAGCACTTACTTTGTGTGCGGTGCGCGAGACTCGCGAGCTCAGCGACGCAAGGGTGCAAGCTTGAGGTCACCGCGGACGAGAGGTGCAAGCTGAGCAGGGAACCGCCTCGTTTCTCATGATCGAGACGAGGCGCCCCGCGTCGGCCGTTGCCCGCGTCGGCGACGAAGAGGAGGAGGGGGGAGCGGCGCGCGCAGCTCCCCTCTTCCTCTCGCCCACCCTCGACCCTGGTTCTTGAACTTGCGCGCGACACCAACCGCACGGTCTGCAGGGATGACCCTCCACGATCCGCAAGCACGCTCGCCGTCCAGCTTCGCGTTCCCCTCGCCCGCCCTCTCCACCTCGGCACGCTCGCCCGCACGCGACTCGGCACACACCAAGGGCGCGCCTTCGCTCGGCGCAGCCTTCCAGTACCCGGTCCGCGGCGACTCGCTCCAGCAGCACGGCGCGCAGCACGTCGCCCAGGCCAGCACCTCGTCGGCGTCGACCACCTCGAGCTCCGACTTTCGGTCGCCCTCGACTGCGCGCTCGGCCGCGTCGAGCACGTACACGAGCTTCACGAGCGACTCGTACGACCACGACGACGCGTGCGACGACGGCTACTCGGACGCAGGGAGCGTCCTCGACTCGCTGTACCGCGACTTTAGCTCGGCGCGTCTCGAAGACTCGCCGCCGCGCTTCCACCAACACACGGCCAGCACCGACTCGACGATGCAGCTCCGCGAGCGCACCCGGTACCGCTCGTCAGCGTCCTTCGCCCCCGGCGCGGCGCCAGCACCCTCCTCCTCCTCCTCGGCACAGCCGCCCCACCACCACCTCGAGGGCGCGTTCGGCCACCTCTCGCTCGCGTCGACCGCCGCCGCCGCCGCACCCGACTCGCACATGGCTCTCCTCGCCGCCCTCGCCGCCACGTCGTCGACCCTCGACCGGTGCTTCTGCGGCGCCGAGCCCGAGGACGACTCGATCTACTGCTCGCGCGCGTGCGCCCAGGCCGACGCACTCAATGCGCTGTGCGGCACGAGCTCGAGCGCCGAGGACGCCGCGAGCAGCTCGGACGCGGCGAGCCTGCGCAGCGGGTCGAGCGGCGGCAGCAGCGGCGCCGGCGGCATCGACTCGCACTACCGGCGCGTGCGCAGGGAGGAGGAGCGCAAGGCCAAGGAGCGCGAGAGCGCGCAGCGCAAGGAGGACAAGGCGCGCAAGGCTCGCGCACTCGAGGAGCGCGAGCGGGCGCAGGCGCAGGAGCGCAGGAGCACGTCCGGCTCGCTGCGCCGGAGCGAGGGCGACGTCGGCTCGTCGAGGGCGTCGGCGCAGGACTCGGTTGCGCCGCCGCCTCGCACCTCGTCGCGCCGAACACCCTCCTTGTCGTCGTCCGTGTCGTCGCTCGCCTCGTCCGCCGCGCCCTCACCCATCTCGCCCGCCTTTCCTCAGTACGCCGCCTTCCCCCCTCATCACGCCTCGTCCTTGTCCTCCTCCTCGCCCTTCATCGTCGAGCCGCCCACGCCCTCGACCCACTCGTTCCACGACGCGCCGCTCGGCCCCGTCGCCGAGGAGGAGCTCCTCGCCCGACCCTGCACGCCCAACCCTCGAGCGCACCACCACGCGTCGTTCGGCGCGCATTCGCCCGCGAGCCCGGCCCACCTCGACGCGAGCGACATCTACTCGTCGTACCTCCTCACGACGCCGCAGGCCGGCGACAAGCTGCGCACGCCGACGCAGCTGCCGCACGCTTACTACTCGGGCTCGGGCTCGGGTTCCGGGTCCGGGTGCAACTCGACGCCGCGGGCCGCCTTCCCGCACACGCCCGGCGGGCCGGACGACGTCGACGACGACTCGCCGACGCAGCGCGGCGCGGGCGCGACGGGCACGGCGGGCGTCGGGCTGCGCATGCTCGAGCTGTGCGACTCGGACGACGAGGACGACGACGTGGCGCCGCTGCGGGGCGGACACCGGCGCGCGGCGCCGCTCGGCGGCGGCCACACCAAGGGCAAGCTGTCGTTCGACGACGTCGTCGGGATCCTGAGCGGGTGAGCGAGGGCACCGCGGTCGTCGGCGCGCGACTTTGTACTACTCCCTCGCGTTCCTCTCTTTGTTGAGCCCCTCTCTCCTCTCCCTTTGTCGCCTTCTGTTGGACTAGATGCGCATCCCCTCCTCGTAGCATTCCTCGCTCTGCATCCTCACGACGCTTTGCAGCAGTCTTACCTTCTCGACCGGCTCGTGCGCAGCGAGTGACCCTCTCCGCTTCATCGAGGCGCTCTCCGTCTCCTTCGACAGGCTCATGCCGTTGCTCCAACGTCGCAAGAAGGTCTGCTGACGACGAGCGCGGCGCGAGGGCGAGCCAAACAAACACGCCGCGACGCCCTCGGCGAGAGATGGACTGGGGCCAGCATTCCGGGCGGGGAGAAGCATCTCGGTTGCGCGCTCGCTGACGCTCGTCCTCGCCCGCAGCGTCGACGAGATCGGGCGTGCCGGAGCTGCGGGGCGCGGCTCGTGAGGGTTGCGAAGGAGGACGAGCGGCGACGCTCGGGCCCCGACCCGCAGCGGAGGCGCCGCTCTCTGCTCGTCGCTCGTCGCTCGTTCGCTTGACGCTGCCCGACAGCCTGCGCGCACTCTTTCGTGGAGTCTGCGACGGGCAGGCCAAGCCCTCGGGGCGTGCAGGCGTCGTGCAGGAGGAGCGCAAAGAGAGCGAGACGGTCAAAGCGCGCCTGTGGTCGCTCCCTCTCGACTTTGACGCCGCCGCCGCACAGTGCACAGCTCGAGAGCGCGAAGCCGAGTCCCGTTCGCTCGGAGAGGCGCAGCTGCGCAGGAAGAAGGACGACTCAGCGTGGAACCGACCGGCCGGAGGTCCCTTGCAGCGGGCGTGGGCTGCGATTGCGATCGCGCAGAGACCCGGCCGACGTTGGGCGAGCCCTTGCGACTCGTCCGCCAAAGCTCTGAGAGACGGGAGGACCCAAAACGCGCTCGAGTGCGTTCTGCGACGTCGGAAGGCGAGCGAGCGGGAGAGGAGCGAGCGCGTCTCCCTCCTCCCCTCCTCCTCCCCATCGTACCGTTACCAAGAGCGACCCCACGCTCTCCCTCGGCTTTGGGTCGTGCGCAGCGATCCCCTGTCTTGGCCGCGAGCACCCCGCAAGTCCGTCGCTCTTTCCTCGTCGGCCTCTCGGACGACGCGACCTCTCATCGACCACACAGCGCCCGTACGGCCTCGAGGTGCGCTGCGCTTGCTCCCAGACGTGTCAAGGCAGCTGCTGACCAGATCGCGAGCGCGCAGAACCACCCACGGCGCGACGTCGGCCTTGATCGTCCGTGCCGAAGCCCCGAGCTCCCCCAGAACAACTTCCTCGCCTCGACCTCGACCTCGAGCCAGCCCGTCTGTGCGCTTCGACTGCCACACGCCACCACCGCACCCGATGGACGACCCAGCAGCTTCGGTGCAGCTGCCGCCGCCGCGTCCTCACGGCTCGCCGACAGCAACTCGGCTCGCGCTCGGCAGAGCCGTCCCGCGCCCTCTCGACCTCGCCAGCGGCAGTGCCACCACCTCGTACAGCACCAGCACACCCTCGGCGAGCAGCAGCAGCTACACCTCGCCGCCAGCCACCGCCTCGCACTCGCTCGTCAGCCCGCGAGCTCACCTCGCCTCGCCCGCGACTCCCGACCGAGCAGCAGGCCTGGCCGGCCCCGAGCCGTCCAACGGTCGCCGGTCAGCGGCCAACGAGGCTCCAGGGCCATCCACAGCGCACGCGCATGCCCCGTCGCCGACCTCGTCCACCGCCCTCGCGTCCCTCCCCTCCCCGCCCGCCGCCGCTCGCCCGTCCACCTTGAGCTTCCCTTCGCCCGTCGCCGGCTACGCCGCACGCCGAGCTTCGAGCAAGCTGCCCACGTCGGCCTCGACGACCTCGATCGGCGGCCGCAGCGTCCTCGGTTACACGTCGGCCGCTAGGCGCACCGGGTCGCCGAGCCGCGGCGCCAGCGGCGCGCACACGGCGATGGGCGCGAGCGGTGGAGCAGGAGCAGGAGCAACAGGAGCAGGAGGCGCAGGCGCAGGCGCGAGCGGGAGTGGGAGCGGTACGACGAGCAGCTCGCGTTTCCTCCTCACGGTCGTCCCGCCCGAGCACCTGCCGCACGACCCGCCGCACCCTCGCACCAACCCTGCCTGCTCGGGATACGGCCCTCCAGAGCACTTCCGGTGCGTTCCCCATCTCACCTGATCTGTATCCGCCACGTTCGTTCCGGACGAGGACCGAGCGCTGACTCGTCTCGAGCACTGCAGGCGCGGCACGCTCGTTCCCCTCTACCCGACCCTCTCCTCCCAGCTCGCCGCCATCGCTCGCGAGTACGGCCTTCCCTCATCCGGCGGCCTCGTCCTCTACCTCCTCTCGACGACCAACCCGACGACGCAGCAGCCGTTCCCGCAAGCCGCCAGTTTCGCCGGCGAGGGCGGCCCGCGCATCAGCGACGGCGCATGGAACCTCTTGTGGGCGCAGCTCATGGCTGAGGAGGAGGCCGAGCGCGAGATGCTCCTGCACGAGCAGCAGCAGCGCGAGCAGGACCTGCTCGACTCGGACGACGCGTCCGACTACGACAACGACTACCACCCGCCGCCGGTGCCGCCTATCCCGTCCGAGCACGTTGCGGCTCGTCAGCGCGAGCAGTCGGAGGACGTCGGCCTCTGCTCGGACGAGCACGAGCACGAGCGCGTGAGCCAGTCGAGCGCCGACGGCGGCGCGAGCGACGGCAAGGCGCCCCGAGCCGACAACCGCGCTTCCACCATCGCTCGAGCCGGCCTCGGTCGCGGCCCTCCTCCATCGTCGATGTCGCCCGGCGCCGGCGTCAAGCGCTTCTCGTCCTTCCCGACTGCCGCCCACCCTTCCCTCGCCCGCCGCTCCTCGCGCCAGTCCCTGCGATCCGCCTCGCACCGCACTGCGACGCACCGCACCTCGAGCTATGGCTACGCGACGGCACCGCCCTCAGCCCGTGCCACCTCGTACGGCTCGGCCCGCTACGCGAGCGGGCCGGCGTCGCTCTTCTCGCCCTCGGCCGTCGGCGGCTCGGCCTTCCTGCCCGGCTACGGCGCGTCCGTCGTCGTCGGCAAGGTCGAGTTCGACATTCACGCCGGGTCGCGCCAGGGCAAGTGGTACGAGGCGTGGCTGGCGAGCGCGTCGCAGCCGGCGAGCAGCGGCGCGAGCACCGCGTCGACGCCGGCGGTCGCAGCGTCGGCGCCGAGCATGGCTGTCGAGCAGCCGCACCAGCAGTGGCAGGAGCTGCAGCTGCCCGGCATGGTCGCCAACGGCGCTCGTGCGCCGCAGCAGGTCGAGGAGCCGGCCGCGCGAGGGCTCGGCATCGTCGCGCCGCCGCCTCGGCATGAGCCGTCCTCGTTCGACGCCGCCACGCTCGCGTCGGCGGCCTTCTCGAGCTCGTCGCTCGCCGCCATGGCGGGGCACAGCCCGACGGGCAGCACGCGCGAGCGCGCCCTCGCCCAGGACGACTCGTCGCCCCGCGAATCGGAGTCGACGCCTCTCGCCGAGACGGTCGCCCTACCTCTCGCGCACGAGCACGACACGTTGCACGGAGATGCGCACGCCGACTCGTCGATCGTCGACAAGCTCGCGCCCGCCTCGTCCCCCGATCACGCCCAGCTGCATCCCGCCGACACCACGTTCGGCTCGCTCCCTCCGCCTTCTCGTGCGCCGAGCTCCCTCCCCTCGCGGCCAGCGTCGACGGCGTCGACCCTCATGGAGAACGGCGACAGCTCGGCGAGCGAGCACGGCTCGACCGACGCGCACCTCGTCGACGGCGAGAACGGCTACGCGCCGCTCGAGGACGAGGACGAGGCCGAGCATGCCGTCAAGGCGCCCACGAGCGACGCCGACTCGGACGAGCTGCGCTACGGCAGCGCAACGACCGAGGACGGCGGCGAGCCGGGCGAGCTCGTGCGGGGCGACCCGCTCGCCGACGTGTTCGAGTCGGACGAGGCGACGTGGCGGTCAATCGCCGACGACGACTCGTACCCGCGCCTCGAGGAGCGCGACGCCGTCGACACGACCGGGCTCGGCATCTCGGGCGCGCGCAACGTCCACGACCTCGAGCCTGCCGCCGCGCCCGGCGTCCTCGAGCGTCGCGAGCAGGACGAGACGCTCGACGAGCGAGGGCTGCCGCCGCCGCAGGACGACGTGCGCGACGTCATGAGCATGCTCAGCTCGACGCCGACGACGGCGACGCACCCCGTCAACCTCGCCTCGCCGATCCGCCTCGACTCGTCCGGCGCCGCCGCGACCGACACCGGCGTCTTCCCGCCGTCGCCGGTCCAGCAGGTCGTCGACCGCGAGCGCAGCTTCTCTCACGAGCAGGAGGAGCGCTCATCGCCGTTCTTGCCCTCGCACTCGGCGGCGACGTCGATCAGCACGGTCAACTTCTCGGTCAGGCCGCCGTCGACGATCGCGTCCATGTCGCCCGAGTACGTCCAGAACCGCACGCAGCGCCAGGGCTGGACCAACGTCCCCGCCGTCGTCGACCCGAGCCTGTCCAACTCGTCCTCGATGTCGTCCATCTCGGCCGCGGGCGGCGCGAGCGACAGCGCGCGCTCGTCGAGCTCGACGGGCCTCATGGAGAACCTCGACGACCTCGAGCGCGCGCTCGCCGACCTGTCTCCGCGCGCGAGCGCACGAGCGAGGATGGGCGCGCGCTCGCCCGCTGCAGTCCTCGAGGCGGCGGCCGAGGTCCCGCAGCGCGCCGCGGCGCCGCGCCCGACCATCCCGCCGCGCACGTCGTCGCGCGAGCAGGCCGAGGAGGCCGAGGCGGCGTCGGCCGTGCCCGCGTCGCCTGCACCGCCCTCATCGCTCCTCGCGAGCCGGCCAGCGTTCCGCTACCGCGCGCCAAGCTCGCCCGGCGGGTCCGCCGTCAGCGAGGCCAACGATGCACCGGCAGCAGCAGCCACCGAGCTCGCCGCTCCCGCCGAGCCGGTGCGCATCCCGCGCTCGTCGTCGCTGTCAAAACCCGAGGTCCGAGCGGACCTCCAGCCGCACCTCGTCGCGCTCCCGCCGTCGCCTATGCCGGCCAACGTCGCCGCCTTTGCGTCCTCGCCCGACGCTCTCGATGAGCCGCTCCCCTCGGTCCCCTCGGCGAGCCCATCATGGTCCGCCGCCCCTTTGCCGCCCTCACCTTCCCCACCCGCCCAGCCGTTCGAGAACCTCCTGCCGCACGCCGCCAACACCATCCCTCCTCCGCCGCCTCCTCCACAAGCCGTCGACGAGGTCCAGCCGTCGCAGCCGCGGTCGCCGGGCGCCAAGAAGGGCGGCTTCAAGTGGGGCAGCCGCAACAAGAGCATCGACGCCGGCAAGGCCAACGCGGTTCCTCCTTCAGCCGGCGACGCGCAGTCGCCTTCGGGCGACGAGCCGAGCAGCAGCAGCGGCGCCAAGAGCCCGCTCGGGTCGTTCTTCGGCAAGTTCGGCAAGGGCGACAAGAAGAGCTTCTTCCGCCGCGGCGAATGTGCGTCTCCCTTTCCCTCTACCCCGCGACGAGCTTTCCGAGACTGACCTTGCTCACTCGCAGCCACCTCGCCCGAGCCGCCTATCCCTGCGCCCGCCACCGACGCTGCGGCGCCCGTGCTTCCCGCCCTCCCGCCGCGACAGCCCTCGCTCGACGCCGAGACGGAGCACTTCTTCTCGGGCTTCGGTCGGCCACGTCGCCCGTCCGCGTCTGCAGGTTCGACCTCTCAGCTGAGCGAGGTCGGCCAGGAGGCGCCGGTGCCACCCGTACCCGCGGCGCTCGTCGCCGAGACGGTCCCGTCGTCGTCGTCGTCGCAGCAGCAAGAGCAGGAGGCCCCCGCACCGAGCCTCTCTCCCCTCGCCGCGCTGACGCAGGTCCAACAGCGCGAGGAGCTCTTCGGCGCCGCCGCACCCTCGACGCCAACCTCGTTCCCGACGGCGGACGAGTCGCTCCCGCTCGCGGCCGAAGCCTTCTCTCCCTCCGACTCCCAGCGCACCTCCTCGCCGCCCCTCGCCCAGCTCGACTTTCCTGCACCGCCTCCTTCGACGAGCGCCGCCGCCACCCCGATCGAGCCGCCGCAGCCTCGCGCGTCGTCCTCGTTCGGGTCGCGCTCGCCCCGCGCGTCGCTGTCCGCCCAGTCGTCGACCTCGGCCTCGTCGTCTGCAGCCTCGGCGTCGACCCTCCTCTCGCCGACGCAGCCCGCCTTCCCCTTCTCGAGCGCCCTGCCGCCGTCACCCGTTCCCGGCGCCACCGCCACGTACCCACTCGACGCACCCGGCACCCCTCGCGCTGCGGCCCTCTCCCCTCCGTCGAGCGCCGCACCTGTCGATGCCGCCTCGACTGCCGACGGCGCACCCGCCCTCGCCGCGCCCGCGACGCCGCGCTACCCGGCCTCGGCGCCCGTCACGCCCGCCGCGTGGAACCTCTCGTCGCGCGCCGCGCTCGGCACGCCCTCGCCGAGCTCGGTCTCGACGTCGGCCGCGACGGGCAGCGGTAACGGTGCGAGCCCGTTAGGCGCGAGCACGAGCGCGAGCGCGAGGAGCCGCGCGAGGCTCAGCGCCGACATCGAGGGGCTGCTGAGCCAGATGAGGGAGATCGACTTTGCGCTCGAGGACCCGCCGGCTGCGGCTGCGGTTCCTGCGACGTCGTCGGCGTCGACGGCAGCAGCGGCGGCGGCGGCGGTCGAGCCGGTCGAGAAGGCGCCCGCGCTCCTGAAGGGGCTCGAGCGCGAGGCGGTCGAGCCGCAGCCCGAGCTCGACGAGCCCGTCCTGTCGCTCCAGCCGACGCCGACGCTCGTCGAGCCCGACGAGGACACGTCGCTCGCCTACGCCGGCGCCGCGACGCCCGACCTCTCGTCGTCGCTCTCGTCGCTGAGCGGCTTTGGGACACCGCCGCAGCCCGTGCGCGCGTACGCGGGCGTCGGCGCCGGCGCGAGCGCGTCGCCTGGCCTGGGCCCGGTCAGCATGAGCTTGGGCGTGCCGGGGATGGGCGACGACGGCGAGCTGCCGAGGCCGCTCAGTGCGGACTTGAGGGCGATCGGGAGCGTCATGACGCTCGGGTGCGTCCCTCTCTCTCTTTCCTTTGCCTCGAGCACGAGCAGCACCTCGCTGACGGTCCTCTCCCGCCTTCGTTGCGCCCGCAGCTCGCCTCCTACGAGCCCCGAACTCGCCTCGCCGCGGTACGACCCGCTGCAGCTGCACGCCTCGCCGACGCGCGCCTGAGCCCGACGGCCTAGTCGAGTCGTGTCGAGTCGAGGAGCACGAGGAGGAGTGACCAGGAGGACGACGACGATGATACCCGAGCCTTTTAGACGATCCCTTCCACCTGCTGCAGCTCGAGCGAGGGGGCTCGAGCGCGCCCGCACTCCCACCTATTCCCTGTCCGTGTTTGTAATCTCAATCTCGGAGCACCTTTGCAGCATCGAGCGGCTCGCTGCGCGCTCTCAAGGATCGGAAAGGGTCGACAGAGAGGAAGGAGGGTCCGAGCGCGCGAGGAGGGAGGAAGAACGGCGGACGAGCGCTTTGTGGTACAACTACAGCCGGGAGGGGAGGCGAGGGACTACGTGACGAGGACGAGACGAGGTGCGATAGAGTAGACGGTGGGACGAACGAGGGAGAGGGCGAGAGGGCGGGGAGGGGTATGCTGCGGGTTGCGAAGGTGGGTGGCTGGTGAAAGGGAAGGCGAGCTCGAGAGAGCGGGGTATGGGCACGACGGGGACGACGACGAGGGACGGCGACGGCGAGGAGAGGGAGGGAAGAGGCGGATGGAAGGCCGGGGCAAGAAGAGGCGAGGGAGGGAGGAGAGGGTCCGTTCGAGCGCCGCCGCCGCTCACAGCAACGTGCAGCGCCTCTTGCGCCCCGCGCTCCCTCCTCCACCGAACCCGCCGTTGCGGCTCGACCGCCGGCTGGACGAGTTGGAGCCCGACGACGCAAAGGCGTCGGCCTTGATCATCTGGCGGACGACGTCCTCGAAGATGGCGGCGACCTGTGGGCGGGCGTGCGAGGGGTGCGGCGTAGCGGGGAGAGGAGAGGGCCAAGAGAGAGGGCGCGTCAGTAGGTGTCGAGCGAGGGTCGCCGCGAGGAGGAGTGCGAGAGGGACGGAGCGCACGTTGATCTCCTTGCGCGCCGACGTCTCGTAGTACGGCACCTGCACTTCAGCACTCGTCAGCGCAAGCTCGGAAGTACAAGGAAGGAGAGGAGAAGAGCGAGAGACGCACGCCGCCCCACGAGCGCGACAGGTTGACGGCGACCTCACGCCCGACTTGTCGCTCGTGCTGCAGGTCGAGCTTGTTGCCGACGAGGACGATCGGGACCCGCGGCTGCTCCTGCTGCGCGGCGTCGGAGAAGGCATCAGTCGCCGATCCTCGAGAGCGTGCGAGGGTGGCAAGACGAGAGGGAGAGAGGAAGCGGCCGCGCACGGACCTTCTCGCCCATCGCCGCTCCTCCTCCTCGCGCACCGAGCCCACCCCTCCCCGCCGCACCCGCGCCCATGCCCTGCGTCGTCTCCTTGATGCGCTGGATCTGCTCCCAGATGGTGTGTAGCTCGGCGACGCTGTCGAGCGACGTGAGGCTGAAGACGAGGAGGAAGCCGTCGCCCGAGCGGACGTAGAGCGACGAGAGCGACATGAACTGCGCGCGTGGGGTTGTGTCAGTTGAGTGCGCCGAGCGAGAGGAGGAGGGTAGAGGCAGGGAGCGAGAAGGAGGAGAGGAAGGAGAGAGACGGACCTGCTCGGTGCCGGCCGTGTCGAGGACCTCGAGGGCCACCGTGATGCCGTCAACGTTGAGGTTGCGCCGGTAGCTGTCCTCGATCGTCGGGTCGTACCTGTGTGCGTGCAGGGTGTCAGGTGAGTTGCTCAAGGGCGAGAGCAGGAGAAAGAGGAGACGGACGCCGAGACAAAGATCTGGTGGATGAAGCGGACGGTGAGAGCCGACTTGCCGACGCCGCCGCCGCCCATCATGACGACCTTGTACTCTGGCCTGTGCATGGGCGAGGGGAGGAAGAGGGAGGGGCGGTGGGGGAAAAGGGTCAGCGAAAGTGGTCGAGCGAGGGAGGCGGTGCTGTGGGTCGGTGCGCAGGTCACGCGGCGGGGGCAGGCGCCACGGCAGTGCGAGCGGGCATGTGGAGCTTGTGGTGCGAGGCTGGTGACTAGGCTGGCCGGGCAGAGTGGCGAGGGAGGAGGCGCCGGGTGAAAGGCGGACAAAGGCGAGCTGGCGGTCGACGACGAAGTGCGGGTCGGCGGCGGTGCGTGACGGCGCCGGTGTTGCGGGACAGGCACTGTGCTGCTTCGGTGCACTCGTGGCTGATCTAGGTGGCTGGATCGGGGATGTGCGGCGCGGTGCGTGGGTCTCCCCACTTGGGGTCGAGGACGACGAGCGCGAGAAGAGCGAGGTGGAGGGGGACAGGCACGCACAAGGGCATGGCGCGGAGAGTACTCGGCGGTAGGGCACAGTGAGGCAGGTGGCCGCCTTGCTCGAGGGAGGAAGCGAGCCAGGGCCGACTTCATCTCGTCGTCGTTGTCCGTCTCCCTCCTCCTCAGTCCAGCCTCAGTTGCCTCGACCACCAGAGCCTTACCCGAGCCACAGCCACCATGAGCTCGCTCAAGTCGCTCATGGCCGCAAAGCGCCAGCAGGCCGCCCGCATCACGGCCCCCTTTGCCCGCTACTCGTCCTCGGGCCAGCTCTCGTGCTCCCTCTGCCACCTCGGCATAAAGCACGACTCGCTCTGGTCGGCCCACGTCCAGTCCAAAGTGCGCCCCCCTCTCTCTCCCCCTGCCATCGCCCCTCTCCCGGCTCACCTCCCCCCTCCTCTCGCCCGCAGGCCCACCGCGTCAACGTCCAGCAGCACAACGCCCAGCTAGAGCGCGAACAGCAGCAGCAGTCGCAGAAACGCAAACGCACAGACAACAGCTCCGGCTCGTCCAAGCGGTCCCGCCCCGCAGGCGACTCGGGCGACGACGACGACGACGGCTCCGCTCCTCCTCCTCCCGACAGCTCTGCCCTCCCGACCGACTTCTTCGCCGACCCGTCCCAGGCACCCGCACCCCGAGCACCCTCCCCCACCGCCTCCTCCTCTACCGCCGCCCCCGCCGCCGCGTCCACCGCACCAGCAGACGACGCCGACCCGGACCTCGACGACTTTCTCGCCTCGCTCGGCGCACCCGACGGCGCCTCGGCCCCATCAGCGACCGGTGCCCCGACAACCGCGCGCGCCACGATCGCGGCCGCGCCCGTCCGCTTCGAGTTTGGCGCGCCCGTCGTCGCTGCCGAGGGCGACGAGGACGAGGGGGCTGCGGGCGCGGGCGCGGGCGGGGACGACGAGGACGACGAGCCCAGGGAGACGGACGAGGAGCGCATCGAGCGGGAGGCGAGGGAGGAGAGGGAGGAGCTCATGGCCAGGCTCGAGGAGGAGGAGCGGGAGCAGCGCGAGGCGGACGAGAAAGTGACGGTGCGTCTTGGCGATCCTCTCTCTCGGCTTCTGCTCCTCGCTCGGGTACAGCGCTGATGCTTGAACGACGTCGTCGACGCAGGCACTCAAGCGGCGGCTCGAGGCGATGCGGGCAAAGCGGCAGGGGAAGAAGGGCGGAGCCGGGTCGGGCGAGGCGTGAGCGGCGCGGGTTCTCGTTCATGCAGCGTCGAGGTGTTGCATCCTTGGTCTCGCTTGCTGTCTGCCGCAGAGAGAAGAGAGCTTGCCTCACGCGAGGGGCTTGTTGCGCAGCTGAACGTCCGCGAGGTCGAGAGGAGCGTGGTCTCGCGTCGTTGCCCTCTGCAACGCCTCGCACGACAAAGACGAGTACCGCAATCGCACCCGAGCACCTGCGCACCCATCAGCGGCCCGCGCACACCGCCGCAGCGCCGCTCGCCGCCCCTCTCGACCCCCACCTCGTCCTCATCACCAACCCGCACCCTCGTCGCCTCCTCCCTCAACCGCGCCTCGGCTAGGCGCAGCGCGACCGCGCCCAGATGGACTGCCTCAGGGCCGTGCAGGCCTACGTCGACAAGGCTATCGCGTCGACCCCGGGCATCAAGGTCCTCCTCCTCGACTCGGACACGGTGCGCCCGCCGCTCCTCCCCCACCTCTCCCCCGAGCGAGGAGCACAGCCTGACAGCACGACCGCCGTCCCGCAGACCCCGATTGTCAGCCTCGCAACCACCCAGAGCCACCTCCTCGCGCACGAGGTCTACCTCACCGACCGCGTCGACAACCCCTCTCGGCACGTGTCCTCCTCGTCCTCCTCCTCGGCAACCCCGCCCGCCTATCCGCCAGCAGCAGGCGCAGCACAGCGCGGCGTCGAGCGCCTGCCGCACCTCCGGTGTGTGTGCCTCGTCCGGCCGACGGAGGACAGCGTCGAGGCGTGTGCGAGGGAGCTCAGGGAGGGCAGGTTCGGCGGCTACTGGCTCTGTGAGTCGGTCGTGCCTCGCTCTCTCTGTGCGCGGGCGCAGGCCTGTCGATGGGCGGGTGCTCGCGCTGCTGGTAGAGGCGGCGCTGACCGACTCGCCGACCGTCCGCAGACTTCACCAACGTGTTGAGCAAGGCGCAGATCGAGAAGCTCGCCGAGGCAGACGAGCACGAGCTCGTGCGCGAAGTCCAGGTGCGCCTCGCACTCCCTGCCTCCCCGCCCCGCCATCTCGTCGAGCACGACCTCGCTGACCCTCCTCCGCCCACGCCCCGCCCGCAGGAATTCTTCGCCGACTTTGCCCCGCTCACCTCGTCCCACTTCTCGCTCAACATCCTCCCGACGCCGCTGCACCCCTCGCCGACCCAGCGCACCATGCCCCTGTACGGCGCGTCCCCGGCGGCCTTCTCGGCGCACGCGCCCGCGCTCGCGCGCCACGTCGAGGGCCTCACGGCGCTGTGCCTCGCGCTCAAGAAGCGGCCCATCGTGCGGTACGAGCGCATGAGCGGCATGGCGCGGCAGCTCGGCGAGGCGCTCGTCGGCGCCATGAACGGCGCGGGCGCACCAGGAGCGGGTGGCGGGAGCGACTCGGCGAGCCTGTGGGACTTTCGCAAGACGGCGACGGCGCCCCTGCTGCTCGTGCTCGACCGCAGGAACGACCCGGTGACGCCGCTGCTGACGCAGTGGACGTACCAGGCCATGGTGCACGAGCTGCTCGGCATCACGAACGGCCGCGTCAGCTTGGAGGGCGCGCCAGAGGTCAGGGACGAGGTCAAGGTGCGTCGTCCTCGAGCGCACAGGTCGTCGTCGTGCGGGCCGAGCAGACGCAGAGAGCTGACTCTGCCTTCTCTCTCTCCTTTTGCTCTCCTCCCTCTTCTCGTCGACCTCGCCGCCACCTCTCCCTCTCTTCCCGTCACTCCTCACTCGCTCTCTCGCCGTACATGCACCCTCACCCCTGCGCACCCGCACTCCTCGCCCCCTCCTCGCCGACCCGCAGGAGATCGTGCTCTCGCCCGAGCAAGACGCCTTCTTCGCGCGCAACCTGTACGACAACTTTGGCGACCTCGGCGCGCACCTGAGCAGCTACGTGCAGGACTACAGCACTCGGAGCGCGACGAGCCAGGCGGGCAAGATCGAGACGGTCGCCGACATGAAGCGGTGCGTCGGCCGAGTCCCTCTTCCTCCTCTCGCTCTCTTCTTGCTAGAGCGCAGGCTGATAGACCTGCTCTGTCGTGCACAGCTTCATTGACGAGTACCCCGAGTTCCGCAAGCTCGGCTCGAACGTGTCGAAGCACGTCGCGCTCGTCGGCGAGCTGTCGCGCCTCGTCAACGAGCGCGGCCTGCTCCAGGTCAGCGAGCTCGAGCAGAGCTTGGCGAGCAACGAGAGCCATGGACCCGACCTGCGAGTGCGTGCTCCCCTCTCTCATCGAGCACCCTCGCCTCGCCCGACGAGCGGCCGCACTGACCCCTCGTCCCGCTCGCGCCCGTCCGCAGGCCGTCCGCGAGGCCATCTCGGCGCCCGAGATCCCGTCGGAGGCCAAGCTCCGCCTCGCTATCCTGTATGCGCTGCGGTACCAGAAGGCGCCTGGGCAGCAGATCGCCGGCGTCGTCGAGCTGCTCAAGGCGCAGGGCGTCCAGGAGGCCGAGGTGCGTCGTCTCGCTCACCTCTCCTCCTGTTCTCCTCTCCAGTCACGAGAAGAGACTAGGCGTGGGAGCCGTCAGCGGCCGTACTGACGCCCGACGCCTCGACCGCAGATGGTCAACGTCATGCTCGCGTTCGCCGGCGCCGACCAGCGTCAAGACGACCTGTTCGGCAACGAGAACTTCTTCTCCAAGGGCAAGTCGGCGCTCAAGGGCCTCAAGGTGCGCCCCTCTCCCTCGCCTCGTTCCAGGGTGCGCGAGCTGACCGAGGAGGAGGAGGAGCAACAGGGCGTCGAGAACGTGTACACGCAGCACACGCCGCACCTCGCCGAGACGATCGAGCTGCTCCTCAAGGGCCGGCTGCGCGAGACGAGCTACCCGTTCGTCGATGGGCAGGGCGTCGGCCCGCAAGGCATGAGCCGGTGCGCCGCTCGGACCTCTTCCTCTTCCCCTTGCCCTTCCTCCTCCTCCTCCCTCTCCCTCTGAGTCACGAGGCGTACGAGTTACAGGTCACTGATGCCCTCGCACACTCTGTCCTCCTTGCCGCACTCGCTTCCTCGCGCTCTTCTCTCTCGCAGGCCGCAGGACATCATCGTCTTCATCGTCGGCGGCACGACGTTCGAGGAGGCTCGACACGTCGCCCAGCTCAACGAGCGCTTCGCGGCGGGCCAAGGGCTCGCAGGCGGCGGGCCGCAGAGCATGGTGCCGCAGGGGACGAGGGTCGTGCTCGGAGGGACGTGCGTGCACAACTCGCGCAGGTGCGTGCGACGCTCTCGCTGTCTCTGTCTCTCGCTCACCTCGAGTCGAGCACGAGCAGGGACTGAGGTTGACTTTGATGTTGCACGCAGCTTTCTCGAGATGGTGCGCGACGCCGCGTTCGCGTTCGGCCCGTCGTTCGGCGCTGCACCACCCTCCGTCTCGCTCTCGGCCTCGACCTCCTCCTCGTCCGGCCCGAGCGCCGTCCCTCCTCCATCCTCTGCACCACCAGGCGCCCAGCAGCAGCAGGCACCCGCCCCGCGCGACAACTTTGCGCTCAACCTCGGGCCCGTGAGCCTCAATGTCGGCGGGCAGGCGGGCAACGCGATCGAGCTCGGCGTCGATGCGGCGAGGGACGGGCTCAGGGACGTGTGGGGGAGGGTCAGGGAGAGGGTCGAGGGCGTCAGGCTCGGGTGAGGAGGGCGAGGGCGGTCGAGGAGGAGAAGCAGAGGAGCGGTGTCGGCCGGTCTTGCCGGGCATCGTCTGTGCGCTCGTAGAAGTCTGTCACGCTGCTACAGATGCACTCACAGGCCGCACGAGAGCAGCAGAGAGAGGCTGTCGCAGGTTTTGGCGGCCCCACCCTCTCCTCGTCGTCGCTCGTCCTCCCCTCGACCACCACACCTCGCCCCGCTCGTCCACAGCCCACCAGAGAGAGCGCGGGCACGCCCATGAGCGACCCACCGCCACCCGCAGACGCCCAGTCTGCCCTTCAGGCGCAGCTCGACGCCCTGCGCGCAGAGCACACGCGCGCCCAACTCGAGGCCGACCAGTCGCTCCACGACCTCGCCGCCCGCCTCTCGGCCACCGAGACCGACCTCGCCCGCGCCAACGAGGCCACCCAGACGGCCCAGCGCGACGCCGAGCAGCAGCGCGCGAGGGCTGACGAGGCGGCGCGGCGGGTCGGCGAGGCGGAGGACCGCGCAAGGGGGGACGGGCAGGGGCGCGACGAGCTCGTGAGGAGGGTCGACGAGGTCGAGAGGGAGAAGAGGGACTTGCTCGCCGTCATTGACCGCGAGCAGGCCGACAAGCGCTCGCTCGAAGGTGCGTCCTCCCCTCGCCCTCGTCCTCCACCGGTTCATCGAGACAGTGCGAGCCTTTGCCGGCTCTAGCCCGGGTCGTCGACGGCTCGCTAGTCGAGGGTGACCATGAAGGACCCGACTGACGCAGGACGTCGCCCGCAGAATCGCTCAACTCGCTCCGCGCCAGCTACTCGACCCTCCAGGCCGCCCACTCGGAACTCGAGGGCAAGCTCGCCGAGACGACCAGCACCTCGCGCACCTCGCTCCTCCGCCTCCAGACCCTCCAGAGCACCGTCACGTCGCTCGAGGCCGACAAGACGTTCCTCTCGCAGGAGCTCGAGCGCGGCCGCCAAGAGTGGAGCGCCCACCGCCGCGAGAAGCACGCTGCCCTCGTCGAGCTCCAGAGCCAGCTCGACACCGTCTCGATCGACGCTCGCTCGGCCCAGGCGTCGCTCGACCAGCTGCGCACCGCCCACGAGCAGCTCAAGGCGCGCCACGCCGACACGCTCGCCGACCTCGCCTCGGCGCGCGAGGAGCACGGCGCGAGCGAGGCCGCGTTCGCCAACGAGATGGCGAGCATGCGCCGCCTCGTCGACCTCATGGAGAAGCGCGAGGACGAGCGCAAGAAGCGCGTCGACGACGTCGAGCGCGCCCTCGACGAGGAGCGCGCCGCCCTCGTCGAGCGCGAGGCCGAGCTCCAGGACCAGCTCCTCCAGGAGCGCGAGCGCGCCGACGCCCTCGAGGCGCGCGTCGGCGAGCTGCGCGAGGCGCTCGAGCGCGGCAACGCCCACAGCGCCGCGCACGGCAACGGCTTTGCGCGCGACGACTCGCCGGCGGGCAGCGTCGGCTCGGCGTCGGCGTCGGCGTTCGCACTCAGCCCCTCGGCGCAGCGGGCGGTGCGCGGGCAGAAGAGTGGGAGGAGCTACGCCGAGATCTACGGCGAGTACGTGCGCATGGAGGACGAGCTCGCGAGCGAGCGCGCCGAGACCAAGCGTCTCGGCGAGTGCCTCGCGCAGATCCTGGGCGACATCGAGGAGCGGGTGAGCACCTCTCTTCTCTCTGTCCTGCTCTGCACGCCCCCTCCTAGACGACGCAGCTGACTCGACCGCTCGTCGTCGTCCGCAGGCACCTCTTCTGCAAGAGCAGCGCGAGGAGTACGAGCGTCTGTCCGTCGAGGCGACCGAGCTCGCGTCGCAGCTCGCCCAGGCGCTCACCGACCGCGACAGCAGCGAGCGCCGCGCCGAGTCGCTGCGCCTCGACGTCGAGCGCCTCGGCGGCGAGAACACGATCCTCTCGCAGCAGCTGTCCGACCTCGGCCGCCAGGTCCGCACCCTCGCCCGCGTCCTCGCCGTGCACGACAACCCGGCGCTTGAGGGCACCGACGCGGCCGAGTTCGACGAGGACGAGCAGGCGATCCAGCGCCGCGCCGAGCAGCTCGGCGACACCGACTCGGTCGTCAGCGCCCACCTCGTCACGTTCGCCTCCATCAACGAGCTCCAGGTGCAGAACCAGAAGCTGCTCCGCATCACGCGCCAGATGGGCGCCCAGCTCGAGCAGGGCGAGCAGGACGCGCGCGCGCGCCGCGAGGGCGAGGAGAACGCGGCCGTCGCCGAGGCGCACGAGCTCATCCTCCGCCTCAAGGACGAGGTCGAGGCGCAACGCGCGCGCACCGAGGCGTTCGAGAAGGAGCGCGACATGTTCCGCAGGATGCTGAGTGTCCGCGGGTCGGGCTCGGGCGGCGGCGCGGGCGACGGGTCGGCGTTCTCGGCGGCGGCGGCGGGTGCGGCGGGTGCGGCGGGCGACGGCGACGCGGGTCGGCTCCTCGCCGAGGTCCAGGCCAGCTTTGACGCCTACCGCGCCGAGATGACGGTCGACACGCAGCGCCTGCGGGACGACCTCGTCCGGGCGCAGCAGGACGCGGCGCAGGCGAGGACCGAGTTGGCCAAGAGCAAGGCGCAGAGCGAGTTCCTGGCAGGTGCGTCGTCTCGCGTTTGCTGCCATCGCCCTCGCGAGCATGAAGCTCACCTCGCCCCCCTCTCTTCCCCGCACGGTCCTCGCCCGCAGAACGTTTCCGCCTCCTCAACGAGTCGTTCGAGCTGCAGAAGGGCGAGATGAGCCAGATGAACAAGCGCGCGCTCGAGCTCCAGCAGACCATGGCCAAGCAGGACATGTCGTCGCACAAGGTGCGTCGTCCTCGGGCGCTGTCGGTCTCGCGCACCCTCTGGGGCCACGACACTGATTCAGACGCCTCGTACGTCTTACAGAACACCGAGGACATGCTCGAGCTGCGCAGCACGGCCGACCAGCTGCGCCACGAGAACACGAACCTCAAGAGCGAGCGCTCGGTCCTCAAGAGCGTCGAGCAGCGCCTCGGCGAGGAGAACGCGGCGCTCAGCAAGGAGCGCGCCCACCTCGCCGACCTCATGCGCAACCTCCAGACGATGCAGAACGAGCTCGAGCGCAGCGGCAACGACGCTCGCCGGCGACTCGAGGAGCAGGTCAAACGGCTCGAGGCCCAAGCGTGCGTCCACCTCGCCCCTGTTCGCCGCTCTCCACCCCTCGAGCGACGGCTGCTGACCTCTCGGACGTGACTCTCGCAGCGCCGACCTCAAGGACAAGCTCAACCAGGAGTCGGACAGCAACCGCCAGCTCGCTCTTCGCAAGGAGATCGAGAGCAAGACGTTCCAGGAGCGCATCGACAAGCTCGTGCGTCCCTCTCTCAGCCTCTGCATCTTCCGGTGCGCAGGCCGAGGTCGCAGCTGACCTTTGTCGTGCGCGGAACGCAGACGGCCGACCACTCGACCACGCGCGAGAAGCTCGTCGCGGCCCAGACGTCGCAGGAGCACCTCGAGCAGCGTGTGCGCGACCTCGTCCTCCAGGTCGAGGCCAAGGAGGAGAAGCTCGCCATCTTCGAGGGCCGCTCGTCCTCGGGCGACGTCGACGCGACCCGGACCGTCGAGGAGCAGCTCCAGGTCACGGTCGCCGACCTTCGGTGCGTCCCTCGCTCGCCGCAGTCGAGTCTTGAGGCGTGTACTGACTTTCTGCGGTCTCGCAGCAACGAGCTCCGCACGACCAAGGCCGACCTCGAGCGCGCCAAGGACCACACCAAGCAGTACCAGGCCATCGCCGAGACGCAGGGCGAGAGCCTGCGCGAGGTCACGGCCACCTACGACGAGTACAAGGCCGCCACCGAGTCGTCTATCGCCGAGAAGGACGTGCGTCCCTGCCCTCGCCGTCGTCGCCATCGCCGTCGCGAGCTCGCTCTGACACCTTCCTCTCCCTCGCGCGCAGAGCGAGATCGTCAGCCTCCGCGAGCGCCTCCACTCGCTCACGCAGGACATCACGACGTCCAACACGCAGAACTCGGAGCTCCACAAGCAGATCGAGGCCGAGCGCGTCGCATTCGAGAAGGAGCGCAAGACGTTCGAGGACGGCCTCACGTCGCTGCGGGCCGCCGACCAGAGCGCCCGCGAGGCGCAGCTCGCAGCGCAGGACGACCTCCGCCGCCAGGCGCAGCTCGCGCGCGACGCGCACGACAAGTACGAGCGCGAGCTTGTCGCCCACGCCGACGACGTCAAGAAGCTCGCGCAGGTCAAGGACGAGCTCAACGCGGTGCGGGCGACGGTGCGCGAGCACGAGGCGGCGGCGCAGGTCGCACGGGCCAACCTCGCGAGCTCGGAGGAGAGCTGGACGCGGCAGAAGGGCACGTTGCAGCAGGAGCTCGCGGACGTCCGCAAGCGGTGCGTCTCGCCGCCCCCTCTCTTCTCGCCCTCGCCCCTTCCCTCGTAGGCGACGAGCTGACGTACCTGCTCCTCTCGACAGGTGCGACGAGCTCAAGGAGCAGAACTCGACGCTGGCGCAGCACCTCGAGACGGCCTCGGCCTCGGCGACGCAGCTCCAGGCTCGCCATGCCGCCGTCTCGGACAGCGCCGCAGCCGCAGACGAGGCCGGTGGCGCAGACGCCGACACGATCGAGGCCATCACGGCGTCGCACAACGCGTCGGTCGAGCAGCTGCGCGAGGTCATCCGGTACCTGCGCCGCGAGAAGGACATCATCGACCTCCAGCTCGAGTTCAGCAAGCAGGAGGCGACTCGGCTTCGTCAACAGCTCGACTTTACGTCGCGCAGCCTCGAGGAAGCGAGGCAGTCGCTCCAGGAGGTGCGTCTTCACGCTCGGACCCCTTGGCGTCGACTCCGCGATGCTGACGCTCTCGCCCTCCTGCAGGAGCGCTCCAAGACCGGCGCCTCGCTCACGAGCTCAGCACAGCACGCCGAGCTGCTCGAGTCGATCCACACGGCCAAGCTTCTTCGCGAGAGCAACCAGACGCTGCGCGACGAGAACGAGGCCAACCTGCGCAAGGTCACGACGCTCGACACGCAGCTCCACCAGGTCCAGGGCGAGCTCAACCCGCTCAAGGAGCACGTCGCGACGCTGCAAGCCGAGGTCGAGTCCAAGCAGCACCAGATCCGCCTTCTCGAGGAGGACAACGAGCGCTGGAAGACGCGCAACCAGACCATCCTCGCCAAGTACGAGCGCATCGACCCCGAGGAGCTCCAGGTCCTCAAGACCGAGGTCGACAAGCTGCAGGCGGCGCTCACGGCGGCGCAGGCCGAGCGCGACGACCTCACCGCCAAGCTCACCGAGGCGACCAACCTCGTGCGTCCTCCTCCCCCTTCTTCACCCCTGCCTCTTCTCGTCTGCTGCTCGATGACCTCTCCCACTGACCTTGTCGTCGTCGTCCTCTTCCTCCCTTCGTCCCTCGCTCGCAGGCCGAGTCGATGCGGGCCAACTGGCAGACGGGGCTCGAGCGCTTCAAGGGCCTGCAGGCGCAGGCGCGCTCGACTCGCGACGAGCGCAACGCTCTTGTCAAGACGGTCGAGGAGCTCAAGGCGCAGATCGAGGCGGGCGGCAACTCGGACCAGGTGGTCGCCGCCGCTACGGCGCAGGCCCAAGCGCAGTCGCAGCAGGCGCTCGCCGAGCTCCAGGCTCGCCTCGCCGCGACCGAGAACGAGAAGGTCGCCCTCGAAGCTCGTCTCGCCGAGCAGGTCGCCGCGCAGGGCGACGCCGTCAAGCCGCTCCAGGACAAGCTCGCCGCGCTCGAGGCCGAGAAGGCGACCCTCATGACCGACAAGACGACCCTGCAAGCCGACCGCGACGTGCGCTCTTACTCCTCGGTCTGCACGTCCTGCTCGTGCGCCAAGCTGACTCGCACTGCATCGCCTCGTACGCAGCGTCTCGCCGCCCGCGAGGAGCCCATCTTCTCCGACAACGTTCGTCTCTGCACCTCGCCCTCCCCTCCTCGTCTTCTCCTCCTCGCCTTCTCCACCTCGGCTGCATCTGCTACGTGCCCTTGTCCTCCTGGTCACCGCGACTGACTGTTCCTCCTCCTCTACAGCGCCGCATGAAGGCCGACGCCCGCCAACGCCAAGCCGAGCTCGACGCGGCCCACAACGAGCTCAAGGCGCTCAAGGACACGCTCTCGTCGGGCGACAACGCCGCCGCCATCGAGGCCGCCGTCCAAGCCCGCGTCGCCGAGGTCGTCCCGGCGCCCGCACCCGCCGCACCGACCGACGAGCAGATCGCCGCCGCCGCCCAGAGCAAGATCGCCGCCGCCGAGGCGTCGTTCGCCGCCCAACGCGACGAGGCCGTCGCCAAGGCGATCAAGGACACGACCATGCAGCTCCAGCAGCAGATCGAGGCGATGCGCGCCGAGCTCGCCGCCGCCCAAAAGGCCGCCGCCGACTCGGCTGCTGCTGCCGCCGCCGCCGCGTCGTCGTCGTCGACCGAGGGTGGCGCCGCTCCTGCTGCATCGACGGGCGCGAGTGACGAGGAGGTCAAGGCCGCCGTCGAGGCCGCCGTCGCGGCGTCGAAGAAGCAGCTCGAGGTCGACTTTGAGAAGATCAAGACCGAGTCGGCGGCCGAGGCGGTCAAGAAGGAGAGGGAGACGATCGAGCGCCTCACGACGGCTCTCCGCAAGGCGCAGCAGCAGGCCAACGCCGCTGCCGCTGCCGGCCCGTCGTCGTTGTCGTCGGCTCCCGCGCCGAACGTCGACAAGATCGTCGCCGACAAGGTCGCCACCATCGAGAAGGAGCGCACGGTGGCGCAGCAGCAGGCGGTGCAGAAGGCCGTCGCTGCCGCTCTGGAGCGCCAGAAGAAGGAGCACGAGCAGCTGCTCCAGTCGACCAAGGAGCAGATCGAGAAGCAGGCGGCGATGAAGAACAACCTCCTGCAGAAGACGGTCGCCGGCCTCCGCCAGAAGCTCGCCGACAACGGCATTACGACGGGCAACGCCGCTCGCCCCGCTCCTCCCGCCGCCGCCGGCCCCGTCCCCGCCGCGCCGACCCCGGCTGCGGCTCCCTCAACCTCCCTCCCGACTCAACCCGCCGCCGCCTCGACATCGGCACCCGCACCCACAGCCGCACCCGCCGCAGCGACGCCGGTCGTCACGCCGCCGACGCAGCAGCAGCAGCCGGCCGCGGGTACAGCAGCAGGAGCCGGCGCGAGCAAGGAGGGTCGAGGCGGCGCCGCCGCAGGTCGCGGTCGCGGCGCTCAACGCGGCGCTCGAGGCGGCGGACGCGGCGGCGCAGCAGGCGCACGAGGCGGCAAGGCGGCGGGCTCGCCCCCTGCGTCGTCCACCGCTCAGGCCGCCGGCGCCTCGGCCGCCAACCCGTCTACGCCTGCACTCACCCTTCGCGGTGCGGCAGCCGCACAACGGCCAGGAGGTGTGCTCGGGTCTCTGCTCGGCGCGGCGGGAGCCCTCAGCCCGGCAAAGCGCGGTAGGGAGAGCGACGGGCCTGCGGGAGGAGAGGGAGGGGACGTGAAGAAGAGCCGGCAGTAGTTTCCTCGCGCTTGTACCTAGCAGGCTCGTTTCCGCTCGTTCCAGCGGTCCCGAGTAGCGAGAGAGCACGTTAGCGCACGACTCGTGCGAGGAGCCATGGCGAGGAGAGGAGGAGGCGGAGGAGGACGGAGCGTCGCTGCTCACGGGCAGTCTCGCCAGTCGCTGTGCGTACTGTATAAGTGCTGGAGAGCGGTTCTGTGTCATTCCGTGCGCCCATAGCTGCAGAGAGAGCCGCCACGCTCGCCGCCTTCGCATCCTCATCAGCTCGCTCGTCTCGCATCGCTCCCCCGTCGCGACCACACGCGCCGGCGAGCTTGCGACGCTCGCCGAAGACGCCGACACACGCAGGCAGTGTCTTGAGCCGCGCGCCAGTATGCCCGCAGGCCTGTCGGGCTCTCGCAGGACGGGGCCAGCCTCGTCGCCGGACTTGGGAGGTGTCTCGCTCGACGCCGCCGCATTCGCTCCCTGTGGGTGCCTCGCCCCGAGTGCGGAAGCGCACCACAGCGTCTGCGGGCGCCGACCTCGACAATTCCGCCCTCATGCGCCGAGCGGGCCAGCCCTCACCGCCTCGGGCCCTCCTCCCCCTCCCCTCGCCCTTCCCCTTCTCGCCCACACACCCGCTCGCTTCGCTGGTCGTAGCCAGAGCACAGCTCGACACCTGTACACGGTCCCGGCGCCCGCACCACCGCCCTCACCAAGGTCTCGCCGTCCACAACCGGCCGTCTTCCCTCCCTCGCCTCCTCCCGACTCTCCTCGCCTCGCAACCCGACCACTCCCCCACCTGAGCCACCATGCGCACCACCAGCCTCGTCCTCCTGTCGCTCGCGTCGGCATCGACGCTCGTCTCGGCCAAGGCCGACGGCCGCAACTCGCTCGAGACGCTCCTCGACCGCATCCAGCACAGCAAGACCGGCACCTCGCCCTCGCCCGACAACACGGCCAAGTCGCCTGCTGTTGTAGACGACGAGGACGATGTCGAGCCAGCGGCGCCCACGGTCGAGAAGAAGGACTCATTGGAGGGAGAAGTCGCTCGTGCGTGGTCCTCTCTCTCCTCCTCGGCAGCTCTGAGCGGCGGCGCTGACCACGAGCATCCTTACAGCCACCGACAAGATGGTCAAGCGCAACCGCACCAAGAAGCGCGAGCAGAACGCCAAGCGCTGGGCCGACCTCGTCCTTCAGTACGACCCGCTCGCCGTCGTCGCCAAATCGCGCACGAGCCTGACGACGCCCGCCGCTCGCCCGTCGCCGTCGGCCGCCTCGGTCTCGAAGCGTATGACGACGACGCCGCCTGCTGCGCGCCACACGCCGGCCGAGAAGCGCTGGATCTGGGCCAACTCGGTCATCCAGGACGACACGCCGGCGTCCGAGGTCCCGCCCGTCGGCGAGAACATCAACCAGCTCAGCCAGCGTGCGTCCGACATTGAGTACCCTGAGCGAGCTTCGCAGAGCCGCACAGCTGACGCTGTGCTCGTCCGCAGCTGCCGTCACGCTCTCGACGCCCGACGCCGTCCCCGCCGCTCCGACCTTCTCGGCCGTCGCGACCTCGAGCGTCATCGACCCTCCCGCTGCGCCTACTTCCTTGGACGCGGCTGGAGCAGCTGTCGCGGCGCCCGAGGCGGCCACGACCTCGTCCTCGTCGCCCAATCCTGCACCGACCTCGTCGGCCCTGTCCTGGTGGGACCCGACCGAGTTCTTCCACGACGTCGAGGCCGGGTTCGAGAAGCTCTTCGGCCTCGACCACGACGACGACGAGTCGACCTCGGCTGCGACGGCGGCACCGACCGTCGCGACGGCCGAGGTCGAGAAGCGCTGGGTGTGGGCGACGGGCATCATCCAGGACGTCACGCCCAACGCGCCGCCGGTCGGCGGCAACTACAACATGTTCGGCTCGCAGGTCGTCCCCGTCAACACGCCCTCGCTGTCGCTCGCCCTGCCGTCGTTCGCGCCTCGCCCTCCCGCTCCTCACGCGCCAGGCGGCGTCTTCTCCGCCCCGGCCAACCACGTCATCGCCGCCGCCCCGCCGCCCGCCGCCTCGAGCGTCGGCGACGGCCACGACGTCAACATGCCGTCGGTCGCGGCGCAGCAGACGGTCGTCGGCGCGGCGTCGTCGGTCGTCGTCCCCGTGCCGGCTCCGGCGACGGCGAGCCGCCTCTCGCAGGCGCAGCGCATCGCGGCGGCGCGCGCGAGGCACGCTGCGCCAGCGACGGCACGCATGGCCAAGGTCAAGCGCGGCGGGCACGCCTGAGCCCGGCCCGGGGCGAGCGGCGCTCGTCTCGGGGAGGTCCGTGCGCTTCCTCCTTCCTCGTCCCCCTCCTCTCCCCCTCGATACCCCGTCTCTCGTCGCTCGACATCGAGCTCGACTCGCCTCCCTTGTTCTATCTAACGCTCCGCATGCGCCTCATCACACACACTTGTAGCCTTGCCCCTCCTGCACGACCTCGTTTCCCCTCGTGCAAAGCCGTTCCGCTCGATTGCTTCGGCCGCTCGGCCCACGGCGTGCAGAGACGAACGCTCGAGACCGCTCGGCGTACGCTTGTCGGCGCAGGTGCCGGCCCTCCTGTCTTTGCTCGAGCCTCCGGACCGAGCCTCGTCTGTTCTCGCTTGAATGGTGGCCGCTTCACCTCTCTTTCTCCTCTTTGCCGTTCACCACCGACTCGAGCATAGCAGACTGCAGGCGGTGCGTCGCCCCCCGCGACCCCGAGAGAGTGAGCGCGACTGACTCGCCTCGCCCGCAGATGCCGCGCACGGACCCCGTCTCGAGCCTCGCCGAGCTTAGCCCGCCTCAGCTCCTCCGCCGCTCGCCCAGGATGGCCGACATCTCGACCTCCGCCCTCGATCCAGCCGTCCCTCGCCCGACCCGCGACCGCGCCGCCTCCCTCCTCGCCTCGCTCGCAAATGCGACCGGCGTCGTCCAGCGCATCGCCGACGACTCGTCCTCCTTCGGCGCCCTCTCGCTCGCCCTGTTCGACAAGGTCATCGGCGAGCTCGACGGCGTCGTCCGGCTCGTCCAGGAGGCGGCCGCCGTCGACGCGGGCGACCAGCGCACGTCCCTCGCCCAGCAGGTTGAGAAGGTCGGCCTGGTCAGGCCCTCGACGACGATGGGCGAGGACGGTGGGCGCGAGCTCGAGAAGGAGCGGCACGACGAGGGAGGGACGAGCGCGAGACGCTCGCTGCGCCACGATAAGGAGTCGGATGGGCGAGACGAGCCGCGCCGTCGAAACGGGCGTCCTCGCCACGAGCAGCGCCACGGTACCCTCGACGATCTCACGTCGTCGGGTGAGCCTCGACGCCATGACGACGTGCACGAGCAACGGCGCTCGTCCCGCGTCGAGGACGTGCGGCCTGCCTCGTCCGCGCGCGGCCACCGCGACGACCCGCCGCAGCACGAGCGCGCTCGAGCCGGCCCCTTCCGCTCTCGCGCTTCGCCTATCCAGCCGACCTCGCCCATCTCGACCTCCCGCAAGGGCTTCGTCGGCGAGTCGCGCTCGGCCTCGCGCGCCACCTCGCGCGCCTTCTCGCCGCCTCCCCCGGCATCCGCTCCTCCCCGGCCAAAGTCGCGCTCGAGCGCTGCCGCCCCTCGCCGCGACGAGCATGAACCGCACATCGCTCGCTCGAACACTCGCGACGAGCTGGCGAGGCGGCCCAAGTCGCGCTCGAGCGCGGCGAGCAGCCGACACGAGCCGGCGCACGAGCCCCTTCCGCCTCGCCGGCCCTCGTCCCGCAGCCGCTTCGTCGCCGACTCGTCCGCATCGGACAACGAGGAGCCAGTGCGCCGCTCGAGGCTCGAGGAGGCCGACGAGGGCCCTGGGCGGGCTCGCTCGCGCTCAAAGGCCCGCTCGAGCGCTCGGTCGTACAGCGGTCGCTCGGACGACGCCCGCCGGGCCCTCGAGCTCGCGTCGGCGCCCCCGCCGCCGTCGACGGGCTCGGACTCGGGCGATGAGGGCCAGGCGAGGAGGTCGTCTAGCGCGCCGCCGATGCGCCTGCCGCCCGTCCTCGCCGGCGCACGGACCGCCGCGGCGATAGTGCGCGCGGTTGTCGCTCAGGGCGCGGCGGGCGACAAGGCCGGATTACTCGCGCTCTCGCTCGTGTCGAGGGAGTACCGCGAGGCGGCCATGCCGGTCCTGTACCGCGCCGTCGTCGTCGCCTCGAGGCGTCAGCTCGAGCTCCTCCTCCGCACCGTCGACTCGGCACCTTCTCTCGGCGCTCTCATCTACGAGCTCAAAGTTCAGCCTCTCGACGCCGACCTGCCGACACCCTCGCCCGAGACGCTCGTCGACCCGCTCAAGCGCCTTATAAACGGCCTTCCCAACCTCACCTCTCTCGACGAGGACTTTACCACCGGCGACTGGGACGTCGGCGACTTGTCGACGGGGCACGACTACCCGCTCACGGTCTCGTCGCCGTGCAAGAGCCTCGTCAGGTTCCGCAGCGCCAAGGCGTGGTTCGAGATCGGCGCCCTCTTCGCGCTCCTGCAGTCGCAGCCGCACTTCGTCGAGCTCGTCATCGGCGGCGCCGCCATGGACCGCGACTGGGTCGGCGCCAAGCTCCTCTCCGCCCTCTCGTCGTCGTCGCCGTCGTCGCCGCCGCCCGCCGTGCGCCTCGAGTCGCTCGAGATTGCCCAGGTCATGCACGAGGACACGCTCGCCGTCCTCCTGCGCGCGACCGGAGGCTCCTCGGTCGGCCGCCTCTCGAGCGTGCGCATCGGCTTCCAGTCGCTCGGCACCTCGGACGACGACACGCCGCTCGCGTCGATCCCGGCCGCGCTCGCCGTCGTCGGGTCGAGCGTGACGCACCTTGCCCTCGCCGCGCCGCGCAAGGCGAGCGACGACTCGAGCGCGCTCCTCGACGAGGTCGTCGCCGTCCTGCCGCGCATCGAGGTCCTCGAGTGGACCGAGGCCACCGACCTCGCGCCGCTCCCTTTGGCCAGGGCGCCGCTCCTCGGCCGCCTTCCGTCGTCGCTGCGGGTCCTGCGCGCGCGTTCGCTCGTCTCGCTCTCGACGAGCGCAGTGCTCTCGTTCTTGCACGGCGATGCGCCGCGAGCGCTCCAGGTCCTCGACATCCAGTGGGCGCACGGCCCGCCGACTGGCGACGACCTCGTCAACGAGCCGTGGTTCAAGGCGCGGCACGTCGCCCGCATCGAGGACGCAGCCGCAGAGCTCGGCATTGAGTGCCACGTCGCAAAGGGCGACGAGGCGCTCGCGCTCGGCAGGGCTTGAGCTCGCGGTCGAGCGGGGCGAGAGGCGGAGAAGGAGGGGTCCGAGCGCGGGGTCGAGTGATGCATTTCGAGACGAGGATGGTATGCTGCTATAACAGAGCGCACAGAGAGGCGACAAAGAGAGATTAAGCGACGGGAGGAGGGATGGCACATGGCGAGAGAAAGACGAAGGAGAGACAGAGGGAGGGAGAGGGAGAGAGGGGGGGCAGAGAGGGCCTCGACGGGATCCTAGACAGTGGGAGCACCTCGCGCAGCTCCAGCCTGCGCCGTCTTGAGGCGCATCATCTTTGCACGAAGAGAGTCGACCTTGCTCGCCGGCGGTGCGGCGGCCTTGTCCGGGTTTGAGAAGGTCGACGAGATCGACACGGCGCCGGCGTTCTCGTCGACGACGCCGAGAGCGGCCCTGCGCGGTGCCGTGACGTGCTCGGGCTTGAGCGGCACGACCGTGTCCTTCGAGACGGGCTTGGACGAGAGCGGGCGGGCGACGCGCCGCGCCGAGGAGGGACCGTCGGACGAGACGTTCTCCTGGTCGAGGGCGACGGTCATAGCGCGAGGTGCAGGTGCAGCAGCGACGTCAAAGTCGTTGGGCGCAGGGCGCTTCTTGCCGATCGAGGGCGGCGCGGGCGCCGAGGGAAGGGGCGCGGCGGCGAGGATCGAAGCCGACTTGGCGGTCGTGAGGTCGCGCTGGAGGGTGGCGACCTTGGCCTTGAGGCGCTCAATCTGGGCTGTGTAGCGCTTCTGGACCTTGAGAGCCTGCACGAGAGAAGGAGGGAGAAGATGAAGGAGGGAGGTCAGGATGAGCCGCCTCGAGAAGCGCGAGACGGCGAGAGCGGGCGCACCTCGATGAGCTTCTCGTCGGCCTCCTCGACGTCCATCATCTTGACCTCGAGCAGCTTCTCGAGCTCGTTGATGCGCTCGTCGAGCTCGGGGTTCGGCGGCGCCGCGCCGGCCGAGGCCTTGAGCGCGTTGATCTCGCCGAGGAGCTGCTGGACCTGCTCTTCTGCGGCCGCCTTGCCCTGCTCGCACGTCTGGAGCGCATCGATGACCTCCTCGAGGTTCTTGCGCGACTGCTCGGTCGTCTGGTGGAGGCGAGCCTCGAGATCTTGCACGTCTGGACGCGAGGCGGAAAAGTGTCAGGTTCGTCCACGTCGATACAGGAGGAAGGAGAAGGAGCCGATGGCAGAGACGCACTCTTGGTGAGCGAGCCGACCTGGGTGCGCATGCCGTTGAGCTCGGCCGTGAGCGCGAGGGCCTCGCCCTGCGAGCTCGAGTTGAGCTGCCGAAGCGTCTGGATCTCGCGCGCAGCGTGCTCGGCCGACGCCTGCGCGCGCTCGAGCGAGGCGTGCGCGGCCTGCGCCGCAGAGCGCTCCTGCAGGACGAGCTCGTCGAGGGCTTGGAGCTCGGTGCGCGTCTCCCGGAGCTGCTGCTCGAGGGCGGCGACCTCGGACGTCGCGTGATCGGCGTCGTGCAGCCGCGCCTCGAGCGACTCGAGCTCGGCTTGCGCAGCATGCGTAGACGCTTCGAGAGCCGCCCTCGACTCGATGACGACCTGGAGCTCCGAGCTCGAGGCGGCGAGCTGCTCCTCGAGGCGGGCCGTGCGCTGCTGCGCCTGCTCGTGGAGGATGTTCTTCTCGTCGACGATGACCTGCAACCGCTCGACCGTCGACTTGAGCTCGATGACCTGCTCCTCGAGCGCCGCGCTCGTACCGATCGACGAAGCGTGCTCCTCGCGCAGCGCGGACAGCTCGGCGGTCGAGAGCTCGAGGGCCTGCTTGGCGGTAGCGAGGTCGTCGTTGCTCGCCGTAAGGTCGGACCGCAGCGCGACGACGACGTCTTGCGCAGCGACGAGGGACGACTGCGTGTCGGCGAGGGTGGCCTGGAGCTGATGGAGAGGCGGCAAATCAGTTGCTCGTTCGAGCGAGAGTAAGAGGCCGACGGAGGGGAGACGCACCTGCGCGACACACTCTCTCTCTTCAGCGAGACCTTGAGCGGCGGCACGAGACGACTGGACGTCGGCCTGCGCAGCCTCGAGCTGCGACTCGAGCTCGGCAGCGCGCTCTTGCAGTGCGAACGAGGCCGCCTCGATGTTGGCGAGGCGGGTCTCGGCGGTCCGAGCGGCGGCCTGGGCGGCGTCGCTCGTCGCCTCGAGCTCTCCTGCCCGCACTGCGGCCGCGACGAGCTGCTCTTGCTGTGCGGCCATCTCGGCGCGGAGCTCGACGAGCTGGTTCTCGAGCGACGACGTGAACGCCGTAGCCTCGTCAGCTTGCTGCTGGGCGACGCCGAGCTGAGCCTGGACCGATGCGAGCTGCTGCTCGAGTTGCGAGCGAGCGGCGACGGCGGCATCGAGGTCGGCTTGGAGAAGGTCGAGGTCGGGCGACCGCTTGTCCTGGGCGAGCGAGCGAGTCGAGTTGTCGGTCTCGGCGGCGTCGATGACGTCCTCGTCGTCCTCGATGGCGACGCGCACGGCGAGGTTGAGCTGGAGGAGGGCGATCTTGCGCTCGTAGTTGTCGATGGTGCCCGACTGCGCCGAGATCCTGCGGACCGGTGACTGCGGTTAGCGCGCAGCAACGAGGACAAAGGTAGAAAGATCGGCAGACGCACTGGGTCTCGAGGTCGACGACGTCGGAGCGGAGCGTGTCGCACAGGGCCGCAAAGTCGTCGAGCTTGCTGCTCTCCTGGACCTCGCGCTCGAGCTGCGCCGCCGAGAGCAGCCGCTCAAGCTCGTCGATGCGCTCACCGGCAGCCGCAGCGACGGCCTTGTGCTCCTCGACCTCGAGCGCAGCGGCGTCGAGCTCGGCCTGGATCGACTCGAGGGCCGCGTGAAGCTCGATGTTGGCGGCCGTGGCGGCGCCGAGGTCCTCGCGAGCCTGCAGGGAGGGAGAGACAGTGTCAGAGGGAAGGGTACGGCCGCCGTGAAGGAAGACGAGAGAGGGTGCGCACCGAGAGTGCCGAACGAGTCGCCGTCTCGAGCTCGCCCTCGAGGGCCCACGCGCTCTCCCGCTCTGCCCGCTCCTCATCGTGCGCCTTCTGCTCGTCGACGAGGCGCCTCGACGCCTCCTGCACCCTGCCCTCGGCGGCCTTGAGCTGCCGGGCGACGTCATCGAGGCGCTCCTCGACCGCCTCCTTCTCGCGCCGCGCCTCCCTCAGCGCCTGCTCCATCTTGGCGTTCGTCTCGCACTCGGCCTCGAACGCCGCCTGCTTGTCCATGAGGTCGAGGTTGAGCGTGCTCAGGTCGGCCGCCTTGGACTCCTCGGCGTGACGCAGGCGCTCTTGCAGCGTCTCGACGCGCGTCTTGGCCTCGATGCGCGAAAAGTCGAGGCGCGAGCGCAGGTCATCGCGCTCCTCGCGCAGGCGAAGGACGAGGATGGTCGGGTCGGCCTCGGGCGAGAAGGCGAACGAGCGGGCGAGAGGGGTGCTCGGCGACGGGGTTGCGGGGACGGGCGAGAGAGGCGTAGGCGTGCCGTCGCGGGACGACGTCGACAGCGACAGGTTGGCCTGCGCGTTGTCGAGCGAGTCGTGGGCGTCGGACAGGCGGTGGTGCGCCTCGTCGAGCTCGGAGCGGAGCTGGTCGACGGTCGCCTCGGCCGCCTCGGCGCGCTCGAGGAGCGCACGGACCTTGTCCTCGGCGTCCTGGCTGCTCTGCAGCGCCGCCGCCTGCGAGTCGCGCAGCTCCCACCCGAGCGAGTCGAGGCGCGCCTCGGTCTCGCCGAGGATGTGCCGCAGCGCGTCGGCCTCGACGACCTGGCGCTCGAGCTGGTCGACGACGGCTTCTTGCTCGCGCAGGCGGGCCTCGAGCTCGGCGATGTCCTGGAGCGCGGCGAGCGACGCGTCCTCGGCGTGCGCGCGGACGTCGTCCAGCTCGGCGGCGACGGCGCAGAGCTCCTGCTCGACGTGCTCGAGGCGGGCGGCGCTGTGCTCGAGCGCGTCGACTTGGGCGTAGAGCGCCTCGCACTCGACCTTGGCGGCGTCACGAGCGCGGCGCTCGGCGACGAGGCGCTCCTCGGTCTCGTTGAGCTGCGCCTTGGTGTCGAGAAGCGCCTCCTCGACGGCGGCCGTGTCCTCCTTGGCGGCGACGGCGAGCGCGCGCTCGCTTGCGACGGCGGCCTCGAGCGCGGCGGCATGCCCCTCGGCCGCGATGAGCTGCGCGCGCAGGGTCGCGAGGCCGTCGTCGGTGGCGGCGGCAGCGGCGAGCTGGGCGTCGCGCGCGTCGAGGTCGTGACGGAGCTCGACCGCTGCGTTCTGCGCGCCCTGCAGGGCGGTCTCGAGCTCCGAGACGCGCTCGTGCGCCTCGGCGAGGTCGGCGGGCAGCGTCGACAGCTGGGCGAGGCGGTCCTCGGCGGTGCGGGCCGACGACGCGTGGCTGTCGCGCTCGGCCTCGACGGCGACGAGGCGCGCCTTGACGTCGAGGTGGGCCGAGGACGAGCGCTCGGCGGCCGATGCAGACGCGCCCGCCGTGTGCTCGAGCTCCTCGATGCGGTTCGAGAGCTCGTGGATGAGGTTGTCCTTCTCGATGACGGTCGCCTCGAGCTCGGCAATCTGGGACGAGAGCGCGTCGAGGGCGGAAGACGACTGGGCCGACTGAGCGCGGAGGTTGCCGTAGGCGGACCTGCAAGTCTCGGAGGGTCAGTCGGGGGTCCGAGCGGGGCTGGAGAAAGAGGCGGAAAGGCGCACCTGGCCTGGTCGAGGTCCTGCTTGACCGTGTTGAGCTCATGCTCGAGCGCCGCCTTGTCGACCGCAAGTTGCTCGGCGGCAGTCGACTGGTCGACGAGCTGCGACTGCGCGCTCTGGTGCGCTCGAGACGCCGACGCGAGCGCGGCGACGAGCTCGTCTCGTCTGCAGGAGGGCAAGGACAGCATCAGCGAGTTGATGGTGAACGAGAGACGGCAGTTGTAGGACGCACTCGGCCTCGACAGCAGTCATGCGCTCCTCCACCTCGCGCCGACCATCGGCCGCCGGTTCGACGACCTTGCGCACCGGCGCCGCCTCGTCCTGCTGCGCGACGCACCCCTCGAGCGCCGCCTTCTCGGCTTGGAGCTCGGCAATCTGGGCCGACAGCGTCGCCATGTCGGCGTCGAGCTCGTCGAGCGCCGCGTCCTTGTCGTCGAGCGCGCGGCCGCACTCGGCGTGCTCGTCGTCGAGGAGCTCGAGCTCGCGCGCGAGCTTGTCGCGCTCGGCCTTGACGTTGTCGTGCTCGAGAAGCTGCTCCTCGTGCCACGCCAGCTCGTGCTCCAGCTCCTGCACCTCGTCGCGAAGCTCGGCGACATCGTCGCGCGCCTCGGCGAGCAGGCGGTCGAGCTCCTCGCGGCTGCCGTCATCCTGGTCCTGGTCCTCGGCGCGGCGGCGCGCCGCCTGCGTCAGGCGCGCGATCTCGGCCTCGAGCGACGCGCGCTCCTCATTGGCGGTGCGGGCGAGCTGCGCAATCTCGCGCTGCAGCTCGTCGCGCGTCGCCTCGAGCTCGTCGCGCACGTCCTCGAGCTCGCTGCGGAGCTCGCCCGACTCGTCCTTGGCCGAGCGCTCGAGCGCCATGAGGGCGTTCTCGGCCCGGAGGAGGTCGTCGCCCTTGGCGCGCAGCTTGGCCTGCGTCGACTGCAGCGTCGCGTCGACGTCGGCGGCGCGCTTCTCGGCAGCCGTGAGGGACGACTCGAGGGCCGTGATGTTCGAGCGCGCCGACTGGAGGTCGGCCTCGAGCCGCGCAAGCTTCTGGCCGGGGACGGCCGTCGGCGAGTCGGCCGTGACGGACGTGCGGCGCGACATGCCGGGCTTGGGGATGGCCGAGTGGTTGGCGAGGCTCGAGGGAGGACGTACCGGGCCGTTCGAGCCGAGGACCGAGGGAGGGCGGATCGAGCTGGCGGTCGAGGAGGAGGGCGTACTGGCGGTGGCTGGCTGGAAGCCGAAACGGCTGCGGGTGGTCGGGCCAGGCTTGGCGTCGGGAGCCGAGACGGACTGGCGAGAAGCCTGTTGAGCAGGAAGAGTCAGCCAGGCTCGAGATCGCGGGGAGGACAGGGCTCGAGAGAATGGGCGAGGACGCACTGGGCGAGCGATCCTGGATGCGGTTGTCGGGGTCGGCTCGACAGGCGCCGCACGGTTCTCCTTCTCCTTCTCGAGGTCGAGCTGAGCGCGCTGCAGCTCGGTCGTGAGGGCGTGCACGCGCTTCTCGAGCGCCGCCTTCTCCTCGGCGATCTTGGACGGCGCAGCGGCGTGAGCGGCGTTCACCTCGAGCTCTGCGGGCGCAGCACTAGATCAGCTCATGCAAGACGAGGTAGCTGGTGCGGGCGAGGAGCAGGACGCACGGTAGTTGAGGCGCTTGAGCTCGCCTTGCTGGGCCTTGACCGTCTCCTCCGACTCGCGCAACGCCGTCTCGGCGTTGGCCTTCTGGTCCTTGAGCGTGTTGTAGGCCTGTGAGCGGGTCGTAAGGGTCAGTCTCGGCTGCGGGAGTGCGAGAGCAGAGGGCGAGAGGGCCGCACGTCGGTGCGCTTGCGGAGGGCCTCCTCGGCCTTGACCGCCTTGGCCGCCTCCTGCGATGCCTGTGGGTGGGTGTGAAGGGTCAGCTCACGAGGTCGCCCAGGCTCGAGAGGGCGGGAGGGGCTTACGCGAGCCAGGCCCTCTCGGACATCCAACTCGAGCTCGTGGACGCGGTCGCGGAGCTTGAAGGCCTCGTTGCGCTCCGAGTCGAGCTCGGTCTCGAGCTTGAGCTTTGCGCGCTTGAGGATGGCGACCTCCTTGTCCTGGGGCGTCTCCTCGCCGGCGAAGCCTGCCATGGCGCTGGATGAGGTTGACCGACTGGACGAGAGGGACGGCGGGGAGTTGCGGCGGTGGGTGCACTCGCTTGAGCGGCTGGATGAGGTGCCCTTGGGCTGGTGCAGCTGCGCTCTGGCGGTAGGCGAGCGATGTCGGGTGTCGAGAGCGAGCGACAAACAAACACGGCGAGGGGAGGAGGAGGCGGCGGTCGCTCCCTCTCTCCCTACCATCGCGGTGGACTAGGACGCATGCCCAGGGCTGCAACTGGTACCTCTAGAGTACAGCAGAGACGCGACCGGCCGCGTCAGAGTACCGCAAGGGCTTCATCGCTCCGTCCTCCTCCTCCCCCTTCCTCCCGAACCTCCACCTCGCTCTCTCGGCCCCCAGTGCACCCTGGTAATCCCGCACGAGCAGCTCCAGCTCCACCTCGGCCTCCTCGAGGGGTCGCCACTCTGCCACGGTCATGAGCGGGTCGCTCGCCGCCTCGCCGTTGCTCTCCCGCTGCGAGCTCCTCTCGTCGCCGGCGGTCCGGCGTCCGCTCTGCAGGCCACCGGTTCGCCTTCCTCCTGCTCCTCTCGATCGAGGTCGGGCGGCGAGCACAGTGCCGCAGCGCAACGTCGCAATCGTCGACCGGCGCCGGAGTCTCTCGTTCCCCACCTCTCGGCGAGCGGGCCGCCCTCCTCCTCGCCGCGCCTCGCCATTCACCCTTGCTCACGGGCCCGGATCAACTTACAAAGGGCCTTGGCGGCTCCCCAGGGCGCCCCGCCTGCCGCTCGCTGTCCGCCGTCGCTCCCCCTCCGAGCCTCGTCGCCGACGCTCCTCTCCCTCCTCCTTCTCCGCTTCTTCTCCACCCCCCGCTGTTCTGCGCTTCTCAGCCGCCACAGCACCATCATGCTCAAGCTCAAGGTCGAGGACCGTCCCACGCCAAAGGAGGTCTACAACTGGCGCGTCTACCTCGCCTCCGCCGTCGCAGCATTCGCCGCCGTGGTGCGTCCTCTCCTCCTCCTCGAGCCTCATCCCCTTCGCCCCTTTTTCAGGACACTCACAGACGCTCGGCCCTCTCGCAGTTCATCGGCTACGACGGCGCGTTCATCGGCACCGCCCTCAGCTTCGCCAGCTTCAAGGAGGAGTTTGGGCTCGTCGGCCTGCCCGCCAAAAAGCTCGCCGACATCAGCGCCAACGTCGTCTCGAGCTACCAGGCTGGGGCGATAGCCGGCGTCATCATGTGCGCCTCCTCCTTCCTCGACTCGCTCCCCGACGAGCACGAGCTGACGCCACCCTCTCGTCCTCTTCGTCCCGCTCGCAGCGGCTACCCTGTCGGCATCTTCCTTGGCCGTCGCTGGGGCCTCGTCGGCTCAGCGGTCGTCTTCTCGATCGGCGCCGGCATCATGCTCGCCGCCAACTCGTCGACCGGGCTGGGGCCAATCTACGCCGGGCGCGTTCTCGCCGGCGCAGGCATCGGCGCTGCGTCCAACCTCGCGCCTCTCTACATCTCTGAGGTGGCCCCACCGGCTGTGCGAGGTCAGATGCTCGCGCTGTACGAGATCGGGTGGCAGGGTGCGTCGGCCTTCTCAAGGAGGCTCGTGCGCGAGCGCTGACCCTCTTTAACCCCTCTCGCAGTCGGCGCTGTCGTCGGGTGCGTCCCTCTCGACGCCCTCGTCTATCGTACACGTCCTGATGTTCGTGCTCGTGCAGCTTTTGGATCAACAAGGGCGCGCAGGACAACATCGCCCCGGGCCACACGCAGTGGCTCCTCTCGTTCGCCGTCCAGCTCGTCCCGTCGGGCATCTTCCTCGCCGGCCTCTTCTTCCTCGTCGAGAGCCCGAGGTGGCTCATCCGTCGCGGGCGGCGCGAGGAGGGCCTCAAGAAGCTGTGCTACCTGCGGCAGCTCCCGCTCGACCACCTCTACATGCGCGAGGAGATCGAGATGGTTCGTCCCTCTCCTGCAGCTGTGCACTCGTGCATCTGAAGCTGACGTCGCCGCTCACGTGCACGCAGATCGACGCCGCCATCGAGGAGGACGAGCGCGTGCTCGGGACCGGCTTCTGGGCGCCCTTCAAGGTCTTCCGTAACAAGGCGCTCCTCTACCGCCTTCTGCTGACCTGCGCGCTCTTCGCGTGGCAGAACGGGTGCGTCCGTCTGCCCTGTACGAGCGTGCGAGCGAGCCAGAGCCAGCACTGACGACCTCGCCTCCTCCAGAACCGGCATCAGTGCGCCTCCTCCTCGACCCTCTTCCTCTCTCGACGGTCCCTGACCTTCCTTCCTCCACAGACGCCATCAACTACTACTCGCCGACGATCCTGCGCAAGTACGTGCACCTCCCGTTCAAGCTCTTCTCACGCGACGAGGACCGTGCGCTGACCTTCTCTTCCTCGCGCAGCATGGGCATCACCGGCCAGAACACGTCGCTCCTCACGACCGGCGTCTTCGGCTCGATCAAGTGCGGCCTATCGATCGTCTGGGCGTTCTTCCTCGTCGAGACGATGGGTCGCCGCAAGATGCTGATTATCGGCGCCTGTGGGTCGTCGCTCGCGATGCTCGTCATCGCGGGCATCACCAAGACGGTCGACCCAGTCGCCAACCCTACTACGTCGGTACCGCCGTCTGGCATCGCGAGCCTCGCCTTCCTCTACGTGAGCCGGCTCCCTGCGTCGTCCCCCTCGCCCTCGCCCCTCCTCCTCTTCCTCGCGCCGACGCTGACTCGCCTCGCGCTACAGGTCTGGACCATCTTCTACGCTGTATCCTGGAACGGCACTCCCTGTGGGCTATTATTCCAAGCTCTCCAAGCAGGAGCGGGCCGCTGACCCTTTGCCGTCGTCAGGGGTCGTCGTCGCCGAGTCGTTCTCCGGCTCGATCCAGCCCGTAGCCCAGGTGTTCGGCGCCGGCTCGAACTGGCTCTGTGCGCTGCGCCTCCTCCCTCTATCGTCTCGGACGCACCGCTGACCCGCTGACCGTCCTCGTCGTGCGCAGGGAACTTTGTCATCTCGCGCGCGACGCCGACCATGTTCCTCAACATGGGCGCGTCAGGCTGGGGCGTCTTCTGCTTTTTTGGTCTGTGTACGGCCGCCGCCGTGCCCTACGTCTACTTCCTCCTGCCCGAGACGAAGAGCGTCCCGTGCGTCGGCTCGCTCCTCCTCTTCCTCCTCGATCCCCTTCCTCCCTTGCCTTCACGGGCTCGGCTTCATCCTCGTCTTCGTGCTCAACTCTGCACACAGCTGCTGACGCTCTCTCCCTGTCCTGACAGCCGCGAGGAGGTCGATCGCCTGTTCCGTAAGGGCCTCACGCCGCGCCACGCCAACAAGATGGTCCTCGCCGAGCTCGCCGCCGAGCGCGAGAGCCACACGGGTGCGTACGCCGCGGCGCAGGGTCACGGCTCGAGCGGGCTCGGCTCGGAGAAGGACAAGGGCGAGGAGGAGTTCTTCGAGGGGGCGAGGTCGGCGGCCTGAGCGCGTTCTGCTTCCTCTCGGTTCGGTCTGTAGCTTCCTCGTCAGCTCTCCCTTCTCTTCCTCTTGTACGTCTGCGATGATTCGAGCTCGTTCCCTCCCTTTCTCGCGAGGAGTTTGAGGCTGTGCGCGAGGTCGAGGAGAGGCTGTCAAGTTTCTCCGCCTGCGATATCGCTTCGCCAGGTCGGCTTGCGAGAGCTTCGTAGAGCGACTCGGGCAAGCTACGAAGCGCTGTGCGCTGCTGCAGTAGATAAGCTGCTGTCACTCGGCGCCGGCGGAGGCGGACCTCGTCCTCCCCGCTCGCCCTCGCTCTTCCTCACCACTCGCTGCCACCGCGAGACCGCCAGAGCCACCCAGCATGGCTCCGACAGTGCCTCTCGAGCTCCAGCTCCTCGTCATCGACCTCGCCATCCCTCCCCTCACCCGCAAAAACCTCGGCGCGGTGCGAGCACTGATGAGGCGCGTCCCCCTCGTCAACCGCGTCTGGCGCTCGTACGTCTACGACAAGATCCCCGTCGTGCCCAAGCTCGTCCTGCACGACGTCCAGAAGGACCAGACCGAGCTCGAGCACTTCAAGGAGGTCGTCGAGCACGCCGGCCGGGTGGTCGAGCATTGCGATCTCGATCTGCGCCGGTGGGACGCTACTGTCGTCAAGGAGAGGGCTCTCCAGGCTGTCCTCAATCGCTACCAGACGGCATGGGTCGACCTGCCGAATCAGATCTGCGATTGGCCTTTCCAACATCTCGACAGTGCGTCCTCCTCTCCAAAGCCCTCGCGCCGTCTCGCACGGGTGTAAGCTGACCGACGTGTCTGCCACAGGTCTCACTCGCCTGTACATCGATGACCACCGGTACGAGGACCCGCCGACCCTCGCCGGCGCCGTCGGTGGCCGACTCACCTCCTTTGCGATGGCCAACGTCGACCTCGACCAGCGCGCTTACTTGCGCTTCCCTCTCGTGAAGGCGCTCGTCATCGACAACTGCATGGGCCTCAACGCGAGCTCGGTCTTCAACATGTTCCCCGTCGTCGAGATCCTCGGCGTCCATGCGACCGAGCACGCGGACCGCATGCTCTTCGAGGGCGCCACGACCTACTCGTCGACCGTGCGCCACATCCTCTTCTCCTACAAGGACGACGAGTTTGCCCGCCAGTCGCTCCCCAACATCACCTACCCCTCGACGCTGCGCACCCTCACCGTCCGGCGCCGTCCCGCCCGAGCGAGCCCGCCCACGATCCCGCCCCCGCCGGTCGACGCCGAGCTCGGGCGCGTGCGCGAGGCCTGCGCCAAGAGCGGCACCATCTTCACGGTGATCGAGGCGCCCGAGGACGACTCGGCGTTCGACGTTGAGGCCTGGGCGCTGTCGGTCGGTGGCTGAGGAGGGCGAGGCGGTCGACGGGAGGAGGGCCGTCGAGAGGAGCCAGGGCAGCAGCTTCAGAATGCAGTACACGTCATTGAGCTTGTACGAGCAGCGTGAGAGACTGAGGGGCGAGCGAGCTGAGCCGGCGCAAGGACTCGTCAGAGCCCGCCGCTCGGACCCCTCCTTGCTCGCGCAGCTCTGCTTGCTCAGCGACTCGAGCGCTCTCGGCTCGCTCTTGAGACTCAAAAGGCGTGCCGACGAGCTCATCGGCATGCTCTCGAAGCTCTCGGGAGCCAAGAGCGCGCGCAAGGGAGTGGGTATAGGCTGCAGAGTACATTGCGAGGGGACGAGCTCGCTTTTGGGCATCATGACGAGAGGGACCGAGGGGATCGAGAGATAGAGAGGCACGAGGTGGCGACGATGAAGGTGGAGGAGGTGTGCGCTCGTGCGAGGAGAGAGAGGGAGGCGAGTGGGCGAGGAGGATGGACGAGGGCGAGGAAGGGCGAGTCGAGAGCTTAGTCGAGGACCGACTCGAGCGGGGCGTAGGCGCAGATGCAGAGACGACCTGCGAGGGAGAGAGAGCTGAGAGTCAGAGACGCACTGCCGAGAGCGAGAGCGGGGAGGAAGACGCACCGCCAAACTTGCGGCCGGCGATGGCCTTGAGGGCCGCCGTCGTCTCGTCCTCCTTCTCAAACAGGACAAAGACCTTGCCCAGGTCCTTGACGGCCTCGCTCGCCTTGATGTCGACCTTGCCGCCGGCCGTCTTGACCGGGCGCGGGATCTTGACGTCCTCGACCTTGCCAAAGTTGCCGCACTCGTCCTTGATGTCGTCGACAATGTCGGCATAGTCGGCGTCGTTGGTCAACTCGTCGACGCTCACCATGTTGAGGATCTGGAGCACGCGCGTCGGCTGCGCCTCGCCCTGCATGCCCGCCATGATGCTCGCCGGCGGCGCGCCCGGCGCGCTCGGGATCCCGCCCGGCCCGCCGCCCATCTGGTCGGGGAACCCGATGCCGCTGCCCGGCGGACCGGGCGCCTTGCCCGGCGCGGCGCCGAGCTGGGCGCGCTGCACGACGAGGAAGCGGTCGCCGAGCTCCATGCCGTTGAGGCCCTGGCAGGCCACCTCGGTCACGGCCGGGTCGACGTACTCGCAGAACGCGAAGCCCTGCGTGCGGGCGTGCGTGCTCGAGCGTCAGTGAGAGGGCTCGGCGCTAGGAGGAGCGTGCGCGAGGAGGAGAGAGGGCGAGAGAGGGAGACGGCGGGGAGAGGGGGTCCGTGCGCAGGGGGACGAGAAGGACGCCGAGAGCGAGAGGGGGAGGGCTAGAGGGGGCGCTGTAGAGAGAGAGAGAGGGACGAGAGCGCACCTTGGACTGGCCCGTGCCGCCCTCCTTGACGAGGTTGAACGCGCGCAGCTCGCCAAAGCTCTTGAGGAGCTCCATGACCTGGTCGTCGTTCAAGTAGGTCGGCAGGCCGCCGACAAAGATCTTGTTGACCGTGTCGGGCACGTTGGTCGACACGACGCCCGGGACGTGGGGCGCGACCTCGTTCGGGTCGGCGCCGAGGTAGTCCTTGGGGCGCCGGATCTTGATCGCGCTGTTGGCAAAGACGATGCCGTCGAACGCGAGAGCGTTGGTCGCCTCTTGCGCGTTGCGGAACTGCATGCGGCAAGGAGAGAGAGAGAGTCAGCCGGCGAGCACGAGTGAGAGAGCGAGAGAGCGAGGGAGCGCACCTCGACGAAGGCGTAGTTCTTCTCGTACGACAGGTGGACGCTGATGACGGGCTGGTCGCCCTTGAGGCCGAGGCCCTGGAGGTCCTCGCTCAGCTGGCCGTCGCTCAAGAGGCCGTTGCGCGCCATCTCCGAGTTGAAGAACTGCTGGAGCGACTCCTCGGTCGCCTCGGCGCCGACGTTGCCGACGTACAGGCGGCGCGACTGGCGCGCCTGCGAGCCGATGGGCGCGCCGGGCCCGACGGTGCCGTACACGGGCGGGCGGTAGAAGAGGGGCGGGTTGTCGGTCGTGTCGGCGCCGGCGGGGAGGTACGGCTTGGTCTGGCCGGGGAGGTTGAACATGCCTGCGAGCGAGAGGGGGGAAGAGCGTCAGTCGACGCGCTCGCAGCTCGTCGCTCGTTCGAGGAGGGGGCGCACCCGTCATCTTGGCCTGGGTGGTCGTGTAGGTCTCCATGCCGGGCGCCTTGACGTCCCACGCGGTGAACTGGCGCTTGCGCTTGCTGATCGGGACCGTGTCTTCGGGCGTCGGGCTCCTGCGGCCGCGGTCGTCAAAGCCCTCGAAGACGGGCGCGTCGCGGCCGCGAGGCGCACCTCGGCGCCCTCCTCCTCCTCCTCCGCCGCCTCCTCCGCCGCCGTAGCCACGACCCGGGGGCGGGCCCCTGCGGTCGTACCCGCCGCCGCCGCCGTACCCGCCGCCATATCCTCCGCCACCGCCGCCGCCGTAGCGGTCGCCGCCGTAGCCGCCGCCGCGCGGAGGAGGAGGAGGGCCGCGGTCATAGTCGTCGTAGCCTCGGCTGCGGCGCGAGTCGTCGTAGCCGCCGCCGCCGCCGCCACTGCGCCGACCGTAGTCGCGGTCGCGGTCGCGGTCACGCTCTCGGTCGCGCTCGTAGTCGCGGTCGCGGTCGCGGCGAGACGAGGACGAGTGGGAGCGGTCGTCGTCGTAGCGGCGCGACGAGGAGCGGTAGTCGCGGTCGGTGCGGTCGCCTCGGTCGCCTCGGTCGGGAGAGCGGGAGCGGCGGCGAGTGTCGGAGTGGCGCGAGGAGCGGTCGTCGCGGTTCGAGGTCGGGGGGAGGACGCCGTCGAGGAAGGCGTCGGCCGAGCGGGCTGTGGGCGGGCAGCGGGTGAGCTGGGGCGTGGAGGGTCGAGGGTGAGAGTGTAGGTGCGCACCTGGGTCTGCCATGGCTGAGCGCGGGACAGGGAGAGCGAGAACAGCCGGAGAGGACGAGGACGAGGAGGAGAGGGGAAGCTCGTCTCGGCCCCGACCCTCGCCTCGCCCTCGCACAACAGCCGCAGAGAGCACGCCAGAGCCGCCATGGCCCGCTTTGGCCTCGACTCGGACTCGGACTCAGACGACCCTTCCACCTCGCGCTCCCCCTCGCCGTCCCACTCGCCCTCCGCCTCTCCCTCGACCCGCTCCCGCTCCCACCACGACGACCACGACGAGGATGCGCCCCCTCGAGAGTCGCTCTACGATGACGACAACGGCGACGACGACGACATGCTCTCGGACTCGGGCGACGACGACGACCAGGGCGAGGACCAAGACGACCTCGCCTCGTTGGACCACGCCGACGACGACTCGTTCTCGCGCTCGCCGTCCTCTGCAGCCCCAGAGTCCCGCTCCCACCCTGCCACACGCCGCCCTGCAGCCACCCGCACCCGCTCTAGCGACGACCTCGACCTGTCGCTCAACTCGCCCTCCCCGTCCCCTCCTCCTCCTCCTTCCACCTCTCGCGCCCACCAACAGCGCGCCGCATGGTCCTCGTCCAACCAGCCAAAGCCCCGCCTCGGGCGCACCTCGGCCCTCGAGCCAAAGCGCGCCGCCGTCATGCAGGCCTCGCTCTTCCACCAGCACGCCCACGACGACGACGACGACGGCGACCTCATCCTCGAACCCGCCGCGCTCGATCGCGACCCCAAGCGCACCCGCCTCGCCGACTCGCCCGCACCCACACCCGCACCTGCACTCTGCGCCTCGGTCGGCCCGCAGCCCGTCCCCGCCGTCGACCCGGCCCCGTTCCGCCCGCACCGCACCTACTCGCGCCCGCCGCTCGCCGACTCGGCCTCGGCTCAGAGCCGCGAGCGCAACCTCGTCGATGCCGGCCTCGCCCTCGGCCGCAGCTTCCGCGTCGGCTGGGGCCCGCAAGGCGAGCTCGTCAGCTTGAACGGCGTCTACTCGGCGGCGCGCCGTGGCGGCCCGGGCGAGCAGGGCGCGCCGAGCAACTCGCTCGAGGTCGACAGGGTCCGCCTCGTCGCAGTGCGTCTCGCGTCCTCTCTCTCCTCGTGCGCACCGAGGCTGACTCTCGACCGCGCGCGACAGAGCACCGACCCCGAGTCGTCCCTGCGCCTCCTCAAGCTCCAGCTCGCCCACTCGGACATCTTCCCTCCTGCCGCCGACACCTCGTCGTCCGACAGCAGCACCTCGGCGCCGCTCGCCGTCCCCTCGCCCGACCTGCGCTTCTCGCACTACGCCAACCTCTTCTCGAACCCCGACTCGGCGGCGCGCACCCAGTCGGGCTCGAGCGCCAAGCCCGACCCGGACGAGGCGCAGCTGTTCAAGCTCGCGAGCGTTCTCTTCGACGAGGTGCCCGACCTCGCCCTCCCCGAGTCGGACGGCCCGGGCGCGCCGCCCGTCACGCCGCAGCAGCGCGCCCACATGACGGCGCTGCGCCGCCGCGCCCAGCTCTCGGCCTGGCTGGAGGACGCGACGCGCCCCGCCGTCGAGGTGGCGCTCCAGTCGGCGCCGTCGGGCTCGTCGTCGTCGTCGAAGAGCGGCGCCGCGCGCGTCTTTGCGCTCCTGTCGGGCCACCAGGTCGCGCGCGCGTGCGACGCCGCCCTCGAGAGCGGCAACGTGCGCCTCGCGACCCTCGTCGCCCAGGCCGGCACGGGCTTTGCGCCGCCCGACGCCCAGCTCCAGGGCGACCTCGCGCTGCAGCTCGCCAAGTGGCGCGAGTACGGCGTCGACGCGCCGCAGCTCGTCGACCCGGCGTACCGCCGCGTGCTCGAGCTCGTGAGCGGCAACGTCGGCGTGAGCGAGGGCCGCCTCGGCGGCGACGACGGGCTCGGCGTCCCCGAGACGCACGTCCTCGAGGGCCTCACCTGGGTCCAGGCGCTCGCCGCCGGCCTGTGGTACGCGCCCGACCCGGAGCAGGGCGACGGCGAGGCGGCCGTGCGCGACGCCGTCGAGGCGTACGAGCGCGCGTTTGCGCACGACGAGCGTGTCGCTCAGCCCGTCCCGGCCTACCTCGCCTCTCCCTCCTCCGCCACCACCTCGTCCTCGCCGTCCTGGGCGCCCCTCCCGTCCGAGGTGCGCTCCCCGCCTCGCGCCGGCACGTTCCACCTCCTCAAGCTCTTCGCGTCGCCCGTCCACGCCCTCGAGGACGCGCTCGCGCCGCGCAACTTTGGGCTGGCGCCGACCGACTACCGCCTCACGTGGCACCTGTACGTGCTCCTGTCGCGGGTCCTGCGCCGCCGCGACTGGGAGGACCGCGAGGTGCTCGACGAGGGCGAGGGCGAGGCGATGCGCGAGGAGGGCGCGGGCGAGGGCGAGGGCGAGGGGGCGGCGACGAGGGAGGGCAACAGCGTGACGGCCGACCGCGTCACCGAGGCGTACGCGGCGCAGCTCGAGGCCGTCGGCGAGTGGGACTGGGCCGCGTTCGTGCTGCTCCACATCGAGCTCGAGGACCGGTGCGTCTGTCTTGGACCGCCTCCCTCTCTCACAGCTGCCGTGCAGGTCACTGACGCAGGATCATCGTTGTCTACCTCGAACGCACAGTCGCACCAAGGCGATCAAGAACCTCCTCGCGCGCCACGTCGACGAGCTCGCCGACTCGACCTCGCCGCGCGTCGACTTCCTCCTGTCGACCCTGCACCTCCCCGCCGTGTGGCTCTCGTCGGCCCAGGCCGACACCGCCCTGTGCGAGCCGTCGCTGCGCTTCAAGGCCTACACGCTCCTCCTCGCGGCGCAGCGCGCGCCCGAGGCGCACGCCATCGCGTGGGCCGAGCTCGCGCCCGAGGCCCTCCTCCGCAACGACCCGTTGCTCGTGCGGCGCCTCCTCGCGCCGTTCCACGCCGACGGCGACGCCTCGGCGGGGCACGTCGCCGGGTGGAGCGACGCCGGCGGCGTCTTTGTCGCGTACCTCGACGTGCTCGACCGCGCGGCCGAGGCGCTCCCGCACGCGCTCGACGGGCAGCAGGCGCTCGACGTCGCGCGCGTGCTCGCGAGGACGCAGCGCCTCGCGCAGAGGGCGAGGACCGAGCCGCGCACGAGGGGCAGGACCCAGCTCCGGCTCGCGCTCGACGACATGGTCGGCCGGCTCGTCGTCCTCGCAAAGGCGGCGGCAGGTGCTGGTGCGCCGGCGGTGCGTCTCCTCTCTCAGGCTCTTTACCCTTCCTCCCCATGGCTCGAGCTGACGCCTTGCACGTGCGCGCAGGCTCTCGAGCGTGCGCAGCCGAGCCTCCTCCCCGACAGCGAGCGCGCCACGTGGATCCAGGGCGCCAACAAGGCCTTTTGGGAGGCGAGCTTTGCGAGGGCCGTCAGTGCGTAGTGTGGCGAGGTCGGGCGCAGAGCTTGGCGAGGTAGTCGTGCAAGGAAGAGGTCGTTTTGCCGTCGAGGGCTCGTGCGTCCGCATGCGAGAAGAGAGCTCGAGGGTGGCCTAATCCGAGACGGTCGGCTGCTCCAAGCTTGCAGGCTATCGAGATCAGCTTTGGAGCCTCGCAGGAGCGCGGGCGGTCGCGGATGGGCGAGTTGCGAGTGGGCGGGACTTGGTCGCGGCGCGGGGCGGTGAGCGAGACGGCCCCCTCTTCTCGAACCCTCTCTCGACCCTCGCCGAGCTAGCTACACGGCCACAGCCCGCTCCTAGACTTCTCTACACCACCCCCGACCTAGCCAGCCGGCGCACCAGCCCCTCCTCGTCCGCCGTGCGCCCTCATCGTGTCGACTCGTTCAACAACCCGACCCCGGCTCGCTCGACAGCCATGGAGCGCACGCCGTTCGTGCCAGTGCGCAAGCACAAGCCGTCCAACTCGCCCCCAACCTCGCCCGTGCCGCGCATGCCGCGCTCGCCAGCCTCGGCCGGCGGGTCGTTCCTCGGCGGCCCTCCTCATCCTCCCCTCGGCGCGAGCACCGCCCACAACCGCCTCGCACCACCAGCAACCAGCCCCGACCCCTTCACACCACCAGCCCTCCTCTCGCCCCCGACCGCCGCCCCTCGCATCCGCGCCAAGCTCACCCCCTCGGCCGCGCCCCGCCGCAAGGCCCTCCCCGGCGCAGAGCGCGCCGACGTCCCTCTCGCCGGCGGCGCCTACAGCCCGGTCAAGCTCCGCCCCGCCGTGAGCCCCTCGCCGCTCCTCGCCGCACCCGCATCAGGAGGGTTCGGCGCGTTCCCCAAGGTGACGAGCGCGAGCCTCGCGCAGGCGAGCGAGTGGGGCGTCGAGGCGGCGGCGGGTGGGCTGCAGGGCCTCCAGATTAGCGAGCGCAGGGCCATGACGGGCAAGGGCGCAGGGAGGGACAATGTGCTCGTCTGCGTGCGGTGCGTCCTCCTTCCTCGCTCAACCAGGAGACGGCGAGCTGACGACGCCGAGGACGACACAGTGTTCGCCCGCCTGCGGCCAAGCTCGCCGCCGCCGCTGCGCAAGGAGCCGACGACCGCGCGTGGCAAGTCGACGAGCGCACGGGCAAGCTGCAGCAGTACGCCGGCGGGCCCGAGTACACGTTCGGTCCGCTGCCTCTTCTCCTCTCCTGCACGTCTCTCTCGCCGAGCTGACTCTCTTTCCCCCCTGCGCACAGACTCGATCGTGACGGCGTCGAGGAACGAGGTCGTCTACGAGGAGGCTGGGCAGGACTTGGTGCTGTGCGTCGTCCGCTTTCGCCTTGTCGCTCGGTCGGCGCTGACCCTCGCCCCTCAACCTGCAGCGCCGCCATGGAGGGCTTCGACGCCGTCATCTTCGCTTACGGCCAGACCGCTTCGGGCAAGACGTTCGTCCTCTCCGGCAACGAGGCCAACCCGGGCATCATCCCGCAAGCCGTGTCCGACATCTTCACCTACATCCGCGACGTGCGTCCGCTCCCTCCCTCTCTCCCCTTCTCGATAGCATGTAGCTGACGTCTCGAGCGCGCTACAGCACCCCGAGAAGGAGTTCCTCCTGCGCGCATCGTACCTCGAGATCTACAACGAGTCGCTCAAGGACCTGCTCGACCCGACGGCGGGCCCGCTCAAGGTTCGCCAAGACGAGCAGAAGCGCTTCTTCGTCCACCCGCTGCGCGAGGAGGTCGTCACGACCGAGGCGCAGGTCGCGGCGCTGCTCAGCCGAGGAGCCGACAATCGGCACGTCGGCCAGACCGACTTTAACGAGCGCAGCTCGCGGTCGCACAGCGTCTTCCAGATGGTGCGCTTGTCTCTGTCTCTCACGACCTCCGGCTCGAGTCGCTGACACCCTGCCCTGACGCCCGCAGACGATCGAGTCGCGCGACGACCCCTCTTTCGCTCCCTCCGGCTCGCTCCTCACCTCGCCGCCTGCGACGCCTCGCCGACCCGGCGCCATCCAGACGCCCAACACGCCTCGCCTCGCACCTGGTACCGACGGCGTCGTGCGCATGAGCCGCCTCAGCCTGATCGACCTCGCCGGGAGCGAGCAGGCGACGAGCCAGATGGAGCGGCGCAGCGAGGGCGCCTTCATCAACAAGAGGTGCGCCGGTCTCCTCCTCTTCAGCTTGCACACGATGACCTGCTGATGGACTCTCCCTCGCGCAGCTTGTTGACGCTCGAGAAGGTCATCGCGTCGCTCACGAGCGAGGCCAAGCAGAAGTGCGTCCCTCTCTCGTCCTCGCTCTCGCTGCACTCTCACTGATGACGACGTACCGCAGGCCGCACGTGCCGTACCGCGACTCGAAGCTCACGCAGATCCTCCAGCCGTCGCTGTCCGGCGACGCTCGGGTCGCCGTCATCGCGACCATGAACCCCTCGCCGTCTGCGATCGAGGAGACCAAGTCGACGCTCAAGGTGCGTCGCTCCTGCGCTCGGCTACTCGACGAGGCTGCAGCTGACGCGCCCTGATCGCCGTTCGCAGTTTGCGCAGCGCGTCAAGAAGGTCGTGCTCAAGGCGGTGCAGCACGAGGTCGTCGACGACAAGGCCCTCATCACCAAGTACCGCTCACACGTGCGTCCCCCTCGCTCACAACCCCTCTAATACAACGAGCTGACTTGATCGCCCCGCTCGTCGCCGCAGATCGCCATGCTCGAGGCGCAGCTCAAGGCGACTCTCGACGCTCCTCCGGGCACGCCGTCGCAGGCCGACCTCTTTGCCGATCACAGCCGAGTGCGTCCTCTGCTCTTACTCTCAGCGTCGGGTAACACGAGCTGACTCGAGCGAGCGGGCCTGCGTTGCAGCAGAAGAAGCAGGCCGACCGCGTGCACGACCTCGAGCGACAGGTCGAGGAGTTCCGCTCGCTCTTCCTGACGAGCCAGAACATCGAGAAGCGCCGACTGAGCGTGCGTCACCTCTCGTACCCATCGCTGTCGCCTCGGGCGTGCGCTGACTTGGTCATCTCCCTCCTCGCGCAGGCCCTTCCTCCCCGACCCGTCTCGCCCGTCAAGATGATGCGCCCCTCCTCGCCCTCGAGCACCGACTCGACCCTGCAGGAGCGCGTCCTCGACCTCAAGGACGAGCTCTCGGCCGTGCGCGAGGAGCGTGACGCGCTCTCGGACCGCGTCGCCCAGCTCGAGGCCGACCGCCTCGCCGCCGCCGAGACGTCGACCGACGCGCGCCTCGCCGAGCTCACCAAGGAGAACCACGAGCTGCTCGTCATTGCGCGCAACGCCGACGTCGAGGGCGAGCTGCGGCGGCAGGAGCGCAAGTTTGAGAGGACGCTCGAGCGGCACAAGGTGTACCAGGAGGGCCTCGAGGCGACCCTCGAGCAGGAGCGCAAGGTGCGCCTTCTCCCTGTCGGCGTCTTCCGCCGTGCACTCGGCTGACGCTGTCGTGCTCGCTCGCCCGCAGCGCGTCGCCCAGTTTGAGCGCTTCATCCTCCAACATCTCGCCTCACAGACCGACCTCCTCGCCGGCCGCCGACGTTCCTCAGCCGCCCACCTCCCGACGTCGGCGTCCGTCACGGGCTTCGTGCCGCTCATGGCCGAGTCGCCCGACCTCGACGCCATCTCGCCCGACTTTGTCGAGCTCGACGACCTGCAGGTGCGCTCTCTCTCTCTCTTCCCTCCCGACGTCGCTCACGGGGACGTGCCGAGCTGACGCACCTCTCTCCCTCTCCATGCAGTTCTCCAAGCAAGGCCTCGAGACGATCAAGCGCTCGGGCTCGCGCCTGTTCTGAGCCTGTCGTCCTCTCGTCCCTCTCTCGCCCTTTCTCGCCCCCGTCGTGCTGCCCATGGCGCCGTCTCGTTCATCTTCAGTAGAGCCCCTCATCCTGTTGTACTCGAGCCGTCCCGACGTCCAGCTCGAGCGAGGAGGAGTAGAGCAGGATCGAGAGCAAGCCATTTTCGAAGCGGTGCGAGCGCGACCGAGAGTCGGCGACGAGGTCTGTGCGCGCCTGCCCTCTCTCGCCGGACGCGCAAAAGGGTTCAAGCAGCGGTGCGCAGGCATCCGCGAGCAAAAAGAGACGGCGCAAGGGGGAGGGGCGAGTGGCAGCTGCCCATCGGGGATTTTTGGGGGCGAGTTGCTCCGCGGAATGTCGACCTTCGTCGCAGAGGCTCGTACGGGGGTTTCTAAGGGAAGGCCTGCTATCAAACTGGGGAGGGAGTAGCAACAGATGGACCCGTCAGATGGTGTAACAACCACTGCCGAGGCTGTGATTTAGAACGGGGCCGACCGAGGACTGCTGCCGAGCAAGGAAAGGCCACTTTTCTCAACGCGCGCACGACGCACTCGTAGCTGCTTCACCTTGACCTCTCTCCTCCGCACGCTCTCCTTTGCGCTCGTACCTGCTGCAGACATCTCGACGATTTTATGCTCGACGTCTCGGACGCGAGCGCGACGACCGCGCGACGAGACGAGGGCGAGGAATCAGCTTCGAGAGCGAGGACGAGGGAGCGCGGGGTGGCTCGCCGGCGCTCGAGCCCCCTCTCTCTCGAATGCCCTCTGCAGCTGCTGCCCGACGTGCACTCGAGGTCTTTCCAGTCGTGTCGAGGAGGTCTGTCGAACGGCGTGGTTCCGAGTAGTGCGCGAGCTTCCGAGAGCGCGAGCGAGAGCAAGCTGGTCCTTCTTTGAAGCTTCTTCGCGAACCTCTCGAGCGAGGTCTGCGAGTTCTCGGCGCCCGCTCGAGCCAGCTCACAATGGCGCCCGCTCGAGCCAGCTCACAATGAGCGCTGAAGCTCCCGTCGACGGGGCAGTCTCGAACAGGCCCGAGCCGACGAGACGTCGACGCCGCTTGCACTTACGCTCGAGCCGCTTCACCCTCGCCTCGGTCGCCGCCTCCTGCCCTTCGTGCGGACGAGCTACGCTCCCGTCGAGACTGGCACAGAGCCCAACAAAAAAAAGAATGCTCTGGAACGAGGGGCGAGTGCGAAGGTGGCTGCGGCTCATCGGGATTTCGGGGACGAGGTACTCCGCGGAATGGGGGTTTTCGTCGCGGAGGCTCGCTGGGTTCAAGGAAGGGGAAGTGTGCACCGTCATATGATCTTTCAACCGCTGCACGAGACCAGGTTGTCGCCTGCCGAGGTGGGGCCGACCCGAAGACCGCTACCGAGCAAGGAAAGGCCACTTTTCTCAACGCGCGCACGACGCACTCGCGGCAGCTTCACCTTGGCGTCCCTCCTCCGCACGCTCTCCTTTGCGCTCGTTTCTCCTGCAGGCATCTCGACGATTTTATGCTCGACGTCTCGCACCCGAGCGCGACGAGCGTGCGACGAGAAGAGGCTGAGAAATGGCGCCGAGAGCGAGGACGAGCTGGCGCTGGGTGGCTCGCCGGCGCAGCTGCGCCTGCAGCAGGCAGACTCTTGGCGTTAGAGGGTAGGAAACGAGGCAGCAGTACCGCATGTATCACTGCGAGGTGTGCGAACTGTCGCTGTTCAAGCGTGCGGCGAGCGAGAGAGTCGGAGGCCAGAGCTCGTGCGAGCCCCTCGGCGGCCGAAGCTGCTGCAGGAGCGTGCAGCATCGGGAAGCAAGATCGTGCTCGCCGCATATCGGCGAAGAGTCGGAGAGGTATAGCTAGAGGCGGACGACGCCCTGCCCGTTCGCGCCGACCGAGCAGAGCGAGAGAAGCGAGCGGAAGGCTGCGGCCGTAGCGAGAGGACAGGTGCGCTCTGCGCGGCGTAGACAGCAGCTAAGCTGAGGCTGCCTGGCGTGACTAGGCGAGGTCCTGGCGCGCTGTAGGTGCAAGGCGAGCTCGAGGCGGAGGAAGGAGCGGAGGTGGAAGGTGGGCCCGCGGCGAGGTGGCGGGTGGGTGAGCAGGGGCTGCCCGGCTGGGATAGAACCCGGCGCGAGAGTGCTGTGCGCCTCGGCCACTCAGCAGAGCGAGGCGGAGGAGCAGGACGAGCGGCGTCGTCCTCATCTCCTCCTCCTCCCCCGCACTCCCGCCAGCGCTCCCACCCGCGCCTGTGCGTGGATCGACTCGCTCTACCCGCTTTACCGCCTCAGAAGACCCGCCACACAAAGTCATCGCGCCTCGAATGACCGGCCCCGTCCTCCCCTTTCCGCTGCACCGCCCCACTCGCCGACCTCGACCTCTGGCTCAAGCCGACGCCTCGCAGCAGTGCAGCAACCACTTGCGGGTGCTCTCAGAGCTACGTGCGACACCGTACATCTCTCCGCGACCCGCCTAGCCGAGGTGCGTCCCCCTGCCCCTCATCCCTCCCTCCTCGCGGCGCCTCGCTGACCCAATTCACCTCGCCCGGCCCCAGATCCACCTGCTTTCGCCTTCGAAACTGGACAGCGGCGCCCCTGCCGATGTAGGCGAGGTCGGGCGGGTCGTGCGACACGAGCGCGTGGGCGCAAAGTCGACGCCATTGTCGGACACGGTGCGTCGTCCCCCTCCGCCCACTCGTCCCGCCTACTGGCAGCTGAGATCGCTCTACGCTTCTGCAGATATTCACGATACGGACTTGGAGCATGCACCTGCAAGCTCGTCGCCATCTTGTGCGTCCCCTCCCCGCTCCTCATGCTCTCCCCTCTCCCTTCGCTCGGTAGCCCTTCGGCTCTCGCAACGCCTCGTTCTCTCGAGTAGGCCCCTTAGAATTAGCTGACGTCTTCATGGTCCGCAGATCGACGAGCCGTGTGCTGCATCCCGCCGCTGCAGCCCTTGGCAGCAACAGCTGCTTCCTCATCCTCGCACTGCGTCCCTCTAGCCTCGCTCGAGCGGCGCCTACATCGCCTGCGCTCCTGTCTCTCGAGGTCCCCGCTGACGATCATGCTCTCCCTGCAGCCTCGCTCGATGCGTGAATGCCCTCGTCGTCGTCATCCACAGCCCTACCTCACCGCTCCGCCGACTCGCCGCCTCGTCTCCCCGCCCGAGCTCCTGTCGCCCTTGCCGCCTCGCCTCGCGACTACCGCAGCAAGCTATCTCGACGAGTACCCGCTGTACGCTGCGACGCGCCCGCCTCGACTCGTCGGCGCCGCACCAGCAGCCGCCTCCCGACTCGCCCCGAGCGGCCTCGACAGCGCTCGGCACAGCGCTGCGCTCTGCGCCTCGCCTTTCTGCGCGTCCTAGTAGGATGTGCACATGGCGCTCGAGGACGAGAAGTGAGCTCGGCAGCGCCGGAGGTCGGCGTACGAGGCCAGCGCGCGCGAGCCGAGGAGGCGGTCCGGGCGGCGCGAGCGCGCAGGAGGGCAAGAGGGGCCGCAGGTAGGGGTGCCCGCACCTGCACGCACACGTAAGATGGTCCATGACGATCGTCGGCGAGAGGCAGAGCGAGCGCGAGAAGGAGAGCGTCTGAGAGCAGCTTTTGGCGAGAAAAAGGTGCGCAAGGTCGGGGGCTCGAGCGCTCGAGTCGCCTCTCGGAATCTCGGTCGTCTGCTACGAAGCTCGCTCTGGTCGTGCCCTGGATAGAGAAGCTCGAGCTCGCGGCGCGCGAGAGGGCAAGGGGCGCTCGAGGCGGCCCGAGGTCGAGAAGGCGCTCGCCGTGAACGCGCCTTTCTGTGCTCCTGCCTTCTGAACGCAAGCTCCTGAGTCGCCTGAACGCGCGTTCATGATGCGCTGATTGCGACCGAGGCGGCGAGAGCGGCGCTTGCGCCTGGGGGAGCTTCCCGCGAGCAGCTCCACGACGCGTCGTCCCTCCTTTCCTCTCCCTCGCTCAGCTCTTCTCGCTCCTCGCACTCGCACATCCAGAGCCTACGATAGCATGAGCACCGATCCTCTGCCGTCTACGACTACCTCGTCCGAGCCTCCCCTCGCTCCGTGGGGCGACTTCGAGCGCTTCGCGTCGCCCGACCCCGACTCGGTCGAGGTCGACGAGAACCCGTTCATGGGTGCGTGCAGCCTCTCCTGAGGACTCTCGAGCATCCACTGATACCCATGAACCCTGCCTGTAGTGCGTCGCAGCCCAAAGAAGCGCTACTTCGAGACGAGCCCGCCCGCCGCCCTCGAGGCCTCATCCTCGACGGGTCGCCCCGGCGCGTACGACGAGCGTGAGGGTGCGTGGCGCGAGCCTGACTGCAAGATGTACCCTTCCTCGCTGACGCTACCCTCACGCGTCTGCAGCAAACGACCCTCACCTCGAGTCGCCGACCAAGCGGTCCCGGATCGAGCCCTCAAGCATGGACGCCGGTGCGCTCCACGTCCATCTCCCTTATGCCTCGTCGGGTGCATGAGCTGACCCCCTGCCCGATAGACACCAAGCAGCACCGACCCGCGACCCCGCCGACCGCTCCTCCTACCGAGCGCGACCCGGTCGAGCTCCCCGTCAAGCCGACGTACGACCCGTACGACTCGCGCTACCAGCCCGGCGGCCCACACACGCCCACCAAGCGCCACCCTCGCGACGACGGCCCCACGACGCCGACCGCCTCGGCCGCCGCCCTCAAGCACGAGGCCGAATTGCGCGCTCGCGCCCTCGCGTCCATGACGCGCCGCGCGGCCAAGCTCGGCGTCTCGAGCCCCGGCTCGGCGTCATCAGCAAAGATTCAGGAGCCCGGCACGACGGCGACCGCGCGCAGCGAGTACGGCGCGCCGCCGCCGCCGCTCATTTTCGCCATTCGCGGCGCGGCGGCGGCGGCGGCGGCGACGGCTTCGGCGCCCAGCGCTGCCCAGATCGAGTCGGGCGGCGAGAAGCAGCAGCACGAGCAGGCCAAGGTGCAGCTCGAGCGCGCGCACGGAGCGCGCGGCTACCTCGGCGCCGGCGGAGGAGGGCCTACGAGCCAGCGCGAGAAGCTTGCACAGCTCGGCACAGCGCAGCTCGCCGCCGAGCCGAGCAGCAGCAGCAGCGGCGCGCGCAAGGGCGAGCAGGTGGTCGTGAGCGGCGACCAGGCGTCGAGCCTCGGTGACGTGGCGGTGACGCGGCGGTCCTCGCCGACATCTCGCCGACATCTCGCCGACATCTCGCTCGCGACGAGCGCGGCGACGAGCGCGGCGACGAGCGCCGGCTCGGCGACGGCGTCGCGCGAGTCGTCTCCGGACTGGTCGCCGACGCTGTCGCTCGCCCTCGCCGCCGACCGCGACGACCTCGACCACCTCGACCAGCTCGGCCCCCTCGACGGCGACGACAAGACGCCGTCCGCCGCCCGCAGCGCACCTCGTAGCGCCCCGACCAGCTCGTGCGGCGGCATCAGCGACGCCGCGCCCGCGAGCGACCCTCGCCCGACGCCCGCCCTCCCGGCCCCGCCCTCGAGCCTCGCCGTCGGCCAGGGCGCCTCGGTCGCCCCGCTCCTCTCGCCCGTCGTGCGCGTCGACGCGGCGACACAGACCGAGGCCGCGCCGTCGACACACGCGCCCGAGGGCGAGTCGGCGCTCGTCGTCGCCGGCGAGGCGCACGAGCCTGGCCCGGCGGCTGCGGGCGGAGCGGCGCCGTCGTCGCGCCCGCCGTCGCGCCCGCCGTCGCCGTCGCCCGAGCCGCCCGCGCTGCCCGGTGCTTGGCCGGGCGGCGAGGCGAGCCAGATCGAGGCGAGCTCGGAGGCGAGCTCGGCCGGCGAGGCGGGGGCGTTTGCCGCCGTTGTCGGCGTCTTGCGCGAGTGGGCGACGGGCGAGGGCGGCTGGGGGCGTGAAGGTGGTGGTGGCGGGTCGACTGTCGAGGGCGCGGCGGAGGTCGAGGCGGCGCCGGAGGAGGACTGAGGGCGTGGTCGAGGGGGAGGGGAGGGCGAGGGCGAGGTGGTGAGGGGCGAGGGGCGAGGGGCGAGGGGCGGGGGCTGAGGGTCTTTATGTGCCAAGAGGGCTTCTTGAGCTTTGCGCGAGTATCTTGCAAGCATGACTGGTGTGCTGTCGAGCTGTCCGAGGCAAAGTTGGGAGCAGCGGCGATTTGAAGCGGGGAGGCGAGCGCGAGCGGTGAGGGTCGCCCTTGGTCCACCACGGCCTCCTGGCGATGCGAGCTGGTGCAGGCTAGCCACACACCAGCAGTATTTGCACCTGTGCACCACCCGAGCTCTTCCCGCACCGCCCTCGGCTCGTCCTCGCCCCTCCTCGTCCACCTCGAGCTCGATCTCATCTCTCACTCGACCCCGCTCCTCGTGCACCACCTTGTGCCGCCGTACACGCTGTCCGACTGGTCCTCAAGCATCGTCAAGCTTGGCTCGGCACAGCGCAATCATGCCCGGTGGCCGCCGCTAGCGACTGTGGCCCCCCCTCGACCTCGCCCTCGTCCTCGACCTCGACCGCCTCGCGACACTTCGCCCTCTCCACCCTCCGGCTCTGCCAACATCCTCGAAGCCGTCCAACGCTCTTCATCTCCCGACCAGGGCGGGCATCCTCGACGTCACCTACGCCGAGGCGTCCCCCAACCGACCTCGACCTCGAGTCTGGCCTCGACGACCCTCGTCCCGCAGGTTCCAGCACTGCGGCGCGAGGGCGACATTGACACAGCGAGGGCTCTAGCTGACCGATCTCGTCCACCCTGCGGCGCCTCGTTCCTCACGCTCGTCGCGCCCTGTGCGCCTTCCTCGACTCACAACTCGGTCGGCGACCGCGAGCCTCGTCCCGCATCCTCGACCGCCTCGAGCACAAGTCGTCGGTCCACGCTTTCTTCGCCTGCAGATGCGTCGATCACCGATTTCGGGCGCGACTCGTCGCACGCATTCGTCGGCGGCGAGCAGGTCATGCCGTTCCTCCCTCTCGCTCCGCTTCTCTCCCGCTCGTAGACTCTCCTGCACTGCACTCTCGCCTCGCCTTCCACTAGTCCTAGCGCAGAGAGCTGCATCCTGAGGCTCGACTGAGAGCCTGAGCTCGCGAGAGCGAGAGCGTGAGCGTAGGCGAGAGCGAGTCGGTCTCCGAGAGCTCGAGTGCGAGGTTTGCCCGAGCTCCTCCCTGCGCTTCGCTCGAGACAGCTCACAGTGAGCTCGCAAGCTCCGCGACGGGGCGGCTTCGAACAGGCCCGAGCCGACGAGACGTCGATGCCGCTTCCACTCGCGCTCGAGCCGCTTCGTCCTCGCTTCGATTGCCTAGCTTCCCTCGGGCGCCTGCTCTCAGGGCATCGTGCGTCGGCGACCGAGGGGCAAAGCTGTAGCAGACACGCAGCAAAAAAGATGTGTGCGAGTGAGGATGGTTGGAGGTGACAGCGGTCAATCCGGCTGCTCTCTCGGGACGAGGTCCTCTGCGGAATTGCTTCGAATTTTCATCGCGGAGGCTCGGTGCGTCGTTCGTGGCTTATGTTAGTGCCTTTTGACGGTCTTAGCAGAGCTGGTAAGGGGACCTTCATGCGAGCCAACGCTGTCGGTTTCCGGTGTTCGAGGTGGAGCCGAAGCGGGGAGTGCCACCGAGCAAGGAAAGGCCACTTTTCTCAACGCGCGCACGACGCACTCGTAGCTGCTTCACCTTGGCCTCCCTCCTCCGCGCGCTCTCCTTTGCGCTCGTTTCTCCTGCAGGCATCTCGACGATTTCATGCTCGACGTCTCGCACCCCAGCGCGACGAGCGCGCGACGTGAGGAGGGCGACAAACGGCCTCGAGAGCGAGAACGAGGGTGCGCGGGGTGGCTCGCCAACGTACGACGAACCGCTCGGTTTTCTGCTGCGCTCCTGCTCGGTGCTCGGGCGTCATGCTCTCGAGTCGAGATCTGCTGCTGTCGAGCTCAGAGAGCTGGAGGAGGAAGACGAGGGAGGTCGAGGCGCCCTCGCTCGGAAACCGCTCTCAGATCGCCTGCTCGTGCTCTTTCCTCGAGGGTGCATGCACAGGTTCTCGGGAACGCGCACGGTATCTTGCAGCTCTCCGAACAGCTCAACTACGGCTGCCGTGCTCTGCACGAGCCCAGAGCTCCCTCATACGCGAGCCTTGACCTTCCACCCGTCGTCCCACTCCCTGCGCACCTCGACGCCGTACTTGGCGCACACCTCGCGCCCGAGCCTCGCCAGCTCGCCCTGCACCTGCTTGTCCGTCACCGCATCGCGGTCGCCCAGCTCCTCGCGCTCCCGGACGGCCCGCCTCGCGTCGTCCGTCGCGCTGCGCACGAGCCCACTCCTGAGCGCTGCGGCGACGTTCGACTCGCCGCGCAGGCGCTCGAGGAAGTAGACCGTCGAGAAGAGCGCCGCGTCGTCGGGCGCCGAGGAGGAGAGCTCCTGCACCTGCATGTTGCGGCGGCGAATCGCGATCGACGGGTCGGCGACGGTGAACGGCACGATGGGCACGCGCGAGTGCGGTTGGACGGCCTGCGGATGCACAAGAGCGTCAGCACCTGTCCCAGGGCTGCGCAAGAGCAGGTAGAAGAAGAGAGAGAGCTGCACTAGAGCTGGGCAAGGGACGAAAGAGGGCGAGAGAGGATGACGCACTGCTGCACGCTTGTCCTCCTCGAGGAGCACGGTCGACCTGGCTCCAGCCTCGACCGAGATCCCGAGCTCGAGCTACACGCCGTTGAGGTCCGTGTCCGTCACGACGTCTGCGCGGTAGTCCTCGTCGCGCAGGTTCATCGTCTCGCGCGTGAAGACGAGCTTGAGGACGTCACCATGGTCGGCACGAGGACGATAAGCGCCGTCGTCATCGATCGAGGCCGCCGGGACGACGAGGCCGATGGCGCGCAGGAGCGCGAGGACGTTGTAGGCGCGCGCGGCGGAGTAGACGACGACCTGGATCTCGCGCTCGCCGGCGCCGCGGCCCGCCCGTCGCCTGCAGCCGACCTGCGGCAAAGTAGGTACAAGAGGAACGTGCTGAGGTACGGGCGGACGATCGGGTTGACGCTGCCACGAGCCGTCCGCTCGGGCCGAAAGAGGACCGTCTCGTTGAGCGAGAGGACGACGACGAGCGGGTCGATCTTGGCGGCACCAGTCGACGAGACCTTCTCCGACGTGGCCGAGGCGACGTCAAGGTAGTCGTGCGAGGGCGCAGGCGGCGGGATAGACGGCTCGGTGCGGTTGCGAGGGGGGTCGCTGAGCAAGGAGACGGCGCGCGAGAGCGACGACGTGTTGAAGCTCCTCGGCGGGTGGTTGCGGCCGGGTCCGGGCGTGTTGCGCATGACGAGGCGATCCAGGATCAAGACATGGCGCTAGGTAGTGTATGTCATAGGAGGTGGCGGTGAGGCGAGGGGGTAAGGAGAGGTCGAGAGGATGCCGTCGAGCGGGGAAGAAACTCGTCGGGCTAGCGACGGCATAGACGGGCGAGCTGCGGGGATACAGGCACTGGGATCAGCTCTGCGGTACCACTTGTCGACCTCAGCCATGCTCAAGGTCCGGGGAAGGGCTTCATCGCCGGGCGAGAGTGGGGAGGAGGACGAGGAGCACACCTCGACAACGACGCGCTGTGTGAGGGCGACAACTGGCTGGGGACAGTTGCTGGAGGATCGAGAGCGGGCAGCTTGTGCCAGTACAGCCAGGCAGAGCGTATGGAGCAGAGCGGACGAGCCGCCCTCCTCGTCCTCCTCCTCCCCGCTCCTCTCCTTCGCCTCCCTCACTTTCGAGGATGCTGCATGGCTGCACTGCATGCTCGGTGGGTGCAGCTACCGGCGAGCCGGCCTTCCGTCCAGCTCGAGCCGCTTCCCGCCTCCGCCTCGAGGTCGCGTCGCCCCTCCCTCCGAGCCGGCCCACCGCTCGCCACCTCGAGCCCAGGGCACTACGGGCCAGAGACGATGAAGGCACTCGAGCTCTCTGAGTGCGCATCTACGCTGTCGATCGCACTCTCCACGGTGGCTTGCGCTCGCAGTTCCCACTCCCCCACCTCGCTTCCGCCTCCCGCTCGTCGCGTCGTGCCGACGCACCACAAACAACGACTCGGAGGGGGCGGGCCAGGTAAACGCGTCGCGTCCGAGGGCACCAGCATTCCAGAGCGTGATGGGCGTGTGACGACCTCGCCCCTGCGGCCCTCTCGCTCTCTCTCCCTCCTTCTCACCACTTTGCGCACCTCTCGCCCAAAGTCCCCCCTCGTCTACGACCATGCCTCGCGCTACCTCGTACTTCGTCCTCTTCAGCACTCGCAAGCCTATGCGCCTGCGGGCAGCGCCCTACCCTCTCCTCGCCGACCCTCGCCTGGCCGTCCGAGAGGCCCACCTCAACCACGGCCTCGACCTGCGCGACCTCGCCGACCTCGGCAGCCTCCCGCTCCACCCCTGGCTCGTCAAGGGCGGCTCGCTCGCCTTCCAGAAGCTCGCCGCCGCCGCCGCCACCGCCGCCACCAAGAAGTCGTCGCTCGTCGCCTCGACCATCCGCTCCAACCGCCGCGCTCCCTCGCCGCAGCCGGTCCGCCTCAACAAGCGCAAGTTCGACGACTCGGACGAGCACGACGTGCTCCCCGAGAAGCGCATCAAGTGCGTCTTCCTCTCCTCCTTCTCCTCCTCCTCGCCCCTCCCCCACCTACCACCCGACGCGTCCCGCCCCCTCTCGGCTCGCCGATCTGCGAGCGGATCCTGACCTCTCTCCTCCTCCTCGCCCTCGACCCGCACGCAGGCTCGACCTGACGCGCTGGACCTACCGCAAAGCCTCGATCCCCATCCGCAAGCCGGCGCTTTCGGGCGAGGAGCTCGACTCGTCGACGACCTCGACCTCGACCACGACCACCTCGTGCGTCCTCGCCTCTCCAGGTCTCTCTAGCGCACCTGCTGACCTCGATCGCGCTCGTGCCGCAGGACCGACTCGGACGACGACGAGGCCAAGAAGCTCGAGGCCGCCATGGCCCGCTACCGCAAGCTGTGCGTCCTCGCTCCTCCGCTCCCGCTCGTCTCCCTCCCAACCCACAGCTGCTAACGCCTCGACGATGCACCTGCAGCTGCGAGATCGACCAGATCCTCAAGGCCGAGAAGGAGCGCCAGGCGGCCGTCACCTCGAACCTCATCGACCACCTCAACGGCCTCGAGAACGTCTACCTCAACCTGTGCGTCCCTCTCTCTCCCTTGCTCTCTTGCGCCGCAGCCCCCTCTGACGCTCGAGAACTCCTCGCAGCGCCTTCATCGGCGGCAACCTCGCCGCTCCTCCAGTCGACCCGACGCCGACCCAGCCCAAGAAGAAGACGTGCGTCGCCGTCCCTCTGCACCGCTCGTCTACTCGGCAGCACCTGCTGACTCTCTTCTGCACCTTCTACTCGCAGGTTCGCCACGACCTCGACGCGCCTCACGTACGAGGAGCGCTTCCCGGACGCCGACTACGTCCCCGAGGACCTCGCCGACCAGTTCGCGACGCCGGCCGAGGTCCGCCGCTCCCACCGCATCGCCTCGCGCCGCAAGCGCATCGGCGTCGAGCCGCTCGTCGACCTCTCGGACTCGGACTCGGAGGGCGGCGACGAGGGCGAGCTCGCACCGCTCGAGCTCTCGTCGGACGACGAGGACATCAAGCCCGTCCTCCCGCGCCCGGCCATGACCGAGCGCCGCAACAAGCGCAAGATCAAGGCGGCGCCGATCATCCTCTTGGACTCGGAGGACGACGAGCTCGCTGCGCCGGTCAACAAGCGCGCACGGTCCGTCTCTCTCTCCCTGCTCTCCTCCTCCTCCTCCTCGACGACTCGACGCTGACGCTCGCGCTCACCTCTCGCAGGACGGCGTCGCCCAAGCTCAACTCGGTCAAGCGCGAGCTCATCGACTAGGTCCACCTCAAAGTGCGCTCGGACCCCTTCCTCTCGCTCGTTCGCGCCTCTCGCTGACTCGGCTCTCGCTCTCCTCAGCGCTATCGCCGCCGCCACCACCACCACCACCACCACCTCGATCGACAATCACGCCCTCGCCTCGTCGTATACCACGAGCAGTACTCTGTGCCTCAGTCGACCGCACCAAGATCGTCCTCGCGACTTTCGCCACCTCGTCGTCCTCGTCGTGCAGTGCCGGCTCCCGCCGAGCGTCCTCCTCTTCGACAGGGCGCCGCGACCGTCATGGTGCGCTCGGTCTCTCTCTCCTTGATGCGCTCGCCGTGACGCGGACGCTGACTCGCCCCTCTCGCGCCCGCAGCTCTCCCGCACGACGCCGTTCGACCGCCCTTGCTGTGCAGACCCTCGAGGAACGACTCGGGTTCGCCAGCTTTAGCTCGACCGCCTTCTCGGCCTCGTCGCAGCAACCTCAACCTCAACATTCAACTCGTCAAGCTGTGCCGGCGCCGCCGCCGGTCCTCCTTCTTTTCCACCCGGGTGCCGCGACCGTCCTGGTGCGTCCGCTCTCTCCTCTGGTCGAGCCGCGTCGTCGCACGGCCTGACTCATCTCCTTCCTCGCAGCCCTCGAGCAAGACGCCGTTCGACCATTCTCGCCGTGCAGACCCTCGAGGGACGACTCGGGTTCGCCGGCTTCCTCTCGACCCGACTTTTGCGACACGGCGTGCTCTCACTATACGCGCTAGGGAGTACCGTAGCTGTTCAGGAGTGCTATCATCTTCTTTCACCGCATCCTGGGTCGTCTCGAGAGGGAGAGAGAGCGAGAGCTGGACGGCCTTCTCAGGTCGGGGAGACTCTCGAGGAAGTTCGCGCAGCAAGCTGGTTATGCCCAACGACATTCACAGAGCTCCTCGAGAACGCCAGTGCTACGCTTTGCTTGCAAACCGTCGTCTGGACGGAGGATGAGAACATGCGGAGGAAGAGGTCCGTGCGCTTGAGCAGGCCGGCCGGCTCGCTCGCTCTCGCTCGTGAGGAGGCGGACAAGGGCCCGATGTGGGTAGACTAGCAGCGTCATCTCATCGAGCAGCCTGAAAGAGGCGCTCGAGCTGCGTACCCCTCGTCGGCTTCAACGGCTCGTCAGTCTCCTCAAGTCGAGCCGCCTCTCGCGCAGCGAGGCAAATGGGTCGAGACAAAGGGCTGATCAGTCGGCACAGGCAGATCTAGAGCTCTGGTACCGCTCCCGCACACGGCTGCGCGCCCCTCGACGCCTTGCGCACCTTCTCGCTCCACTCGCCGTCCCACTCCCGGCTGATCTTGACGCCGTACTCGGCGCAAACGGCTCTGCCTTTCCTCGCGAGCACCTCCTCCACCGCTTCCGCCGTCACCTCGGCGCTCTCGACCCTGCGCTCCTTCATGCGCACCTCGCGCCGGGCCTCGTCCTCGGCGCGCTGGACGAGCCCGCTTTTGAGCGCTGCGGCGATGTTGGACTCGCAGCGCAGGCGCTCGACAAAGTAGATCGTGCTGAGGAGGGTCGTGTCGTCGTGCATCGAGGAGGGAAGCTCCTGGATGCCGTCGTGGCTGAAGGCAGAGCGAGGGTCGTCGACGGCGAACGTCCGGATCGGGAGGCGCGAGTACGGCTGCGAGAACTGTGGGCAGGCAGGAGCGTCAGCGTTGTTCTCAAGGGCATGAGCAGGACTCGGGAGAGCTGGGTGAGCGAGAGCAGGAAGGCCAACGTACCGAAGCATGGTCGCTCTCGTCGACGAGGACGGTTGTCCTCGTGCCCTCGGTGACGTCGAGCTCGAGCCCGCGCCAGGCGATCGCCAAGTCCTTGATGACGACGATGTCGCGGCTGTAGTCGACCTCGTTGAGGCCCATGAGCTCGCGCGAGAGGACGAGCCGAACCAGCGCACAGGCCTCCTGGCCGACCTCGCGCTCGCGCTCGACGCCGTCGCCGCCCTCGTCGGCACCGGTGCTCGCAATGCGGATGCCCTCCAGCATGCTGACCATGCGTGGGTCGCGCTCGAGGCCGATGGCGCGCAGCAACGTGGAGACGTTGTGCGCTTTGGCCGCCGAAAAGACGACGATGTTGATCTGGCGCGCCGTAGTGTCGAGGGCCTGGCGGCACAGGTACGAGAAGAAGGTAGACAAGTAGGGGCGGACGATAGGGCGGATGCTGCTGCGGGCCTGGCCGCGGACCCGGTACAGGAGCGTGTCGTTGAGCGACAGGACGACGACGAGGGACTCGAGGTGCGCGGCGGCCTGGGCTGACGGGAGCGTGACGCCGCTCTCGCCTGCGACGGCGAGGTACCGTGCTGAGGGCGGAATGGGCGGGACCGAGGGCTCGACGCGCTCGCGCGGCGGCTCGGGGCGAGGAGGACCGCTGACTCGGTGCGAGTGGCGGACGCCCCAGAAGGCGAGCGGCGACGAAGTAGCTCGAGCGTCGGCGAGTCCCTGCAGAGCAAGGCGAGGATCAGCACACGCAGGCTAGGAAGGAGAGCCGGCTCGAGCAAGACGCACCCCGAGAAGACGCTGCTCGGCACGAGCCGTCACCTCGCAAGAGGCGCAAGTCGGCGACGCCCAGTTGATGCGCCCCGAGCTGAACGAGAAGCCGCAGGTGCGGCAGCTGTAGGTCGACGGCATGCTGGACGAGCTGGTGGCGAGAGTCGAGGCGCAGGCGAGGCGGAGAGGACCGAGGGCGCGAGAGGAGACGAGCGCGAGGTCGCTGTCGCCGGCGCTAGCGATCTCGGACAGACGAGTTCGCGTCGGCCTGAGCAACTCGGAGAGAAAAGTGCGCGGCGGACAGGGGCAGGCGACAGACAGGAGGCCGGCTCTCGGCGAGGAGAGCGGGGTCGAGGTCCGCGGCGTCTCCGCCGCGCCCGGACCTCGTCTCGAGGATGAGGACGAAAGAGGGCGTTGCAGAGAGGAGTGGGTACAACAGGCAGGACGAATGGCTGTACAAAGTAGGCGGGTGGCCGAGCACGGGATCAGCGACTCGCGCCGGCTGCGACAGCGCTGCGGGCAGGTCGAGGAGGAGAGGGTCAGCCAGACGGCCTCGCGGCGGACTCTCGCAGACAAGGAAGGACACGCACTTGGTCCTCGTCAGGTTGTCAATGTCTGCGAGGCAGCAAGAGGTCTGGTGAGCGGGCGAGAGGGCGGAAGAGGACGAGGAGGGGAGGACGCACAGGTCTGGAGGGTCGCGTTCTCGGCCTTGAGCTTCTCTGCCTCGCCCTGGACCTCGCCGACTCGCTGAAGAAGAGCTGTGCGCAGGCAGCAGAGCAGTCAGCGGCAGTGCGCGAGAGAGAGCGGTTCCCCCACTCAGGGTGAGGACGAGGCGAGGAGGACGAGGGCAGGGTCGCACCTTTGAGGCCGTCCTGGCGGCTGATGATCTCCCTGTGGATAGCAGGAGCACTATCAGCACGCTGCACGGCCCACAGACGAGCGAGGGAGAGGACGGACTGGACGAGGGCCTCCTTCTCGGCGACGTCTGCTGCGCTGAAGCTCTCTGCTGGATCGGCGACGGCTGGAGGCGGTCCCCAGGCATTGTCTGCGTCGACCGAGCTGGCGTGCGGTCTGCTCATGGTGTGTAAGGGGGCGAGGACGAGGTCGACGGCGCGAGAGCTGGGTTCGCTCATCACCGTTCGCTCCCGCCGCGACCACCAGCACCAGCTGCGCCAGACACGAGCTAGGCTCACTCGACAGCCTTGTAGCTCCCGCCCCATCCACGCCGCACCCTTCCAGCCGCTGCCGCCCGCTCGCTGCACCGCCCTCTCCACTTTCTTTCGGATCCCATGGGCGCTCAGCAGTTCGACAGCGCAACCTACCTGCGAGGGCTCGGCTGGGCAGGTCCCGGCTCGTCTCTCAACAACAGCGCAGGCGGCCGCGCAAAGCCCGTCACCGTCGTCCAGAAGAAGACGCTCTCCGGCGTCGGCCGCGACCGCGACACCTCGTTCGCCTGGTGGGACGCCGTCTTTACCAGCGTCGCCAAGAAGGTCACGGGCGACAAGGTGCGTCCGTCCTGCGCCTGCCGCGAGGGCGAGCCCAGCCGCTGACGCCTGCCCCCCTCTCCTCGCTCCCTCTCCGCCGTCGCTCGCGCTCGCAGACCGAGCACCACCGCACCTCGACCGGCATCCTCTCGCACCGCCCTCCTCCTCCCGACGGCAACGCCTACGAGCCCCTCACCGACATGCAGAAGAGCGGCCTCAACCTCGACGCCATGGCCGCCGTCAAGCTCGAGCTCGCGCGCCGCCAGCTGTACAGCGGCTTCCTCCGCGGCACCGCCCTCAGCGGCTCGGGCGGCGACGACGACAAGAAGGACGAGAAGCGCGGCAAGGAGGATGCCGTCGCGTCGGGCGCGGGCGAGGCCGCCGCCGGATCGTCCAAGAAGCGGAAACGCGACTCGGCGTCGGCGGCGGCGGGCGGCGACGAGCGGGCGGCGCGCAAGGAGGAGAAGCGCAGGAAGAAGGACGAGGACAAGGCGGCGAGGAAGGCGGCCAAGGCGGCGCGCAAGGGCAAGGCGCGCGCCGACGACGACGACGATGAGCGTGCGTCGGCACCGGTCGCCGCCGTCGTCGTCGAGGAGACGGTCGAGGTGGCGACGACATCGACGCCCGTCGTCGAGCCGACACCGGCATCGCTGTCCAAGGAGGACCGGCGTGCCGCCAAGAAGCTGCGCAAGCAGCTCGAGGCCGACTCGACCTCGACCTCGGCCCTCGCCTCTCTCGCACCCAGCACCGCCTCATCTTCTGCCCTTCCCTCGGCCTCCGTCACCCCTGCACCTGCCGACACGCCGCTCGACGCCGACGAGCAGGCGTACCTCGAGGCCAAGGCGGCGGTGAGGCGCGCCGAGAAGGAGGAGCGGCGGCTCGCGCGCGCGGCGAAGAAGGCCGGTCGGGCCTAGGGCGGCCGTCGTCGCTCGTGCAGACGCTGTGGAGGGTGGCTGGACGGTGCAGGTGAGCCAGGTATGCGCAGGCGGGCGCTGTTGTTGTCATTCTACCCCTCGTCCCTTCCCGGCCGTCTCTCGCTCGCTTCTCGGCCCCGATCCGCCTCGGTCGGGCACCCACAGCTCCTGAGCCTCTCTGCTACGTGCTCGTGCTCTCAGCCTGGCCGTGGCATGCCTGTGTCGAGGCGGGTTTTCGCCGGCTCTCACTCGGGGCGCGTGCGGCGTCCGTCGTCGCCTCCTGTTCCTCAATCGGTTCGCCCCAGGCCGTCTCAAACTCTCCTCCGCACGGACGGCTCAGAGACCTGGTGGCCAAATCAGCTGAGGCCCCAGATTCCGAGGTTGTGGTCGCGAGGCCCTTCTCCTCGCGCCCCCTTCTCCTCCCTTTCTCCTCCTCACACCTCGTCAAGATGCCGCCCTTCCCGCTCCAGCGCAAGCGCAGCGTGTCGCTCGGGTCGACGCTCAGTCCGTCGTCGGACTCGCCGCAGGTGCGTCCTCGCCTCGCCGTCCTCCTCCCCACGTTCGTCGGTCGGTCGGTCGAGGACACGGCCTCGAGCTGACCCTTGTCCTCGTCTCGCACGCAGCCTTTGTCGCGCACGCAGCGTGCCTTGTCGAGGTTGTCGAGGCTGCGGCTGCCGTCGATGCGCGCCGAGCCGGCGGTCGGGCTGCGCACGCCGGCCTCGGTCGTCCCTCTCGACCTGCGCCCGCTCAAGCACGCGCGCCGCCAGAGTCGCTCCTTCTCGACCTTCTTCTCGTCGCCACTCGCCCCCTCGCCCGTCCCGACCACGTCGCTCGCCGCCAACTCGGCCCTCTCCTCCCCTTCCTCGTCGTCGATCAAGCGCCTCGCCCTCAAGCGCACCAACTCGTTCCCCGCTCTCATCGAGTACCCAAAGTCGCCCGCCGCGTCCATCTTCCCCGACAAGGTCGACCGCGACAGCTGGGGCGCCCCTCGCGACGTCACCCTCCGCCTCGAGAAGGCCAACCTCGACTCGACCTTCACCCCGGCCTCGCCCGCGTCCATCCCCTTCCCTCGCTCGGTCGCATCGAGCCCCTACATCGTCCAGACGCCGCGCTCGTTCCGCCTCGACGACGACGACCTCACCGTCTACGACACGCCGCCCGAGGTCTCGCGCTTCTCGTCGTCGACCGAGGACCACTCGGCCGACACGACGACGACCATGAGCGTCTCGTCGTGCGCCTCGTCGTCCATCGTCGCACCGCTGTCGCACTGCGCCGTCCTCGACGTCTTCACGGCGCCGAGGGACAGCGTCGGCGAGCCGCTCGACCTCGACTTTGAGCTCGAGAAGGGCATCCCGCGCTCGCCGCCGTCGTCGCCCCAGGTCTACCGCCATCAGCCCGTCGTGTCGCACGTCGGCGCACAGCTCGGCGGCGGCGGCGGCGGCGATGACGGCGAGGACGTCTTGATGGCGTCGCCGACGCCGGCGCCGAGGGGTCCGAGCGCGCGCAAGTGGGCGTACTCGTTCTCGACCTCGTCGTCGCGCGACGTCATGGACCCGGCCATGGTGGGCTTCTCGTACGCTGCGACGCCGGCCGTCGTCCTCGGCGTCGACGCGCTCCTCTCGAGCAAGAGCAGGCCGACGCCGCCGCCGACGCCGCGCATCATGCCCGTCGGCGCCGACACGCCGTCGCCGTTCCTCCTCCCGCGCCCGGCCGGCGTCGCCTCGCCGTCGCTCTCGAGCCTGATCCTCGAGGACCTGACGACCGAGCTCGAGAAGTTCGCGCCCGTCGAGCTGCCGTGCGGGTGCGGGTCTCCTCCTCCACCTCCTCGCGCACGGACCCTCGCTCACACTTTCGCTCCCGCTCTGCAGCTACGACCTTCCCTCGACGCCCACCTCTACGGCGTCGCTATCGTCAATTAGAGGTCGCCCCGTTCCGGCCTTTGCGCCATCGCCGCCCTCGACACCTCGCCCCGCCGCCGATCCCGACACGCCGACGCCCGTCGTCTTCCCGCCCCTCTTCCCCTTCCACTGCCCCTCGCCGTCGCCCGGGTACATGCGCAAGCCGAGCCGCACCCAGCTCGCGCCTCTCTCGATCTCGCCGACCCCGCCGCCTCGCGCGCACTGCCCGTCGACCGCGTCGATTTCGACCTCGGCGTCGACTTACTCGCTCTCGCCCTCCCTCACGAGCACCTCGTCGCTCTCCCTCTTCTCGCCCTTCACATTCGGGTCGACGTCGGCGTCGGCTTCCGGGTCGACGTCCGACATGGGCTCGTTCCCCTCGCCGCCGACGTCGCCCGCCTCAAGCACGGCCTACTACCCTCGCGGCGCCGGTCGCCAGAGGCCCAAGGTGCTCCCGCCGAGCCCCGAGTCGGTCGTCATGGTCGACTCGGCGTCGAGCCGTCGTGCCTGAGACGGCGAGGGGCGGCGGTCGACCGACTCGGCGCAGGCGCCTCGTCCTCTTCGTCTTCTTCTCCGCCGCAAAAGAGCTCCTCCACTTCAAGCTCGACCACGCCAAAATGTACGCACCGTGCACCTAGATCTCTCGCCAAGCTCGTCCCCTCACTCTGCTTAGTATCGTCCACGAACCCTCTTCGTCCTTCTTGTCCTCCTTCTTCGTCTTTCTCTCCTCCTGGTTGAGCCTCTCTCAGTTCTTTGTCAATAGCACGACCGTAACGAAGTTCTCGTAGCCGTGTATGAGCACATGTAGACTCGAGAGCTATCGAGAGCGAGAAGAGCGAGCGATCACGCCGTGCAGGTTGCGGGCGCCGCAGAGGCTCGAGCGCGTCGCTCTACCCTCGAGCTCCCTTCTGCGGCCACCGAGAGCATGATTGTAGGTGCGAGCTCTTGCTGGACGTCGAAGAGGAGGAGCAGGCGAAGAAGCTCGTCGCCTTCCCGTCGCGTAAGGCCGAAGGGGTCCGTGCGAGCAGCTCTCGAGCGTCGCAAGCGCCTCTCGAGACCGTCAGGGCAGAGCTCGACGTGAAATAGTCTCCTCTTGCTGCGTCGACAGGGAGCACTACGGGCTAGCTACGACAAACTCGCCGAGGGCGCGAGGAAAGATGCGGAAATACGAAAGTCTGCGAGCAGGTACTGCTCCATCGGCCCTCCTGCTGAGCTGCCGCCACGCCGACAGCTCGAGCATGTAGATGTGAACATCGTGCTGCCTAGAAGACGGGCTGAGGGCAGGTGACGCCGACGAGCGAGGTCGGCGGCGTGCGCCCCGTTTGGCGGTACCAGTGTTGAGCGACGAGGAGGATGTTGCCCTGGTCGGCGACCGAGTTGCCCGAGGGATAGTACATGCTGTGAGAGGCGCGAGAGTGTCGAGAGAGGGCAAGGGGAGCGAGAAGATAAGGCAGGAGGAGACGAGGGCCGGAAAGGTCAGCAGGAGCTCCTTCTCGAGCGGAAGACGAAGCAGGGGCAGCACGCACGAGTAGCCTGCGAGCGGCAGAAGATGTCAGCAAGGGTAAGGAGAGCCTCGAGAGTGCTCGAGAGAGGCGCGAGCGAGGTGCTCGGCCTTGAGAAGGTCGATCAGGGAGAGGCGACGCACCGTCGTTGTGCGAGACGTAGCGGCAGCACTGTGGGTCGTGGCCCATGACGTTCCAGATCATGCTGCAGAGTCCCGCAGGAGCCGTCAGCCCCGGCAGGACACGAGGCGAGAGAGCTGAGAGCGCGCGAAGACGAGGAGGACGCACTCGCCGATGTTAGGTTTCTGCGACTCGATGTAGGTGAGGTAGTCGGACAGCGGCAGCGAGCTCTGGGTCGTCGTCCAGTCGTACTCGCCGATGAGGAACGCCTTGCCGAAGTAGGTGCTCGCGAGTTGCCCGACCTCGTGCTGGATGATGCCGCTGGGGAGACGCACGGACCCATCAGCTCGAGCTCGACCGCGAGAGCGCAGGAGGGACGCACAGGTTGCGAGGGTAGCCGTGGTCCGTCATCATGGTGATGTAGCGCGATTGGAGGCCGGCTGCCTCGGCGTTGTTGGTGTCTGCGCGAGGGGAAGGTGGAACGGTCAGTAGGAGACGAGGGCGAGCGAGCGACGACGACGACTCGCAGTTCCAAAAGCCGTTCGTGCCGTCCATGACGAGGTGATTAGTGTCGTACTTGGCGATGATCTGCAGTGCGGGAAGGGGCGTCAGCTGGACCAAGGGCGGGCTGGCGAGGACGGGCGGCTCTCGAAAGGAAAAGCGAGGCACGACGCACGGAGCGAACGGCGTGCGTCCAGGACAGAGGCGGCCACATCTCCTTGTTGATGTACCCTCTGCGACGAGGGCGCCAAGAGTCAGCAGCTCGTCGCCGGGAGAGAGAAGGCCTGAGCGCGCACCCGAGCTCGTTGCCCGTCTCCCAGCAGAGGATGGTCGGGTCGTTGGCGTAGGCGACGCCCGTGTACGAGTTGACGCGCGACACGATCTGCGTGACGTAGTACTGCGGGCCCAGGGATGAAGGTGAGCGGCTTGAGAAGGTCAAGTCGAGGAGCGGCGAGAGCGAGGGCGCACGGTGTAGGCGGCGATGACGGCCTTGTTCGTGTAGAATGCGGCGCCACCGTTGGCGAGAGAGGCCCGGCGAAAGTTGAGGAAGTCGTACCTGCGCGAGAGGAGGGAGAGTCGTCAGCGAGGGCAGGGCCGAGGGGCGCAGGGTCGACGCACTTTCCGCCGTGCTGCGCCGAGCGTCGTCGAGAGCGTCAGTCAGTGAGCAAGGAGGATCATGTGTGCAGCTGGACGCACGTAGTAGGCATCTGTAGGAGGGGATGAGCTCGTCAGCCCAAGGCACAAGACGAGCGGCCGATGAGGACGACGCACAGTTATCCGTCAAGGTCATGATGACGCGCAGCCCATACTCGCGAGCAGCGTAGAGCACGTAGTCACGAACGTCCCACTGCGAGGCGGCAGAGAGAGGGTCAGCAGGCTGGTCGAGCGGGCGCAGGAGGAGGGAGAGACTCGCCGCCTCCTCGTTGATGACGCTTGCGGTCGGCTCGAGGTTGTACGGGTTCTTGCCGAGGTACGTGCCGACCGAGATGCCGCAGGTCAGGGCGCGAATCTGCGCGAGCGAGGGCCGAGCGAGTCAGCGAGAGGTCCGTGCGCAGGCTCTCGCTCGAGCGCGGCGCCTAGGACGCACAGTATTAGCGCCCATGGCCACAGCGATGGCAAGGGCTTCTCGAATGCGCGCCTTGTCGGTGTAGGAGCCGAGGGGACCGTAGTTCTCGTCCTGCGCGCGGTGGGAGGAGGACGGCGGTCAGTCGAGCGGACGGCGTGCTGCGACGGCGAGGAGGAGGGCGGACCTGACACAGCCAGTAGATGTCTGCAACCATGTGAAAGGGAGGATGAGCGTGGTTTGAGGGCAGCAGGAGGTGCAAGCGAGGCGCAGAGCCGCTCGTCGAGGAAGGGGGACGCACTCGGGCCGACGACGACAAACGGCTTGTTGTCGAGCGTGAGGAACTTGTCGCGGAAGATGGCGTGTCGGACGAAGGACGTCGGCTTGGGGAGCGTGCCGGTGCCGCTGATCATGGTCGGCGCGACGTAGGGAGGAGCGCAGGTCGAGGCGAGCGAGGTGGTCGCGGCGACGAGGGCCCTGGTCGCCGTCCCGCCGCCGAATTGCCCTGGCGGGCGCGTCGTCTGTGAAGACGAGCTCGAGACGGTCGGCGACGCAGTCTCAACGGCGTAGGCGGGCGTGCTCGTCGGGCGAAAGGTGGTTGCCCGGTCGGGCGGGTACCGCTTGTCGAGGCGGCGTTGATGGTGCGGGGCGTCGTGGTGGCCGAGCTGAGGAGCTCGCCGGACGCCGTCGGCGTGCACACCCTGCAGCGCGAGTGCTGCGAGGGCGACGATGGACGCGCAGAGCATTTGGCGGGACGGCGGGGGCTTGGCGAGGCGGTGTGCTGGCGAGGACGGAGGAACGAGGGTGGGACAGGTGCGGGGCGGCTGCACGTCGAGCTGTGCGAGACGAGCGAAGCAACAACAAGCCAGCCAAGGCGACGAGAGAGCGAGGACGAGGGAACTTGGCCAGCTCCGCGCGCGCGTTCTCCGGTTCCCCGGCTTGACCTTGTCCTCGATCGCGTCTGTTTCGCCTCGGATCGCGCCCGCTCCGGCATGTTTGCAATCTCGCACAAGCGCCACCGCGGTATTTGGAAGCGTTCTGCGAGTCTGAGCGGATTTGCGTGCTGCAGCGACGCGCTCGAGCCTGTCGATCCGGCGCGCACCGTCTCGTCATTTCTCGAGGTCGCACGGCTCACCTTGTACCGGCGAGCCTCGGAGATTGCATGCTCGAGCGGTGCGATCGAGCATCTATCGAGGCTGGCCGGCTCATCCACGAGAAGGGTGGACTCGGCGGTGGAGCGAGCGGGCTCAGGGGAGGCGAAGGAGGACAAAGCGTGATCGAGCGACTTGGGCTCGCCGCCGCTCTGGCTCGTCCTCCCGCTCCTCGCTCGACACCGCTCGACCTACCGCCCGAGCCCCTACCTGCAGCGCACGCCCGCACCTGTACACGAGGCGCAGCAAGCCACCGGCGCACGCCCGTCGACTCGGACCCTTGCACCCCTCCCCTCCCCTCTCTCTCTTCCTCCCCCGCTTGCCGCTTGGGGACGGCCGCCTCGCCTCGCCTGACCGCACCAAGCTGCGTGCGCCATGGAGCTCAACCTCGACCAGCACCCACGGCAGCACTACGACACGCGCCTGAGCGAGCCGGGCACCCCGGTTCGAGCTGTCCTCCTCGGCCAACACCCGCAACGTCAGTCCGCCTCGCTCTCCCGCATTCTCCCTACTTTAGGCTCGCGCGCTGACCCGTCCGACCCTTGCACGCAGGGCTGCTTGCCGTCGCCGACCTCATGAACCAGGGCGACGTCGTGCGGGTCGTCGCCGGCGTCGCGGACATCCTTGTCCGTCCAGCTCCTCCTCCTCGCTCTCTCGCTCTCTCTCGCCGCGTGCTGATCGCGCTCACACCCGACAGGACTGCGGCGTAGTGCTCAACGCGCAGATTCCCCGCGTCGATCTCCTCGTGCGTCTCCCTCCCCCTCTTTTCCTCCTCGCCTCGCCCTTCTTCCCCCGAGCTGCGCGCAAGCACCGTGCCTGATCTCCATCTTCTCGCCCGCTCTCGTCCTTCTCCTGCGCCGCAAACAGCTGTGCGGCGGCTACTTTGAGCTGACCGAGGTGCGCGACATGCTCGCCGAGGTCGCCAACGACAACCTGCGACTGATCAAGGTGCGACTCTCTCGCTCACTCTTTCGCCCTCGCACGACCAACAGAGCCTGAGCTGACTCGGCGCATCCAAGCGCAGGTGCCAGACGGCCTCATGATGGACCACGGCGGTCCCCCTGCGGTCAAGAAGTGGATCGAGGAGCAGGTCCGGGCCAACACGTTTACGCCTGTGCGATGAGGGCGCGCCAGGCTCGCGCAGGAGACGTCGGCATGCTCTTTTTCGTCGTGCGCCGACGAGGGCAGGGTCGAGCAGGGCGAGGACGACGAGGCGAGGGGCCTCGGGACGAGCTAGAGGGAGGTCCAGGCGCCGAGAAGACGACGAGCCGCAGGAGGCAGACGACCAGCATCTATCCGGACACGCACTGTTGTAGACTCATGCACTTTCACGCCTCATTCTCAGGGTCACTGGCGAGGCGGCGAGGCACGAGAGGTCGAGAGGTCCGAGCGCGGGTCCGACGAGTCCTCTCTTTGCCGCGCAACGTCCGAGAGCGGCTCGCAGGAGGGCAAAGAAGCTGTGTAATTACAACAACACGTCGACTGAGAGCACCGAGCCCGGCGCACGAGCGACAGCGCGTGGTGCAGGCTTGTCAATCCCGCTCGGGCTCGAACCGCCCTTCCTCGTGCTCATCTCGACCGCGCTCGTCCGCTCCCTGCGCCGCACCGCCGCCAGCCATCGCCTCGTCCGCACCTGCTCCGGCCCTCGACCCTCCCACCACGCTGCTGTCGCCCGCTGTGTCGCCGCCGGCGAGCGCTCGAAGCTCGGCCTCGCGCACGGCGCGCTCGGCCTGCGAGTGCCACTAGTCGCGCTCGGCCTCGGCCTCGGCGTCGTCGTCGCGCTCCTTGCCCTCGTCGGCGTCGTGCGCGCCCCGCTCGACCCAGAGCACGGCCCTCTCGCACACGTCGCCGACGCCCTCGAGCCCTCCCTCGCCGAGGCGCGTCTCGAGGACGGCGCGCGGCGCCCACGGGCTCCACACGAGCGCGGCGGCGCGGCGCGTCGAGGCGGGGCCGGCGCCGCCGGCTGCGCCGCCCGCGCGCCGCACGAGGAGGAGGATGCGCGTCGAGGGGACGTTGCTCCACGCGTGGCCGAGCGCGGCCTGGACGCCGCCGGGCGGCGGCACGGCGCCGTCGTCGAGGCGGTACCAGGGGAGCTTGAGGGCGGCGCTCGAGGTCGACGCGGCGAGCCCGGAAAAGTGGGGGGTCTGGGTGCGCGAGTAGAGGTCGACGGGGAGCGCAAACTGCTCGTGCGGTGCGCCGGCGCCGAGGAAGGCCGGGTGGAGCGGACGGTCTTCGGCGGGGCTAAAGGCGTCGGCGACCTGGTTGACGACGACGACGGCGCAGCCAAACTCGGCCGCGAGGCGCTTGAGCGAGTCGCCGAGGGCGCCGAGGTCGCGCGCACGCTGGGCGAACGACGACGACGAGGTGGTCGTCGCGTCGGCGCGGAAGGGCGCCGCGAGCGAGTCGACGACGACGAGCTTGACGGGGAGGGGCGGGCGTGCGGGTCGAGGGCGCGACGCGAGGACGACTTGGGAAGGTCGAGGTGGGGCGGTCGAGTCGGGCGCGAGGGACGAGGGCGGGGTGAGGTGGAGGGCGAGGGGCGTGTGCGACGCGGCGTGGGCGGCGACACGGTCGATGCAGGCTGGGGCGTGGTAGGCGAGGACGGCGGCGAGCGTGTCGAGGTCGGGCGCCTTTTCGGCGTGGACGTTGTCGAGAAAGTCCCACGCCGTGCGGACGTCGTCGTCGTTGTCGGCGGGTGGCAGGCGTCGGGCGTAGTGGTCGGCGAGCTGGAAGAGGCGGGACGAAGGGACGGTGCCCTCGCTCGAGATGAAGAGGGCGCCGCCTTGGAGGCCTCCTTGGTCGGGCGGGAGCTGGGCGGTGAGGGCGAGCTGGAGGCAGAGGTGGGTCTTGCCGGACGACGAGTGGCCTGCGAGTTCTGTGAGGGTGCCGGTGCGGATGCCGTGCCCGCCGAGGAGGAGGTCGAGCTTGGGGTCGCCGGTCGTCAACGAGGACGGCGGGGCGAGGTCGACGAGGCGGGCGACCGTGTCGTCGTCGCCCGGTTCGAGGACGGCGTGGGCAAGCTGGTCGAGGAGGGTGTTGCAGTCGTCGGGAGCGAGCCTGGTGAGGCGTGCGAGGTGGTTTGGCGACAGGACGAGGGCCTCGCTCGGGTGGATCAAGCCGGCGCGCACGAGGTGGGCGCGGTACTTTGGGGCGAGGGCACTCGGGGGGAGAGCCCTCAGCTCTGGGACTGGGTGCATCGGCGCATCGAGCAGGGCGGGCGAGGCGGGCACGACGCGGGTTGACCGTGGTCGACTCGGAGCGAGAGGAGGAGGAGGATCCGAGGAGGAGGAGGTCGCTCTCACCCTCTCCACCCACACCTCTAGCCTGCACAATGTGGGCACCACTCTACTCCCCAGCTCTCATCACACCACGGCAGCCACCCACAGAGCCACCCCGCTGACCTCGCACCCTCTCGCCGCCCCCCTCCCCTTTTCCCGCTCCGCCTCATCTCATCATCGCCTCCCTCTCTCGACCACCGCACCTGCCCACCTACTCGCCCCGCCACTCGACAGGGTCCGCGTCACTGAAGTCCCCGACGATGCCTGGTCCTCGGCCTCGAGCGACGCCGGCTCCGACCTCGACTCGGTCGTCTCCGACTCGGACCTCCAGCTCGACCTGTACGACCCTTCGCAAGAGACCCTCAAGGACCGCATCTACGCCTTGAAGGACATGGTCCCGCCCACGACCCGCGCAGCAGTCTCGGACGCCGCCGCCTCGGCCAAGGGCTGGCTCGGCTGGTCCGCGTCCAAGGCCGGCAACGCCGCGTGGATCGTCACCACGACTGCGCTCCTCGTCGGCATGCCCCTCCTCCTCTCGATCGAGGGAGAGGCCGCCCTCGTCCAGCAGGAGAAGGAGTACCTCGCCCAGGTCCGTCCCCCCTCCTCCTCTCTCTCCCCTCTTTCCGCCTCTCCTCCTTCTCGAGCGCCAGCTCTGACCCTCTCGCTTGCTCCTGCCCTCCTTCTGCCGCACGCAGCCCGGCGCCCCGAACCCGTACGGCGCCCCGGCGCAGCCTGGCGCACCCGCCCCGGCCGCCGCCGCCCCGGGCGGCATCGTCCCCGCCGGCTTCTGAGCGCGCTTCTCGCCGCACGTCGAGGCGCAGGTCGGCGCCACGAGGTCGGGCGCTCGTCGAGGAGGACGAGGAGAGGAGGAGAGGGACCGCGCGGGTCCCTATGTACAGCTGTCGCAACTCGCCTTTTCTCCCACGGACCTCTCGTTCTCGCGTCGCGCAGAGACGGGCCCTCGCCTCTCTTCGGCTGCGCCGCTTTCGGTGTGCGATCTCGACGAGCTCTGTGTCGCCCCTGACGAGACGGTGCCGGCCTAGCTCTCGTTCACGCTGCAGCGAGGGTCGAAGCGAGGAGGCAAGCTGAGCCTCCTCCCCCAGAAAGCGCTCTTTCGTGCGAGTTGAGTGAGCTGTGCAAGTCGTTTGCTGTCTAGGGAGCGGGCACCCTGCGCCATGCCCGACTCTGCGCCAGGCCGAGCGAGCCCTGCGACGAAAGCGACGGCGGACTCGGCTCCGACGTCGTCCTCCACCTCCTCGGCCTCGCGCCGCCGCCTGAGCAGCTGCACGCCTGCCACAGTCAGCGCAGCACTGCACTGCAGCACGCCTGCGCGCACCCACCACGCCCGCCGCGAGCTGCCAGTCGAGCACCGCCTCCACCTCGATCGCACCTCGTCCACAGCAACGACGATGCACAGCTGCTGAGCACGAGCACGCCCACACACTACTCAGCACCGGTGCGCTCCCTGCTGCCCCCCCCTCCCGCCCCCGTCGTCGCGCGCTGACCGTCTGTCCCCTCCTCGATCCATCCTCGCTCGCTCGACCTCGGCATAGCCCGCCAGCCCGCCAGCCTGCAGGACAAGGCCCGTCTGCACCGCCGACCATGCACTTCCTCGCGTCCCTCGCGCTGTGCGCCCTCGTCCTCGCCGCGACGCTCCGGTTCCTCGCCCCGGCCCTCCTGCACCTCTTCCTCTTCCCGCCCCACCTGCGCCTCTCGCACCTCACCTTCTCGTCCATCCGCGGCGTGCGCTTCACGACCCGTCATGGCGTCCGCATCGAGGTCGACTGCGTCTCGCTCGCACGGCCCAAGGGCGACGAGGGCGACCGAGGAGCGTGGGCCGTCCTCCGCGTCGAGGGCGTCAACGTCGTCGTGCCCCTCGAGGCCCTCTCGCGCTCGCCTGCGCCCAAGCCCAAGCCCAAGGGCAAGCGCGCATCCTACCCTCCTCCTCCTTCACCGGCGCACGACAAGCCCGCTCCCCCTCATCCTCCCCCTCCCCGTCGCCGCCCTCACCCTCTCCTCGCCCTCGCGACTCGCCTCGTCCCGCACCTCGCGCACCGCCTCGTCTTGCGCGTCGCACCTGTGCGCATCTCGCTCGGTGCCGGCGACAAGGGCGACGACCCGCGCCCGACCCTCGAGCTGAGCCTCGTCGCCGGCGTCAGCTCGACGCACCGACCTGCGCACGCGCACCCGCAGCCGCGCTCGCGACCGCATCCGCACTCGCGCCCGAGAGCGCACTCGCACCCGCTCGAGCATGCCCTCGGCGTGCACGAGCTGAGCGCGTGGGTGCGCATCGCGGGCGTCTCGCTCGCCGACGCGCCGCTCTCGCCGAGCCGCGCGCCCGAGCACGAGCAGCACAAGCCTGCGCTCGAGCTCGCCGGCGCCCTCGAGCTGCGCGTCGCGCTCGAGCTTGCGCGCGGGCGGTGGGAGCCGCGCGAGGGCGGCCTCGAGGTGACGCTCGAGCCTCTCGGCGGGCGCTGCAGCGGTGCCGCGGCCGAGGAGCTCGAGGGCGGGACGTGCGGCTCAGTCGACGACGTTGACGAGTGGGGCGTGCGCGAGAAGCGGCGCGAGGGAGGGCGGCCAGGGCGGGGGCCCGAGCGTCGCGCGCGAGACGAGGACGAGGCGCACGAGGGCGCGCTCCTCCTCCGCGTTCAGGAGCTCGAGTGCCTCCTCGAGCGCTTCAAGCACGCGCTCGGCGCAGCCAAGGCGCAGCAGGCCCCGCCGCCGCCGCCTGGGCAGGCCGAGCAGCATGACGACGGCGTCGACGCGGCGGCGGCAAGCGCTCAGCGCGCCAAGGCGGCGCGCTCGCGCAGGATTCTGCGCCTCCTCGGCAGCGTCGACCTCGCGCTCCCGCCCGTCGTCCTCGCTGCGCGCTACGTCGCGCCCTCGTCGGCCCGCTCGTCGTCGTCGCCCTCGTCCGCGGCCCCGATCGACGCCGGCGCCGCAGACGGCAAAGCGTGCCCGTCGACCATGGCGCTCGCGCTCGCGGTCCGCGGCGCGAGGGTGCAGCTGCGCCGAGGGGCGGCGCGCAAGGAGCACGAGGGGTGGATCGCGCAGGGCGAGGAGGCGTGGAGCGCAGGAGCGGAGTGGGGCGAGGTCGAGGGGCGGGTCAGGATGGGGCAACTCGAGGACGAGCCACAAGGTGCGCTAGCCTTTCCGAGTCTCTCAGCTTGCTCGATGGACGAGGGCAACTCGGCTGACGTCCGGGCGCGTGCAGATGAGCTCCTGACGGGTCCGACCGCCACCAAGGCCCTCTCGCTCGGCGCCTCGAGGATCGACCTCTCGTCGACCTGGCTACCTTCCTCCTTCTCGGCTCCACCATCTCCGCCTACGTCCACGTCCGCTGCCGCCACCAGTTTAGCAGCGCCCTCGACCGCGCCGCCCCTCAACCACAACGACACGCTCGTCGTCCTCGAGGGCCTGCTCGGCCCGATGCGGGCGCACTCGGCGTTCGAATCGCTCGCTGCAGCTGTGCGCATCGTGCATGCGCGCCCTGCGCACTCGCATGGCGTCCGCGCTGCCGCCCCGAGCAGGCGCGCCTCCTCGCCGCCCTCGCCGCCGTCGGCCGAGGAGCCCGCCTCGCGCAGGCTGTACGGCCTCCCTCGAGTCGTCGGCGCCCTCACCCTGTCGGGCGTCGAGCTCAGGCTCCAGGGCCCCGTCCTCGCGTCGTCCGAGCCCGACCCGGCGCGCCTCGCCGCGCCCGACCCGGACGACCCCTTCTTCCGCAGCTGGGCGTCGCCCGAGCTGCTGTGCGTCAGCGCGCCGCGCGTGCGCTGTGCGTTCGGCGGGCAGTGGGAGGAGCGCAGCGTGAGGCGGAGCGAGGTCGAGCGGCGCGCGGCGGACCGCGCGAGGCGGCACCACCGCGGCGTCGAGCGCGAGCGGGCCAAGCGCGACTCGCAGCGGGACGAGGAGAGGGAGCGCAGCAGGAGCAGGACCCGCGCGCAGGAGGGCGTGCGCGAAGAGCGGCCCGGCATGCACCGCACGGCGACGAGCGCGCTCGAGGACGAGCTCGGTGTGCCGCCGCCGCCGCCGCTCTCCGAGGACTACTCGCGCAGGCGCATCAAGCCGCTCAAGGTGGCGCCAAACCTCACCAAGGACCTCGTGCGTCTCATCTCTCTTTCCCCTGTCCAAAGTTGAGCCTCGTGCTGACGGAGGTCCGTGCGCCTGCAGGACAAGTACTCGCTCGAGTACGCCACCCGGCTCTCGGTCACGGCCGACACGCTCAACGTCTTCATCCTCGCGAGCAACCACGAGGAGCACGAGCACGACTCGGCGAGCGCCTACGACTCGGACGACTCGACGGCGTCGGCAGCGTCGACGGCAGCCTCGGACGAGCGCGACGCTCGGCATCCTCGCTCGCGCCGGCGCAGCACGTACGGCATGCCGGCGCTGCCGTCCGACCCTATCCGGCTCGACATCCTCGCCCTCGGGCCGCTCGAGCTCACGTCGGCTGTGCGTGCTCTCGGCGACGAGACGCCTGACCGCGCACAGCTCGTCCCCTGGGTGGATGCAGCGACATGCCGAGGCGAGCACGGCGTCCTACTCGAGACGATCCAGGTCGACCTGTGGCGGCCCGTCGTCTTGGGCTGCGTCGGCGACCTCGCCGCAGCCCTCCTCGCTTCCAGGCGTCCGTCGACCTCGCCGAGCTCCTTCGCCGACGCCGACCCTGCGGCCCGCCCGCCGCCCGCCATCCGGCCCCTCGTCGACCTGCTCCCCGCCGACCAGAACCTGTACATCGCGCTCGCGTCGTTCAACCTGCGCATCGCCGGCGCCGACCCCAAGGCCGACCCGCACTCGTGCCGAGGCGTCGCCGTCCACACAGGCCCGCTCGTCCTGCAGTACCTCATGCAGTCGGCGCACGAGCCCGGGTCGGCGGGCGACTACGCCGCTCGCGCGGCGCTGCGCCTCGCCGAGGACGTCCGCATCGAGGCCAACGCGAGCGCCAACCCGAGCACGCCCGGCCTCGGCCCGCCGCCGGTCGCGCTCGCCAAGGTCAGCCTGCACGGGTGGAGCATCGACCCGGTCGTCGATGCGCGGGCGAGTCGAGGTCGGCGTCGGCGCGGCGTCGGCAAGCGTGGCGAGGGCCACGTTGGCGGCAACGCGCAGGGCGCCGGCGACGAGCACGTCGGTCACGGGCCCGACTGGGAGCTGCGCGGTCGTGCCGACCTGGCCGAGCTCGTCGGGCGGCGCAAGAGCATCATCCAGCCGTGGCGAGGCCGCACGCCCGAGGAGCGCGAGGCGGGCCGAGGGCTCGTCGTCGTGCCCGAGATCTCGGTCCGCCTGCGCATTCAGCGTGCCGCGCCCGCCGAGGTCGTCGCGGGCGACATCGACCATGGCGACGAGCCCAAGAAGGGCGACGAGGCGCCGCTCGACGACATCGCCATCATGGTCGAGTCGAGGCTCGCGACGATGCGCATCGAGCTGTTCAGCATCTACCTCTGCCTCATGGCCATCTCGTCGCTGCGGTCGCTCGGCCCCACCTCGACCGTCAACACGCCCGACCGAGAAGGCGCCGACGCCGCCACGACCGCCTCGAGCGCATCGCCTCGCCGTCGGCCGCGCCCGCTCCTCCGCGCGAGCGGCGAGATCAAGGACCTGCACCTCTTCCCGACCTTGCCGCACGACACGCACCTCTTCGTCAACTTCCACCGCATCCTCTTCTCGCACTCGGCGGCGTCGGGCCTCACCCTCTCGTTTGAGAAGGCCATCCTCGCCGGCCAGAGCCCGACGGTCTCGGGCAAGTGGGAGGACATCGTCTCGCTGCGCAAGAGCGAGTTCTGCATGCGGCCCGACTCGCAGAACCAGGGCTACCACCCGTTCGTCCTGTCGCTCTCGTCCGAGACGGCTCGGCTGCGCATCCCGTTCCGCTACGTCTTCTCGCGCATCGTCGACAACACGGCAAGCCTCGTCAAGGCGACCAAGCAGCTCGTGTACGAGCACGTCAAGGGCGGCACGCGCGTCATCATCGAGCCCGGTCCCGAGCAGGCCAAGCGCCTCCCGCAGATCGAGCTGCGCGTCGGCCTCTTCGCGCTCGAGCTCCAGGACGACCCGTTCGAGACCAAGCTCAACATCATCTGGCGCGCCGGCTACGAGGAGCAGCTCGCGCGCATCGAGCGCCGCAAGGCGTTCGAGGACAAGGTCGAGGCGATCCGGCGCGCCGAGGCGGCGGGCAAGGGCGGCGACGTTGCGTCGGCGCCGGACGACGAGGACGACGAGGACAGCGAGGACGACCAGTCGTTCGCGGCGAGCGCCAAGCCCAAGGTCAGCGCGCGCCACACGGTCGGCGTCGACGAGGCCGAGCGCGCCCTGCGCAAGTACAACTCGTCGCACTGGGTCAAGCGCATCCGCAACGCCTCGGCCGAGCAGGCGCGCCGCGAGGAGGCCCTCACGCGCCGGCTGTACGGCGTCGCCGACCGCAACGTCACGGCCAACAAGCGCCTCCCGATCGAGCTCCTCCCCGTCAGCAAGTCGGCGCCTCTCGCTCGCGGCACCTTCCACGACCTCTCGTTCGTCGTCTCCAAGCCGTCGTTCGGTGGCGCCGAGGGCGACGACGAGGGCCTCAAGGACTTCCTGCACGACGTCGGCAAGGGCTTGCCCCGCGACACCGTCTTCTCGCTCCTCGTCCCGGTCCACTTCTCGTGGACGATGACCGAGGCGCGGTTCCAGCTCCGCGACTACCCGCTCCCGCTCCTCCACGTCCCGCGCAGCGGTCGGCCCGAGCAGCCGAGCTGGACGTGCGAGTCGGACCTCGTCGTCGGCGAGGAGGTCGGCGGGCTCGAGTCGGTGCGGCGGGTCCCGTGCGCCATCATCCCGCAGCACGTCTTCGAGGGCCAGGGCGCGCCGTACGCCATCGTCGTCCCTCGCTCGGCCATGCCGACCAAGACGTACGCGTCGCCCGTCATCCAGATCCGCTCGGCCGACCCTCTGCGGTTCGGGTGGGGCAACTCGATGCAGCCCGCCATCCAGGACGTCGCCCGGGTCTTCGACACGCTCACCAAGGCGAGCCCCGACCCGTCGGAGCGCATCGGCTTCTGGGACAAGATCCGCCTCCAGCTGCACTGGCGCATCCGCCTCGTGTGCCCGGGCCCGTCGGCGTCGGTCATCTTCCACCTCAAGGGCTCGCGCGACCCGTACGCGCTCACGGGCTTCGGCGCCGGCTTCGCCAAGGCGTGGAAGGGCAACGTCGAGCTCCGCCTCGGGCACGACAACCCGGACTACGAGTTCTTCCAGGTCTCGAGCGACAAGTACGTGCTCGGGATCCCCAACCTGCGCGAGTACATCGACTCGGCCGCGACGGGCAGCTTCTCGACCGACTCGCTCGACTCGGAGCGCACGAGCAGCGAGGCCGGCGACGCGCAGAGCGCCGGCGGCTCGGCCTACGCCGCGTCGACCCTCGGCAACGGCGACGACGACCTCGACCTCGACCAAGCCGGGTCCGACTCGGCGAGCGACACGTCGGGCGACGAGGACGACATCGAGTACTGGCTCAAGGTGTGCGCCAAGTGCATCAACGGCGTGCGGTGGGGCATGGCGGTGCGGCTCGAGCACACGTGTCGAGACGGCGAGTGCGACAAGCCGTCGTGCGCCGGGCTCCCGACCTTCCACCGCCAGTGCCGCCGCTTCGAGTTCATCCCGCACTGGCAGGTGCACACCAAGACGTCGGCCGCGATCGGCCCGCTCGGCGAGGTGCGCTCGGACCCCCTCTCTCCCTCCCGCGCCGCCGACGATGCTGACGCTGCTGTACGCCCTCGCAGATCGTCGACTCGTTCGCCGGCTTCCGCTCCGACTTTATCCACTTCTCGCTGTCCCTCACGTCGCCCGCCAACCTCGCCCTGCCCAACCGCGACCAGGAGGCCGACGACGCCGACGTCCAGTACTCGGGCAAGAACGGCTACAACAGCTTCCACTTCTCGCCGCACGCCATGACGCACTTCCACAGATGGTGGAAGCTGTTCGACGGCTGCATGTCGCTCCCCGTGCGCCAAGGTCGCCTCTTCCCCTCGGTCCAGGCGCCGTCGCCCAAGTTTGGCCGCCACACGGCGACGATCAAGTACCGCTTCTCGCTCGCGCCCCTCTTCATCTCGCACACGTACCGCCAAGAGACGTGGGCCGAGTGGGAGCGAGGCGAGACGACCGTCCTCGGCATGAAGGGCAAGATCGGCAGGTTCAACGTCGACCTGCACCAGCGCACCCAGGAGATGGTCATCCGCCGCCCCGAGATGTCCGAGTCCAAGACGGTCAAGCACAAGGCGTTCTACATGGCCGAGATCGACCTCGACGGGCTCGACCTGCGCACCATCACGGCCGTCTTTGCCGAGCCGCTCAAGGCCGACGTCGCCCCGGCCGACGCCAACGCCGACGACGAGGCGTCGACGCCGATCCCGTCGTACGACGACGACTACACGGTGCGCCCCGAGGACCGCGAGTGGGTCAACCTGAACGACTTTCACGACTCGATGTACACGATGCCGGTCGACGACGGCCTCGACGGACCTCGGCTGCGCATCATGCCCTTCATGGTCTGCCCGCGCTTCACGTACTACCGCCACAAGGACTCGGCGCCGACCAAGGACGGCGACGACGAGTCGGCCGACGGTCACGAGGCGTCCACGCCGCCCGAGAAGCCCAAGACCAAGTTCGGCAACGAGCTGTCGCACACGTGCCTCATGGGGCGCGCAACCGGTGCGTCTTCTCTCGCTCGCCCGTCAACGACGTAGACCTCAGCTGACGCAGTGCTCCCCTCTCTGCAGACACCGTCACGGTCCACATCGAGGAGGCCGAGGAACGGCTGCGAGAGCTCAAGAGCCAGGTGCGTCGAGCTCCTCCTCCTTCGCCCTACGGCCTCGAGAGCGCACATGCTGACGTACAGCTCCTCGCTTCCTGCGCCGCAGCTCGCCGCATCCAGGAGCGCCACCCTCACCGGCGAGATCGAGCTCCGCATCAAGGCGGTCGAGTCGGTCATCGAGCGCCTGCGCCAGATCCGCGACGAGGCGCAGCCTTCCTCGCTCCCCGACCACGTCGAGGCCAACCATCACGAGCAGCAGCAGCGGCACGAGCACGACCCGCACTCGAGCGCGCACCCGCACCAGTACCAGCACCGCCCGCCGCCGACGCCGTCGAGCGGCGTGCACGAGGACTCGTGCGACACGTCCGCCTTCCCGCACCTCACCAACACGCTCTACGAGGAGTGGGGCCAGTGGGAGAACCGCTACATGGTGCACTCGCCGACGGTCCAGGTCTCGAACGCGACGCGCGAGGTCCTCCTCAAGTACTACTACTCGCACCGCGACCGCAAGGGCTTCCTCTACCACGCGTCGGCCAACGTCCTGCGCTTCATCCGCGACCTCGCCAAGCAGCACGAGCGCAACACGAAGCGCGACAACATGTCGCGCCGCAAGTCGACGAGGACGGGCACGGCCGGCGGGTCCATGTCGGCCAAGCGCAACGGGCCCTTCCACGACTCGGACGAGACGAACCGCCTGCTCGACGACCTCATCCAGAAGGGCAGCACCTGGGCCGCCAACGAGGAGGACGAGGCCGACGATGGGCGCCACCGCTTCGGCGACCACCTCGACGTCGACCCGTACGCCGCGGCCGAGGCGCTCCCCGAGGCGTACGACGCCACCTCGGGCCACCTGTGCGTCTTCACTAAGCCCCAGGTGTCGCTCCAGAGCGACGTCGACGACAAGTCGACCCTCGTCATCGCCGCGTTCCGGGCCCAGGTCAAGGTGTTCGAGATCATCGACACGCGCGTCGTCGACGACCCGGTCAACGCCGAGGTGCTCAACCAGACGTTTGCGCGCCTCGACGGGCTCCAGGTCTTCTACCCTCGGCAGCAGGTCGCCCGCGCCGACCGCAAGTTCGCCCAGTCGTTCGTCCCGCTCGAGACGCTCGTCGACCTGCGCGTCGAGCCCTGGGGCTTCGACCGCGTCGTGTCGCGCACGTCGGCCGCCATGCGCTACGACAAGTTCAACCAGCTGCGCCTCAGCTCGAAGCGCGAGCACGGCAGCCTCGCGTCGAGCTCGCCGCGCGAGAGCCACTTCCACACGTCGACCGACCGCCTCTCGTTCGAGGCCGACAAGTTCTCGCTCTCGGCCAACCCGGAGCACTTTGCGGCCATCTACAACGTCGTGACCGACCTCATCCTGTACAGCGACCCGCTGCGCAAGTCGCGCAACTCGAAGGTCGAGTCGCTCGTCTTCACCCGCGACTTTTCGAACCTTGGCGCCGTCATGGACACCGTCGGCCAGCTGCAGCAGCACATCCGCCGCCTCATCGGCGCCGCGCACGAGTTCCAGGTCCACCTCGACGAGCTCGACGACGCCGGGCGGGTCCAGCTCTTCCTCCAGCGCGCCGAGGCGTTCCGGCTCGCGAGCGAGCTCAGCCTCGTCGTCGAGGCCTTTACGCGTGCCCAGGACTCGAACGGCGCCAAGTCGTCGAGCAAGAGCGTCGGCCTCCAGCTCGAGGCGCGCGCCGCCGAGCTCACGTGGCACATGCTCGACAAGGGCGACGTCCCGTTCGCCAAGTTCTCGGTCATCGGCGCCGAGTACTCGTGGGTGTCCAAGCAGGACGGCTCGGCGTCGAACCGCATGGTCATCAAGGACCTGCGCGCCCTCAACAGCAGCCCCGAGCAGATCTTTGCCGAGATCATCGCCAAGGCCGACACGGGCGACGCCTCGAACAACCGCCTCGCCCAGATGGACGTCTTCTGCGCCGTCCTGTGGAACTCGCTCGCGCCCGTCGGCGGCATCTCGATCATCGAGCGGTTCGAGCTCCACCTCCACCCGGTCCGCCTCCAGCTTGAGCACGCCGTCGGCCGCCGCATCCTCGACTACGTCTTCTCGACCGACCGACACAACAAGCCTGACGAGGTCGACGACGGCGACGCCGAGCACGACAAGCCCCGACGCGACAAGCCGTCGCCCGACGTGAGCAGGTCGTCGTCGTCGCTCAACGTGCCGGGCTTGAACGCGCAGGCCAACCGCTCGGTCGACTCGTTCACGGCGCCGCGCAAGAGCTACGCGAGCAGCACGAGCCTCGCCGCGACGAGCAGCACGGGCAGCGACCGCGCGCTCGCGTCGTCGAGCGCGTCCATCCGCAGCACCGAGCACCGTCTGCGCAAGGCCGTCTCGGCCGACATGCTCGTGTCGGACGCTCGCGAGGAGGGCCTCGACGCCGACGAGATGCGCCGCCGTGCCGCCTCGAACCACACGTTCATCTTCGTCGAGATCTCGTCGACCCTGCTCTGCCTCACGTATCGGGTGCGTCCTCCCCTCTCCTCCCACCCCTCTCGCTCGCTCTTCGCTGACGCCCTGCATCTTCACCAGAGCGAGAAGGAGGACAAGTCGAGCCTGCCCAACATCTACAACATCACGTACAAGACGCCTTTGATCCAGTACCGGTCCAAGACCTGGTCGTTCCTCGACCTCCTCGACCAGCTCAAGCGCGGTACGTCCTTCACCGTCCCGCACCGACGCTCGCTCCCTCTCTCGAGTACCTCCCTGACGATGACCATCTCGTCGGTGCAGACATGATCCGCTCGGTGTGGCAGCAGAAGGGTCAGCTCCTCGGCCAGCTCCTGTCCAAGACGCACCGCCGCCTGCCCATGGCCGACGCACGGTCCGCCGCCAAGCAGGCCGTCACGGCATCGGTGCGCAAGCGCATGAAGTTCGTCAAGTCGCGCACGCAGCACTTTGGCAGCGGCGGCGCGTCGAGCGCGATCCCGGTCGGGTCGGTCCCTCTGCCGGAGGCGCCCAAGCCCGTCGACCCGCGCTCTCAAGGCCTCGGCGACGACCTAGAACGGCCATCTCGCTCCAGCCCGTACAACGCGCTGCGCCGCTCGTCGTCCTTCGACCCGTTCGACGGCGAGCTGCACGACCTGCCGATCAACGGCGAGTTTGCGCAGACGCCGGGCGGCGAGCACCTGCCCTTCGACCTCGGCGTCGTCGGCCTCATCTACCCTGAGCGCGAGGACCGCGAGGGCTCGTACCCGCGAGGCGGCTCGCGAGGGTCGAAGGAGACCTCGTCGAGTGAGGCGGCCGCCTCGACCGGGCGCACGTCTCTCGGCCTCGGCCGAGGCGCGCTCACCGAGGAGCCGGAGAGCATGGGCACCTACGACGGCCCTGCGCAGCCTGCGTACGATGGCCGATCGCCGAGCTCGACCGTCCAGGTGCGTCCGCCTTTGCTCTCTCGCCTCCTCGACCGGCCTGCTGATCACCTCTGCGACTCGCGCAGCCTTCCTTACCTGCATCTCAACCTTCCTACGTCACGCGCTCGAGCACGTCGCGCCAATGGACCGCCTCGACCCCCTCGACCTCGTCCTTCTCCGAGCGAGAGTCGTCGTTCGCTGCCGACGTCGACTCGACATTCGCCTCGATGGGCTCGCTGTCGAGCACGCTCCCGGGCAAGGACGCGAGCGCATTCGGCCGACACCGCCCTGTGCGACGTGCTGGATCGAGCATGGGCGACGAGGAGAAGCGCCGATTGCTGCTCGGCAAGTCGTTGGATTGACGACGGACGGCGTGGAGTATGTAGCTCGAGCTTGTCTTACAGCCCGCCTGTTGTTGTAATCGTGCTGTTCTTGCCGCGTCGAGCCCCTCACGAGCGAGAGCAAGCGAGCCGCACGACCTTCTCAAGCGCACGGACCTCGTCCCCCGCCTGCGCTTGTTCTTCGCTCCGGCGGGTCGGCGGCCGAGATTGAGCGGCTCAGTCGATCTCGTTGAGCTCTGTGGCATCCGTGGAGCACAAAAAGCTCGCCTTTCTGATTTACTCCACAGCTTCCTCGTTTTGAGAAGCCCGTTTAGCTCTCCTTCTCACTCTCTAGATGAGCAGGCAGCGCTTAGTCGCAATCTGCGAAGGTTACTCGACGATGGAGGCGGCGTGAAGCCCCGCTCGAGAGGCTCACCACCCGGCTCTGTGCTTGAGAAAGCCCGAGCGAGGAGGAGGACGTTGCTCGAGAGCTCGCCTTTCTACACTTCCTAGTCCCCAGTGGCTCTATTACGACCTCTCGAGACGGCTACTCGACGATGGAGGCGGCGTGAAGCCCCGCTCGAGAGGCTCACCACCCGGCTCTGTGCTTGAGAAAGCCCGAGCGAGGAGGAGGACGTTGCTCGAGAGCTCGCCTTTCTACACTTCCTAGTCCCCAGTGGCTCTATAACGACCGTGCGAGCAGGCCTGGGACGACCGGGAAGACTCTGGCGGATGGCGCAGGAAAGGCCTTACTCGTCAGAGGCGCTTCGACCGCGGTTCCTCCGAGATTGCACAGCCGTTTGTCGGCGTTCCCCCCCTCATGTCGTTACCGAGCACGCTCTTGTGCATTGGATCGAGCGCATCCGCTGACACTGTACTGTGCGACGTGTCGGGTCGAACACGGGCGACGACGACAAGCGGCGGATGTTGCTTGGCAAGTCGCTGGATCCAGGCGGGACGAGCGATATGCAGCTCGAGCTTTTCTTGCATCCTGCCCTTTGTGATGATCGTGTTGTTCTCAACGCCTCAAGTGGTCGTCCGCTTTTTCTGGAGCCCGAACACCCCCGTCGACCTTCTCAAGCGCACGGACCTCTTCCTCCGCCTGCTCTGGTCCTCCGCCCAGACGAGGGCTTCGCAGGCAAAGTGTAGATCAGTCGACCTCGAGGAGCTCTGTGACTGTCGTTGCGCATAACCAGCTCGCCTCGCAAGCTTCCTCGAGAGTCTCCGCGACCTGAGAAGGCCGTCCAGCTCTCGCTCTCTCTCCCTCTCGAGACGGTCCAGGATGCGGTGAAAGAAGATGATAGCACTCCTGAACAGCTACGGTACTCCGTAGCGCGTATAGTGAGAGCGCGCCGTGTCGCAAAAGTCGAGTCGAGAGGAAGCCGGCGAACCCGAGTCGTTCCTCGAGGGTCTGCACGGCGAGGATGGTCGAACGGCGTCTTGCTCGAGGGCTGCGAGGAAGGAGATGAGTCAGGACGTGCGACGACGAGGCTCGACCAGAGGAGAGAGCGGACGCACCAGGACGGTCGCGGCACCCGGGTGGAAAAGAAGGAGGACCGGCGGCGGCGCCGGCACAGCTTGACGAGTTGAATCTTGACGTTGAGGTTGCTGCGACGAGGCCGAGAAGGCGGTCGAGCTAAAGCTGGCGAACCCGAGTCGTTCCTCGAGGGTCTGCACAGCAAGGGCGGTCGAACGGCGTCGTGCGGGAGAGCTGCGGGCGCGAGAGGGGCGAGTCAGCGTCCGCGTCACGGCGAGCGCATCAAGGAGAAAGAGACCGAGCGCACCATGACGGTCGCGGCGCCCTGTCGAAGAGGAGGAGGCTCGGCGGGAGCCGGCACTGCACGACGAGGACGACGAGGTGGCGAAAGTCGCGAGGACGATCTTGGTGCGGTCGACTGAGGCACAGAGTACTGCTCGTGGTATACGACGAGGCGAGGGCGTGATTGTCGATCGAGGTGGTGGTGGTGGTGGTGGCGGCGGTGATGGAGCTGAGGAGAGCGAGAGCCGAGTCAGCGAGGGGCGCGAACGAGCGAGAGGAAGGGGTCCGAGCGCACCTTGAGGTGGACCTAGTCGATGAGCTCGCGCTTGACCGAGTTGAGCTTGGGCGACGCCGTCCTGCGAGAGGTGAGCGCCAGCGTCAGCGTCGAGTCGTCGAGGAAGAGGAGGAGGAGAGCAGGGAGAGAGAGACGGACCGTGCGCGCTTGTTGACTGGCGCAGCGAGCTCGTCGTCCTCCGAGTCCGAGAGGATGATCGGCGCCGCCTTGATCTTGCGCTTGTTGCGGCGCTCGGTCATGGCCGGGCGCGGGAGGACGGGCTTGATGTCCTCGTCGTCCGACGAGAGCTCGAGCGGGGCGAGCTCGCCCTCGTCGCCGCCCTCCGAGTCCGAGTCCGAGAGGTCGACGAGCGGCTCGAAGCCGATGCGCTCGCGGCGCGAGGCGATGCGGTGCGAGCGGCGGACCTCGGCCGGCGTCGCGAACTGGTCGGCGAGGTCCTCGGGGACGTAGTCGGCATCCGGGAAGCGCTCCGCGTACGAGAGGCGCGTCGAGGTCGTGGCGAACCTGGGAGCAGAAGGTACAGAAGAGAGTCAGCAGGTGCTGCCGAGTAGACGAGCGGTGCAGAGGGACGGCGACGCACGTCTTCTTCTTGGGCTGGGTCGGCGTCGGGTCGACCGGAGGAGCGTCGAGGTTGCCGCCGATGAAGGCGCTCCGAGCAGCTCCCGGACGTCAGAGTGGGCTGCGGCGCAAGAGAGCAAGGGAGAGAGAGGGACGCACAGGTTGAGGTAGACGTTCTCGAGGCCGTTGAGGTGGTCGATGAGGTTCGAGGTGACGGCCGCCTGGCGCTCCTTCTCGGCCTTGAGGATCTGGTCGATCTCGCAGCTGCAGGTGGGTCGTCGAGGCGTCAGCAGCTGCGGGTTGGGAGGGAGACGAGCGGGAGCGGAGGAGCGAGGACGCACAGCTTGCGGTAGCGGGCCATGGCGGCCTCGAGCTTCTTGGCCTCGTCGTCGTCCGAGTCGGTCCTGCGGCACGAGCGCGATCGAGGTCAGCAGGTGCGCTAGAGAGACCTGGAGAGGCGAGGACGCACGAGGTGGTCGTGGTCGAGGTCGAGGTCGTCGACGAGTCGAGCTCCTCGCCCGAAAGCGCCGGCTTGCGGATGGGGATCGAGGCGCTGCGGTAGGTCCAGCGCGTCAGGTCGAGCCTGCGTGCGGGTCGAGGGCGAGGAGGAGGACAGAGGTCAGGATCCGCTCGCAGATCGGCGAGCCGAGAGGGGGCGGGACGCGTCGGGTGGTAGGTGGGGGAGGGGCGAGGAGGAGGAGAAGGAGAAGAGGAAGACGCACTTGATGCGCTTCTCGGGGAGCACGTCGTGCTCGTCCGAGTCGTCGAACTTGCGCTTGTTGAGGCGGACCGGCTGCGGCGAGGGAGCGCGGCGGTTGGAGCGGATGGTCGAGGCGACGAGCGACGACTTCTTGGTGGCGGCGGTGGCGGCGGCGGCGGCGAGCTTCTGGAAGGCGAGCGAGCCGCCCTTTACGAGCCAGGGGTGGAGAGGGAGGTTGCCGAGGTCGGCGAGGTCGCGCAGGTCGAGGCCGTGGTTGAGGTGGGCCTCTCGGATGGCCAGGCGAGGGTCGGCGAGGAGAGGGTAGGGCGCTGCCCGCAGGCGCATAGGCTTGCGAGCGCTGAAGAGGACGAAGTACGAGGTAGCGCGAGGCATGGTCGTAGACGAGGGGGCACTTTGGGCGAGAGGTGCGGAAAGTGGTGAGAAGGAGGGAGAGAGAGCGAGAGGGTCGCAGGGGCGAGGTCGTCACACGCCCATCACGCTCTGGAATGCTGGTGCCCTCGGACGCGACGCGTTTACCTGGCCCGCCCCTCCGAGAGTTGTTTGTGGTGCGTCGGCACGACGCGACGAGCGGGAGGCGGAAGCGAGGTGGGGGAGCGGGAACTGCGAGCGCAAGCCACCTTGGAGAGGGCGATCGCCAGCGTAGATGCGCACTCAGAGCTCGAGTGGCCTTCATCGTCTCTGGCTCGTAGTGCCCTGGGCTCGAGGTGGCGATCGGTGGGCCGGCTCGGAGGGAGGGGCGACGCGACCTCGAGGCGAAGGCCGGGGAGCAGCGCGAGCTGGACGGGAGGCCGGCCTGGCGGTAGCTGCACCTACTGAGCATGCAGTGCAGCCATGCAGCATCCTCGAAAGTGAGGGAGGCGAAGGAGAGGAGCGGGGAGGAGGAGGACGAGGAGGGCGGCTCGTCCGCTTTGCTCCACACGCTCTGCCTGGCTGTACTGGCACAAGCTGCCTGCTCTCGATACTTCAGGGATTGTCTCAAGCCAGTCTCCGCCCTCGTATAGCGCGTCGTCGTCGAGGTGTGCTCCTCGTCCTCCTCCTCCCCACTCTCACCCGGCGATGAAGCCCTTTCCCCGCGCTTGAGCCTTTTCAGGCTGAACGGGAGCACCGTAGAGCTGACCCTGACTCCCTACACGCCCTTAGCTCGCCCTTCCACGCCGACGCCAGGCCGCCAGCCTCCTTCCCCCCCGGCAGTCCTCTCGACCTCTCCTTTCCCCCTCGCCTCGCCGCCACAGCCACCTCTCTACGATGTACCCTACCTCGCGAGCATGTCTGAAATGCCACACGTGCGCGAGATCAATCTCGCCTGCGTGCTGGACCCAGCTTCACGTCGTCGTCGCCTCTCTCGCTTAGTCGATTCAGACGGCCGCCGCCGCTATTCGCCGCACGCTTGCTTGCCGCTGTCGGGCGACCGAGCTCGTTATAGCGTCTAGGTCGCCCGACGGCGGCCGGGACGACGAGCGGGCTGCGCGGGCGAGAGAGCGCCGCCGGCGGGCAGGCAGGAGGCGAGGGCTCGAGCGCGACCTTGAACGCTCGGAATTGACGTTCCGCACGAGCAGGCGGACGTCTACATCGCGGTCGCGCCCGTGCGAGCCGAGAGTCGAGACCAGTGCGTCAACGAGCGAGGGCGGCAGAGCTGATTCGTCCGTAGACCGCTTAGAAAGCACTCTCTCTCCTCTGCCACCTCGAGAGCGAGCCAGCCGAGAGAAGGTACGCCGTTGCACAACACCGGGAAGAGTACAACACGAACGCGAGGGAGCACGCAGACGAGGGAATCCAGGCGCGAGAGGCTCACTTGGCCTTGGCCTTGTCGGTGGCGGCCTTCTTCTCCTCGGCGGCCTTGCGCATGATGGTGAGCTTGCCGTGCGAGAGGGCCTGGGCGGCGATGTTCTTCTCGAGGCCAGTGGCGTGCGACGACGTGTTCTTCTGCGAGCCGGGGCGTCGTTCAACACGGACGAGAGGTGAGCTTGGTACGGGGCGAGGAGGGAGAGAGGGTGAGCGAGGGAGGGACGCACGCGGTGGACGACGCCGACCGAGACTGCAGCGGCCTTCTTGGGAGCGATCACACGAGCTGGAGAGGGGGCAGAGGGTCAGCTGTGGGAGCGAGAGGCGCCAACTGATGAGGCGGAGGGGAGGAGGGAGGGAGAGGGGACTCGCCTCCCTTCTTGAGGTCCTTTGGCTGCTGCTTCTTCTGGGTGGACGACTTGTTCTTGTGGGCGTTGGTAGGGGGCTTTGCCTTGAATCCCTGGACCATGGCGAGCGAGGGAGCGGACGAAGGGAGACAGAGGGCGAGTCGCCGGCCGAGCGACGACGACCAACTTGGCCCCTCGAGCTACCCGCGCTCTCGCTCAAGCTGCGCACCGGCTGCGCCTACAGCCTCGTCCTCAGCTCCAGCTCCACCCACCGCCAGCCATGCGCGACGTGCGCGTCGTCCTCGTCGGCGACGAAGGCGCCGGCAAGAGCTCCCTCATCTCGGCCCTCATCAAGTGCGGCCCTACCCCTTCCGAGCCTCGCTGGACAGGCGCGAGAGGGCCAACAGTCCCACCTGCGCCTACTTCCGCGGCCGCACGCTGACCCGGTCTCTCCTCGCCCGGCCGCGTCCTCCCTCGGCACGCTCCCCTCTCCCCCACCTCCGCCTCGACTACGTCCCTCTCGCCGCACAGAGAAGCCTTTGTCCGCCTCGCACCTCGCACCGTCCTCCCTGAGGTCACGATCCCGCCCTCGGTCACCCCGGGCCACGACGTGACGACCGTCATCGTCGACACCTCGCGTCCGTCTCCCTCCTCGCCTCCCATCGAGCACAGTCTCGGCCTAGCTCTTCAGCCTGACCTCGTGCATGCACGCAGCTCGACCAGAAGACCGCAACCACCTCGTCAACGAGATCCGCAAGGCGCACGTCGTCGGCATCGTCTGTGCGCTCCTCTGTCCTGGCTCGCGCTCATGCTGAAGGGAGGCGCAGCCGACGCTGACTCGGCATCTTGCCGTCTCTCGTCCTCCTGCCCCGCACCACGCAGACGCTGTCGACAACCCAAACTCGTTCGACCGCGTGCCGACCTACTGGCTGCCGACCATCCGGTCCCTCGGCGTCAACGTCCCCGTCGTCCTCATCGGCAACAAGATCGACCTGCGAGAAGGCCAGGTCACGAACCAGGCGCTCGAGGATGGTGCGTCGGCCACGATCGGCTTGCTCGGCGGATGCCGCGCACGCCCCGCGCTCGTGCTGATCCTTCTTCTGCGCTCGCTCCGCAGAGATCGTGCCCATCATGCAGGAGTACAAGGAGGTCGAGGTGCGCCGACAGCCCTCGCTCGCCTCGGACCTCGCGCCTCGCCTCCTCGCGCCGACGCTGACCCGGACCTGGACCCGCAGACCTGCGTCGAGTGCTCGGCCCTCCTCCCGCTCAACGTGTCCGAGGTCTTCTTCTTCGCCCAGAACGCCGTCCTGCACCCTACCGCACCGCTGTACGACACGCGCCAGCACGTCCTCAAGCCGGCGTGCGTCGCCGCCCTGTCGCGCATCTTCCGCCTCGTCGACGCCGACAAGGACGGCCTCCTCTCGCCCGACGAGCTCAACGACTTTCAGCGCCTCGTGTTCGACGCGCCGCTCCAGGCCCGAGAGCTCGAGGGCGTCAAGGAGGTCGTCGAGCAGATGACGGACGGCACCGGCGTCGAGGACGGCGGCCTCAACGAGGAGGGCTGGCTCGCGCTCCACACCTACTTTGTGCAGAAGGGCCGCCTCGAGACGACGTGGAAGGCGCTGCGGTGCTTCGGGTACGGCGAGGACCTCATGCTCCGCGACGAGTTCCTTTTCCCGAGGTGCGTCGGCTCTCTTTGCCTCGGCTCGTCTTCTCCGTCTCGCGCTCTCGAGCCGGTGCTGACGTCGTCGGAGCTGGGACACAGGCTTGACGTGCCGAGCGACTGCACCGCCGAGCTGAGCCCGCGAGGCTACCAATTCTTCACCGACATCTTCGAGTCGTTCGACCAGGTGCGTCGCGTCGTCCTCTCCTTCCCTCAACCTTCTCCCGCACCTTTCCTGACGTTCCCGACCGTTCGACAGGACCGCGACGGCGCCCTCTCGCCCTCGGAGCTCGACAACCTGTTCTCGACCGCGCCGGCCAACCCCTGGCTCGCCGGCGGCTTCCCCGAGACGACGCTCACGACGCCCGAGGGCGCAGTGACGCTGCAGGGCTGGCTCGCGCAGTGGTCGTGAGTCGACGGCATCCTCCGCTGTACACGGCGTCGCAGCACCGCCTCGAGCAGCCGAGGGACAAGCACACGAAGCTGACCGCCCGCACCGGCGCGCAGCATGACGACCCTCCTCGAGCCACGTGTCACGCTCTCGTACCTCGCCTACCTCGGCTTCCCGCACTCGTCCGTCTCCGAGTCGACCCTCTCGCACCCGTCCACCCCTGCCGCCTCGACCTCTTCGCGCCGCAACCCGTTCGCGTCGACCTCGGCCTCGACCGATACGGGCAATGCGCCGTCGTACCAGCTCCTGCCGACGACGAGCGCGCTCCAGATCACCAAGCCGCGACGGCCGTCGCGCCGCAAGGGCACGCCCGTCGAGCGCAGCGTCTTCCTCGCGTACGTCCTCGGCGCGTCGGGCAGCGGCAAGACGGCGCTCCTGCGCGCCTTTGTCGGCAAGGGCTATGTCGGCGCAGGGCAGGACCCGTGGGCGACACAGGCGAGGGGAGGAAAGGCGGCGACGTGGCCCAGGGGTCCGAGCGCTGGAGGAGCAGGGTCGCAGGGCGCGTTGGCGGCGGCCGAGGCGGCGGGTGCGGGGCGGGGCAAGGGCAAGAGTGTCGTCAACTGTGTCGAGGAGGGCGGAGGAGAACGGTACCTCGTCGTGCGTCCGTCGGCTCGCTTTCGACGAGGACCTTCTCGGCGGGCCGAGGGGCTCTGACCTGTGCTGACGCCCTTTCCGCCCTCGCAGCTGCAGGAGTTTGGGTCGACCTACGAGTCCGAGGTTCTGCGCAACAAGAAGAAGCTCGAGCTCGCCGATGTCCTCGTGTTCGTCTACGACTCGAGCGACACCAACTCGTTCAGCTACGTCTCGAATTTGCGGGTGCGTCCGCCCCTCTCGGCGAGCTTCTTTTCCAGGGCGCCTCTGACGTCGAGTCGAGCTTTGCATCGAGCAGCAGCAGTACAAGCTCGACGACATCCCGACCCTCTTCGTCGCGACCAAAAGCGACCTCGACCTGGCCCAGCAGGTACTCCTCTCCTCCTCGTTCGCGCGAGTCCCGAGCCTGACGCCCACCTACCTCGTCGCTCGCAGCGCCACGAGGTGCAGCCGGACACGTACTGCCGCAAGCTGTCGCTGCGAGTGCCGCTCGCCGTCTCGGTCAAGCGGGGCGAGCTCGCCGACCTGTACCACACGATCGTGCGCATCGCGCAGCACCCGTGCGTCCTCTTCGCCTCCATCGTCTCGCCGCGCTCAAGGCATTGACGCTGCTCGACCTGTGCGCGCTCGCAGGCTCTCGGCGCTGCCGTACGGCCCAGATCGCTCGTCGGCGTCGTCCCTGCTCGGGTTCCCCGTCACGCGCACCCAGTTCTACGTGTGCGCCTCGGCAGGGTTGACGGCGACGCTCGCGGTCGGCGTCGTGTGGTGGATGCGGGCGGCGGCGAGGCTGCACTCGGCGACGAGCGGCGGGAGCTCAGGAGGAGGAGGCGGGCACGGCTTCCTCGGATGGCTCGGGCTCGGGCGAGGCTGAGGACGAGTCTGCATTGCACCTACCAGTCATGGCGTGCCTGCCACTGTCGTCGAGCGAGCGGCAAAGGAGAGACACGGACGAGGAGGGCTGTGCACGCCGGCTCCCCCGCCCGAGGCGAGCGGCGAGAGCTTGTCCTCCTGCCATTGTCCTCGCTCACCTCGCCCTGCTCTTCCCGCGAGCTGCCAGCTCTCTGCACTCGACCACGACCATGAACGCGGAAATGCTCGACGCGCTCGGCGGCATCTCGTCCGCCTTTGGCGCGAGTGCAGCAGGCGGAGGCGCCTTCTCGTCGGGTCAACCAGCAGCGTTCGCCGCGCAGGCACCACAGCGACAGCTAGACCGTGCGTGCTCTCTCCCTCCTCTCTCCCACGGCCCCGAGGCGAGGATGGCGAGATGATGACTGACCTCGTTGCCTCCCGTTCCTCGCCCCGTCCCCCTCGCCGCACATGGACCTGTGCTGCTGCCGTGTACTCCAACCTGCACGATGTACGACCCTGCATGCGGCGCACCCAGTCGTCTTCATCCTGGACTGCACGGGCTGTACGTCGCGCTCGCTCTTCATCGCCCGCATGACCTCACTCAGCTGACCCTCGCCCTGCACCGCACAGCCATGGGCTCGTACATCGCCGTGAGCACCCTTCTCAGCTTGCGCTGATCCACGTGAGGCGAGCCAGAGCTGACGACCGCCCTCGCGACTTTGCCTCCCTCTTCCCCCACTTGCTCCCCGACCGACCCTCGTCCTCGCTCAGAGCGCGACCAAGAACATCGAGCTCATCTGCGAGAACATCGTCCACTCGGGCAGCTTGCCAAACGCCGACTGCCTGCGCATCGGCCTCATCGCCTACCGGTGCGTCCGCCGCTCGCCCTCCCGCCCGAGGCAAGAGCGCTCGCTCGCGGGAGGCGCTCTTCCCCCGCGAGCTCAAGTCGCTGATCTCTCTTCGCACGCACGCAGCGACTACCCGCCGCAGGACAAGTACGCCCCTCTCGAGCGCCGCTCGTACGTCGAGCGCAGCTGACCGCCGACGCCGTCGTGCTCGCCCGCAGCTCGTACATCACCAAGTCGTTCCCTTTCACGTCGTCCGTCCCGACCATGAAGGAGCAGCTCAAGTCGCTGTATGCGTCCGGCGGCGGCGACGGGCCCGAGGGCGTCACGGCGGGCATCAAGGCGGCGATGGAGCTCGACTGGCGGCCCGACGCGTCCAAGATGTGCGTCCTCATCGCGGATGCACCCTGTCACGGCATCGGAGAGGTGCGCCTCCCTCCTCTCCCTCGTGCTCGCGTGGCTCGAGCTCTCGAGCTGACTTGACGACCTCGCAGTACGGCGACGGGTTCCCGCAAGGAGGGCCGGACGGCGAGGACCCGCTCCTGCTCGCGAGGCAGATGGCTGCGGCTGGTATCCCTCTCGTGCGTTCAGGATCCTCTCGTCACGGCGTACCTCTCTCGAGCGAGTCGAGCGCTGATCTTACCTGTCCTTCCCACCTTGTCCGTCTCGCAGTTCGTTGTCGCGTGCGAGCCCGCCCTGTCTGGCTATCAGTTCGGCCTCGACTGGTTCCGCGCCTTGACCGTCATCACGTCGGCCGTCCTCGTCCCGCTCACGACGGCGACGCTCCTCTCGCACGTCATCGTCGGCTCGGCGCTCGAGCACCTCGAGATGGAGCGCCTCATCCACGAGGTCGGGCAGGCCGTCGCCGAGCGCATCCACGCCGGGCTGCAGACGGTCGACGACGTCGCCAAGGAGCTGCACGAGCGGCTGCTACTTCGAGGCGAGGAGACCAAGCAGCTAAAGTTCGAGTCGATCCACGTGCGCCAAGACCTCGTCCCTCTGACCTGAAACGCCCCTCGCACGCCATGCTGACTCGTCAAGCGGCTCTGTGCACAGCGTGACACGGACGAGACGCGGCATAACGTCGACGCGTTCGTCAATGCGCCCGACCTGCAGTCGGCCAAGCCCCTCTTGCGCAAGGTGCGTCGCCACGACGAGTCCTGCTCGCTCTCGAGCCGGCGCCCTAGCTGACGCCTTCTCGCACGCTCGTTCCGCTGCGCAGGTCCGCGGCTCTCGGTTCACCGACAAGTACCTCGCGTCGCGTTACAACTCGTCCTTCATGCGCGGTCCCTCGTCCGACATCCTGTACCCGACGCTCCCTCCTCGGCCTGGCACGATCGGCGCCTCGAGTGGCACCGGCAGGGGCGCGCCAGGGTCGCCGCCGCGCAAGGTCATCTCCGAGTTCAAGCCGTTCGTCGCCGGCGCGGGCCTGAGCGTCGCCGACGCGCCCATGGGCCTGAGCGGCGGCGTCGACGAGGACAAGAACGCGCCGAAGGAGGAGGTCAAAGAGGAGCAGGACGAGATGGATCGGCTCGCGCAGAGCGTCGAGCTGCGGTTCGCCGGGATCAGCCTCGAGCAGGTGCGTCGCCCTCTCCGAGCGGCTCGAGCGTCTTTCCCAAGCGCTCACCCTCGCATGTCGCCTACGCTCGACTGACCCAAGTTTCATCCTTGCTGCGTCCGCAGGCCAAGCGCATCACGATCGCGAGCGCATGGCGCACCGCACCGCCGCGCGCCTGAGCAGGTCGTCCAGCTCGACACCTCCTCGCCCTCTCGCTTCTCGTTCTCTCGGCCTCGTCACGACCCTCTCGCACCCCTCGCATGTCTCTCTCGCTCACGCTCTCCTCGCCTGCATCCTCTGTCTATCCCTACGCCGCCCCGACCTCGTCCCTCGCCGTGTGGTCGACCAGTCTCTCCTCGCCGATCTCTTGCGCTCCCTCGCCTCGTTCTTCTTCTTCCTCGCCCGGTCGAGGCCGTGTGTGTAATGTCACTGTCCCTAGCGAGCTCGAGGTGGCTGCAGTCGTTCGTGAACCCGAGAGTTGCGCATGAATTTGCTGCGAGCGAGGCAGTGCAAAGATGGGAGAGATCGCCATGGAGACGGGCGTGATCAGGGAAAAGCGGCTGTCATCGCCGGGTGCGAGAAATGCGAGTCTGCGCGGCGAGGGCGAGCGTCATCGCGAGGATCGCCTGCGGGCTTGCGTCGTCGCTTTGCCGGAGCCGTTTCCCCTCCTCCTCCTCTCCCTCCTCCCCCTCACCCGCTCGCGCTTCCACGCCGAGCTCTACCTACTGCAAGCTCAACCCGCACCACCACCACCACCCTCGAGGTGCGCTTGCTCTCCCTCTCCGCGTCCCCTCCTCCCACCCCCCACTTCTCCCCCTTCCTCTCCCGGCGCTGACGACCTCTCCTCTCCTCTCGTCCTCCCCTCGTCGACGTCAGCTCCACCTCCTCTCGCACCATGACCGACGCGCTCTCCCGCGTCCCCCTCCTCGGCAACGACCGCGTCGAGCAGGCCGACTTGACCATCACGTCGCTCGCCCAGGCCTACGGCGCCCTCCAGGCCGGCAAGATGCCGACCTCGGACCAGCTCGTCCAGGGCATCCGCAAGGTCCTCTCGTCGTCGCTCCTCCAGCCCGACATTGCCGGCATGGCCGCCAAGAAGGTCGGCGGCGGCAAGCTGTCGAACCGCGGCCGCAACGTCGTCGTCGCCGAGCGCCGCGTCCTCGAGGCCATCGCGCGCCTCGTCCTCGAGAAGAACGGCGACGACACGCTTCAGCAGTTCATCTGGGAGGCCCGCCACGCCGACCTCGAGCACCTCGACGTCGACGCCGACCTCCACGTCGAGCTCCCGCACGTCCCCGTCCCCTCGGCGGGCGAGGTCAAGGACGCCGGCAAGAGCCTCCACGAGCTCGTGTCGCTCCTCCTCACGTCGAGCGAGCTCCGCAACCTCCTCGCCGACTCGCTCAACCTGTTCCGCGACCTGTTTGCCGACGCCCTCGACGAGGCCGCCCAGACCCAGATCAAGACGATGCGCGCCTCGAAGAAGGCCGCGCGCCGCATCCGCCCCTCGAACGAGCAGCGCGATCAGCACAAGACGGGCCTCGAGGCCGACCACTGGGAGGACGTCCTCGGCAACGCCCAGGACGTGCGCAAGAGCATCCGCCGCGGCTACGAGGACAAGCGCGACGACATGCTCCGTCACGGCGTCAAGAAGGGTCGTGCTGTGCGTCGTCTCGTTCCCCTCTTGCTGCGCGCCCTCCTCATTGTGTCGTCGCTGACCTTCCTGCGCTCGTCCCTCCTCGTCGCCCCCCCCTCGCCCCTCGCAGCTCAAGGAGTACGTCGAGGAGAAGCTGCCGACCGACACCAAGGACGCCGTCATCGAGCGCTGGCGCGCCATCGTCGACGAGATCCAGTCCAAGCCCGAGTACCAGGACGCCGTCAACACGCTGAGCGGCCTCGGCCGCAAGTACTTCAACCTCGCCAAGGACGAGCTCAAGCGCGCCGCCGAGCAGTCGTCGGCCAAGCTCAAGGACGTCGACGCCGAGGTCAATGACGAGGCCAAGGACGCCGTCTCGCTCTTCCGCCACCTCGTCGAGCAGTTCACGGGCCCGATCGACGGCGCCCTCCAGGCCGCCGACCAGCTCCACACCGACGTCAAGGGCGACGACCGCATCCAGGCCATCTGGGACGACTTTGAGCAGCTGTTCGACCGCGCCCTCAACGACCCGGGCTACATCACGAGCAACAAGGCGTCGCGCAAGTTCGAGACGATCTACGACCGCGCCCGCGACGTCGTCGAGTCGAACGCCGACTGGAAGCGCGACGCCAACGCGTTCGTGTCCGAGATGCAGAAACTCCTCGACCACGCCGCCAACGACCGCGCCCTCATCGCCGTCGGCGACGCGTTCGAGGACCTCGGCGACGCCATGGCCGAGTTCGGCAAGACGGGCTACAACCTCATCGGCGTCGACGGCGGCGACCTGTGGAAGGACGTCTCGACCGTCTTCCTGCCGCGCATCCTCGGCACGCTCAAGAAGATCCCGCTCCCGCGCGTCGAGTTCTCGTCCGAGGACTTTGACCTCGTCGTCGACAACATCTCGTTCTCGGCGTGCGTCCCTCTTCTTCCCTCACCGTGCACGGTCCGCTCGCGCGCACGCACCTGCTGACGCCTTGCACCGCCCCTCTCGACAGCGCCTCGTTCATCCCCGACGCCGCCCACTTCAAGAGCAACGTCGAGTTCCACACCAAGAAGGGCTACGCCGCCTACTCGTCCGAGTTCGTCACCAAGACGACGCTCGCGTTCGCCGGCCTGCGTCTCCAGGCGACCGACATCTCGTACTACGCCCACAAGAAGACGGGCTGGGTCGGCCTCGAGGACGCCGGCCTGCTCGACATCTTCATCGGCTCGGCGCACGACGACAAGGCGCAGGACGGCCTCGACGTGACGCTCGTCCTGAGCAACGCGACCGACTCGGACCGCGAGTCGTTCTTCAAGCTCGACAAGGTCGACGTGCACCTCGAGAACTTTGACATCAACATCCGCCAGAGCTCGAACCCGATCCGCTCGTGGCTCGCCAAGAGCGCGCTCCGCGGCTACATCGAGGCCAAGGTCAAGGAGGTGGTGCGTCCCTCGTCCCCTCTCCTCCATCGCGCTCAACCTCCGCGACTGACTCTTCCTTCCGCTCGCAGATCGAGGAGCAGGTCTCGGCGGCGTTCAAGGCGCTCGACAAGCAGCTGTACCTCCTCCACTACAAGTCGCTCGGCGCTGCCGGCGCTGCGCCCAACCCGCTCGCCTACTTCAAGGGCCTCCTCAACACGGGCTCGTCGGCGACGCCCTTCTACGGCGAGGTCACCGAGGCCGGCATCCGCAAGGTCGGCCCCAAGGGCGAGTGGGTCCTGCAGATCGGCATCGAGGACGAGCTCATCCCCGGCGCGCGCACCCGCCTCGGCCGCAAGGGCGAGGACATTGTCGGCCGCAAGCGCTCGACCGAGGCGCTCCTCGAGGAGGGCCGCCAAGAGCTCATCGGCGCCGTCACCGACACGACCGGCACCGACTCGCTCACCCAGGCGTACGACGAGACGACCAACAACCTCGACGAGGCCGTCGACTCGGAGAGGCGCAAGGCGCTCAAGGTCGCCAAGCGCCGCGCTCGCGAGGAGGCCCGCAGGGAGGGCTGGCGCTCCAACGCGTTCGACCTCTGAGCGTTTCTCTCGCTCACGTCGTCGTCGTCGCTCGGCAGGTAGGAGAGAAGGAGGCTGTCGTCGTCGTTCTTCGTCGTTGCCGGTGCCCGACCCGCTTGCGGCAGTGTAGCTCGCTCCCCTTTAGTTCCCCTCAGTACCCCGTGTAAATACTCGATTCTCTGCCCTCGAGCTCGTCTCCTTCTGCCCGTGAGGCGCGAGAGCCTGCTCGCGACGGTGCAAGGACTACGACGCGCTCGAGTCGGCGTTCGTCCGTCGCTCGAGGTCCGTGCGCGAGGTCCGTGCGCTCGGAGACGACGACGGCTACTGCTCGACAACGCTCGCCCCGACTCTCCTTTCATCCTCGCTAAGGCGCAAGCTGTCCATGGCGTTCTGGAGAAGCACGCGCGGCGTGTAAAAGCAGCGAGGCAGCGCGATTGGAGCGTCTCTGCTTCCCGCCACAGCCCTCCTTTTCTGTCACATTGGCGGCTCTGTCGGCGTCTGCGAGCACCTTAGCCGTGTGCTTGCGACCCGTTGATCACGCTGGGTCGCTCGCAGCTATCGGGGCGAGGACCGTCGGCGACGACCCGTCCGCCCCCTCACGAGCGCACGAGCCCCCCGCTCACCTGCAGCGAGATCGCGCCTCTGTGTCGGCGTGGGGCCTCGGCTGCTTTGCGGCTGCAAGTCAAGTCGACGTACATCCGTGCGTAATGATGGACGGTGAGCTTCCCACCGAGCTGCTCGCGGCTGCTTCATGCGAAAGCGCTTGGTGCGCTTTTGATGCCGCCGCTCGCTCTGCGATCTCTCTTGCCGTACTGCCAGCTTACGCTCGACCACCTACTCGGGACTACCAAAGCTTCGCTAGCGAAGTTGAACTGCAAAACTCGACGTGGAAGCTCAGGGCATGATGGAGAGGAGGAAGAGGAGGAGGAGGGGAAACAGCTTTGGCAAAGCGACGACGCAAGCCCGCGGGCGATCCTCGCCATGACGCTCGCCCTCGCGGCGCAGGCTCGCATCTTTGCACTCGCCCCTACCTCGCCCGCCGGCGAGTCGCTCGGGTCGCCTTGACTGACCTTCTCAAATCGGCTTCCTCAGGCTCGAAAGCGGCACAGCGCCCGTACGACGCTCGCCGGATCTCGTGTACGCAGGCAGCACACACTCAGATAGGAAGAGATGCGCACGTCGTCGTTGCAACATACACCTGCTGCGCGGTCCCGCTCGAACCCACTCGACGACGCCGACGGTGCGCACCCTCGCGTCCTTCTCGCATGGCCGACAACGACGGCGACGCGCTCGAGAGAGCCTGCGCGAGCTCTAGCAAGACGTCGTCGCCCGAGTGGGCGTGCTGACCGCGAGAGCGACGGCTAGAGCGAGGAGAGACGTGGAGGGGTCCGTGCGCAAGGAGAAGGACGGCACGACGAGAAGGACGGCACGAGAGGCTGAACGGCCGACGGTTAGGCGAGGTGGATGGGGCGCTCGCCGAGACGCTAGAGGTCGAGGTGCACCGGCGGCGCAGGGCCGTCAGAGGAGGGAGCGGTCGGCACCGACAAGTAGAAGAGGCGCGGTCGAGCTGCGCGAGCGAGCGAATGAGCGGTGCGAGATCGCCAGGGTCAGCGTAGGCGCCGATGCAGCTGATGATGCGAGACAGAGAGGGCAAGGGAAGAGTGCGCTCACGTGGAGGAAGTCGTCGAAGCTGCACCTTGAGCGCGATGACGAGTCGACGAGCGTCGAACGGTGCCGCCGATCGAGCTGCGGGATCAACAGTCTCATCAGGACCCAGCGCTACAAGGTGCCTTCCGCTCGAACCGAGGCAAGGAGACAGAGGAAAGGAGAGGCGCGAGCGAGAAAGAAGGACGCACCCGTCTCGCCCACCCAAGCCGATGCTGAACGCTGGCGCCCTCGACAGAGCAGCAACCTCGGCGTCACCGTGTCGCCGTAGCCGCCAAGCGCATGCGCCGACCGACCGACGGGAGCTAGGGCGCCGCCTGTCGGACCTCGTCGCGCTCGACCTCGCGCACGAACCGCCACCAGCTCGTGCCGAATCCGCGCGCGAACGTCGCGCGCTGCATCTCGACCGCGCCCGGGTCGTCGCTGCACGACGGCGGCTGCTCGATGAGGAAGTCGACGCCGGCGGCCTTGGCGGCGTCGAGGAGCGCGGCCGTCGGGCGTCCGCTCGCGCTCGCGTGCTCGCCCGCTCCAAGGTCGTCCTCGTCCTCGCCCTGCTCCTCCTCGACCTCACCGTCGCCGTCGTCCTCGCCGAACCCATCAAGGTCGCGCAGCGTCCCCTCGGCGCGCACGTGCTCGACGGCGCGCCACCGCATGCCGGCGCGCAGCTCTGCGCTCTCAAAGAGCGAGAGGAGCGTCGCGCGCAGCGCGTCGAGGCCGGCCGGGTACAGCGCGACGTGCAAGTACGGCGGCGGCGGTGCTGATCGAGCATGTGCGCCCTCGCTGCCGCCGCCGACGCCTGCGCCGAGGAGGAAGCGCGTGCCGGCGAGCCACGAGTGCGCGGCGTCCCAATACAGGCCGAGGGCTCGCAGCGACGGAAACGCGAGCTCGAACGCCGAGCCCGAGCTGTCGCCGTCGTCTTGCGGAAAGAGGACGACCTCGGCCGTCGCGTCGAGCGAGAGGCTGTGGAGCCTGGGAGCGACGGAGCGCACGAGGGCGCGGATGGTCGCCGACGACTGGTCGTGCGAGCCGGTGTGGAGGAGGAGGTGCTGAAGGTTGGGCAACGGGTGCGAGTCGGGGTGGAGGGAGAAGGGGAGGAAGTCGCGGCGGAGCGAGCACAGGCGCAGGTCGAGCGCCGTGAGGGCGGCGAACGAGGGCGGCGGCGCCAAGGGCAGGTCGGGCGGCGGCTCGAGGAGCGGATAGAAGGTCGAGACGAGGGTGCACTGGCGGAAGGACAGGGCTGCGAGGTCTGGTGGGCGGCAGCACAGGTTCAGCGCGGGCGACGAGGCGAGGAGGAGGGCAAGGTCGAGACGCACTGGGTCCGGCTGCGACCTGGTCGAGGTGGACGCGCTCGACGTAGGTGACGACGAGCTCCTCGAGGGCGTCGCATGCGCGCAGGACGAGAGCGAGGTCGTCGTCCTGGTCCTCGCCCCACAACTCGAGGTCGATGCGGTGGACGAGGCGAGGGAGCTTTGCGAGGCGATGTCGGGCGAGGTCGGCGAAGGGGCCGTACTCGCGGCGGTGGTAGAGCCTGACTGGGTCCGGGCCGAGCAGGAGGCGCTGCGCGACGGGCGCCCACGTCGAGTGGACAAGAGACGCCGAGTCGAGGAGGCGACGGCCACGCCGCACCTCGAGCGGGTCGGTTGGGTCCGAGAGGGTCGCCGACAGCTCGATGATGCGCGCCACGAGCTCTGGCGGCAACTCTGTGAAGCGCTGCATCGTTGCACGACCGAGAGCGCGGAGCCAGAGAGAGCCGGCGACGGAGGTGCGAGGTCACCACCGCATCGCCGTCACCGCTAGCTGCGCCGCTGGCTGGCCTGCGACACGCACACGCTGCCCAGCTATCCACCACACCGCCACTCGAGCCGCCCGCCGCCGACGCCGTGCTCCCCTCGTCCTCATCGCCTCGAGTGCTCATCGTCTCGCCCTCGCCTCGCACGCCCAGCGCCTTGGACAGGCATGGTGGGCCCTCGCCTGGGTCCTCTGCAGTGCTCAGCCGGTCCCAGCAAGCGTGGCGCAAGCCCGCCTGCCATCCTCTTTCACCCGCTCCTCCCCTCGGCCAGCCGACCAGCCATCTCGCTCGCTGCTCCCTCCGACCCGCCCACTCGCCCCGTTCCGCCCAGATTCGGTTGCGCACGCCTACATGGCATCTCGCTCGACTCGGCGGCGGCACCGGCGAGCGCAGCTTGGCTTCCTGCTCGTCACTTTGCGCTCCCCCCTCGCCCGCTCTTCGTCGCCCTCTCCTCCTCGCGGCTGCTGGCCCAGCCCCGCCTTCCGCTGGTCGGCTCTCTTCTACAGCCCTGTGAGCCTCTACTGCAACTTCGTCCTCGTCGTGCGTCGGCCCTCCTCTCTCTCCTTCCGGCGGTCCTCGAGGCTGACGCCCTTGCTCGCGCACAGGTACCGTCCGCCTCGCCTGCTCGCCATCATGCATCAGCCGTACCTCGCCGCACTCCTCCTCTTCTCCATCTTTTCCCTCGGCTCGGCCCTTCCCCAACCCTACCCGCCGACGTTCGATCTCTACCCGGCCCTCACACGCGCCAACTCGTCGTCGCCGCCCTTGGACGAGCGTCGAGTCTGGCAGCGGTCCTTGGTCCGGCGACAGCTCGTACCGGCACCAGTCGCCGTGCAGCCGCAAGCAGCCGCAGCCTCGGCAGCCGCAGCTGCGGCGAGCAGCGCCGCCGCCCTGAGCGCCGCACGGGCCGCCGCACGAGCCGCCTCGGACGCCGCCCGCACCAGCGCCGTCATTAGCCGAGCAGCTCAGGCTGCGACGACGGCTATGCCGGTCAACGTCAAGGCGACCGCTGTCCGGGCGGCGCCGAGCAGCGCGACCTCCGTCTCGGTCGCTCCCGCTCGTCCTCGGGTCGCCAGCTCCGCCTCGAGCTCCCTCGTCGAGCCATCGAGCACGGAAGCCGCCCCGACGAGCGACGCAACCTCTTCCACTGCCATCTCGGCCACCAGCACGGCCGGCGAAACGAGCAGCGCTTCGTTCGACCTCACGCCGTCCACGGCACCTCCCCCCCCGCCGGCTCGCTTGTCGATGTCGACGAACGCCGGCGCCGCCTTTCTCACGTCTACTACTTCGACCACGACGGCCGTCGCCAACTCGGAGAAGAGCAGCAGCAGCAGCATCTTCTCGCCAACGAGCAGCCTCTTCGCCGTCGGCGTCGTCGTCATCGTCAGTATCGGTGCGTCCCCTCTCTCTCGGTCTGTGCGACAATGTCAAACGCTCACTCTCTGTGCTCTCGCAGTCGTCCTTGCCGTCCTCGCCGCCCTATTCGTCATCAAGCGCGCCGCCCACTCGCGCCGTTACGCCGACGAGCGCGACTACCCTCACGGCCTGCCGCCCTCGGTCCTCAACGACGTCAAGGAGAAGCCGCGGTCGGCACGCTCGAGGCCGTCGAGCTGGAACGGGTCGCTCCTCGCCGACGCGCAGCCGCCTGCTGGAGCCGAGGAGGCCGTGCGCGAGTGGAACGCGGCCCGAGCGCCGGTCGCTCGGGTCCCGCCGCCGCCGGTCCCCGTCAGCTCGACGCCGGCGAGACCGCCCTTGCGCCCGGCGTCGCTGCCTCGTGGCTCGGTCGCGCCGCCGCCGCCGCCCAAGCCCGTCCTGTCGACGGCGCCGCTCCCGACCGTCGACGGCGCAGCTCCTCCTCCGCCTCGGCAGCGCCCGCATCCTCCTCCCGCACACCCGGTCTTTGCGCCCGCTCCTCGACCGAGCACGCCCATGCAGCAGAGGATGCAGGGACCGCAGGCGCACGCCGAGATGAGCCGGCACCGGTACAGCCCGCCGAGGGGGAGGGAGAGCCACCTCCGCAACGAGCTCTAGCAGGTCTCGAGTTCGACCCCGCCGTCTGTGTAGAGCATCTGTGTCACGATGCGCAGCGTAACGAAGCCCGTTTGTCGTCTCCCTGCGCCTCGCCGAGAGCGGGCGAGGAGAGCGAGAGGCGAGCAGGAAGGGAGCACGGCAGAGTTCCGCTCGACGCGCAGTGACTGGGAGCGAGTCTGGCGCGAGCACTCGCAGCAGGTCAGAGCCACGGCCTGGCGAGGTCGAGAGCGAGAGAGCCGGCCAAGCCGAACGCGACTCGCCTCGAGCCTCGTCGCCTCGTCGTCGACCGACCAACCTCTCGTGCTCTGCAGCCTCGTTGCCAGGACACTGCCGCGTGCGACAGTCCTCCAGGATGAGCTACCAACCGGTGCGTCTCTGGCCCTCGCTCTCGCTCGTCGTCCCCTGTCCTCCCTCGCCCGCTCCCCTTTCACCCCCACCTCGTCCTCGATGCCGCCTCGCACGGCGCACGGCACTGCGACTGTGCACGGACACAGTAGCTGACCAGCCTCGATCCCTCTTGCGCCCCCCGCCGCACCGCCTCGACCCCTCCTTGTCGTCCCTCGACCCCCCGTCCGCGCACCGCCCCCTTCGCCTCCCTTCCCTCCCGGCCAATGTCGCCCTCTCCCCCTCGGCCACACGATCCGCCTGCTCGTCCCATGTCCGCACACCAGGGCGGCGCATTCCGCCGCAAGCTCGTCATCGTCGGCGACGGCGCGTGCGGCAAGACGTCGCTCCTCAGCGTCTTTGCCATGGGCGAGTTCCCGCGAGAGTACACGCCGACCATCTTCGAGGTGCGTCCCTCCCACCCCTTCTCGAGCCAAGACTGAGCCGAGCTGACGACGAGGAGCGACCCGCAGAACTATGTCGCCGAGATCCGCCTCGACGGAAAGGCCGTCCAGCTCGCGCTTTGGGACACGGCGTGCGCCGCTGCTCTCCCCCTCCTTGCCCTGCTGCGCCCTTCACTGACACTTTCCCGACGTTGCGCAGCGGCCAGGAAGAGTACGAGGTGAGCGCGCCCCCTCGCCGACGAGTCGACCTGGCTGACCTGAGCGGAGATTCCGAGTTGGCGCGAGTTGGATGCTGACCCTGCTCTTCCGCCTTTGTTGCGCAGCGTCTCCGTCCGCTGTCCTACTCCAAGTCGCATGTCATCCTCATCGCCTTTGCTCTCGACACGCCCGACTCGCTCGAGAACGTCACGGTCAAGTGGATCGAGGAGGTGCGCGAGCTGTGCGGGCCCAGCATCCCGGTCCTCCTCATCGGCCTCAAGATGGACCTGCGCGACGAGGCCATGCAGCAGGGCGGCGGCGAGCGCGGCAGGTTCGTCTCGACCGAGCAGGTGCGCCAGCCTTTCCTCCTTCCTCCTGCCCTCGCTGCCTCGCTCTCGACTGACCCGGTCACGCTCGTCTCGTCCGCAGGGCCGGCAGATGGCGGCGCAGATCGGCGCGCGCTCGTACCACGAGTGCTCGGCCCTCCTCAACTCGGGCGTCGACGAGACGTTCGAGGCGGCGACGCGCGCCGCCATGCTCGTGCGCGGTGCAGGCGCCGGCTCGAGCCACGCGCACGGCCACGGTGAAGACGACGGCGGCAAGGAGCGCGAGCGGCGGAGAAGGGACAAGGACGAGGGCGGCGGTGGAGCGTGCGGGTGCGTCATCCTCTGAGGAGGGGGAGCGCGACGGAGGACGATAGACCGAGGGGCGAGCGCTTTTCTTCTCTTCTGCAGCTGTCTGTACACTGCTGTTCTCTTCCTCTCTCTCCTTGACGCATCTTTGCAACACGTTCAGTCTTTCACGACCACCTCTCTGACTCGCCGCTTAGGCCCCTCGAGAACTCGCTCGACGTCTGCTGCATTGCCGAGCTCGCCCGCGCTCACGCCTCCTCGTCGAGCAAGAACCCCTCGACCTCCTTGCGCATCGCCTCGACGCCGTGCACCTCCCTCTCGCCGACGGTCTCGTCGCGCTGCCCGTCCGCCTCACCCTGAGCCGCCGACCCTCGCTGCGACTGCCTCGCGAGCACGGCGTCGCGCACGAATGACGGCAGGACGAGCTCCTCTGCTCGTGCACGACCCTTGGCGACGGGCGCACTGCCGGGCTCCTGCAGCACGAGTAAGCAGCCGTAGCACAGGTGCGGCGCGAGGGACGGCTCGTCGTCGGCGCGGGCGACGGAAGGCGGTCGACCTGGCGCTGCCGGTGGTGCCTGCGCCGACGCCGTGTCGAGCTCGGTCGCTCCGTCGCCACCGACGAGGTGCGCTGCGCTCGGCGCGTAGGGCGCTCGCACGCCGCCTTGGCCCTCGGGCAGCTGGACGTCCGCTCGAGCCTCGTCCTCGAGCGCCGCCTTGGCCCCGATCAGGTCGGCGATCGTGATGGCCTTGCGCCACTCGTCGGCGGCAGGCTGCGCCGGGAGGCCGCACAGGGCGCAGAGCGGGAGCGAGGGCGACGACGAACGCTGGCCGAGCTTGTGCGCCGTGCGGAGGACGGTCTGCGCAGTCGAGGGGAACGAGGCGTCGAGCGAGAGGACAAAGTCTGCGAGGAGAGGGAGCGTCAGTAAGTGCACGGTCGAGTGGGTCGGTAGCTGGTAGGAAGTAGCGCACCGTCGACGAGGGACCGGATGCTTCTCCCCTTTGCGCTCGTCTCCTTCTCGTCCGCCTCGCGCCCGACCGGCGCCGGCGGTGGGTCGACGTGCCTCAGGCCCGCCGTCTCGCACAGGTACCTCGCCTCGCGCAGCGACACGAGCGCGAGCGGCCTCACGACGAGGACCCGGTCCTCGTCGCCGGCGTCGGCCCGCCGCGCGACGTACTCTGCGCCGATCTCCTCGCCGGCACTCCAGCCGCGGCCAGACGCCATGCCGTCCAGCATGTCGACAGCGAGACGAGTGCCCGTCGAGCCAAGGAGGAGGACCGTGGCGCCCGTCGACCGGGCGTGCGACAGGAGGAGCGAGCGCCGCAGCGAGGCGACGAGCGAGTCGCGCGAGGATGGAGAAAGGGCGGAAAGGAGCGCGTCGAGGTGCTCTTTCGGGCTGCGAGAGGCGAATGTGCTGGCAGAGGAGGTTATGGGGAGGGCGGCCGAGGACGTGCTGGCGACGAGCGGCCCGGGCGGGGACGAGCGCGCGGTCGAGAAGACGTCCTCGATCTTGAGCGCCGTAAAGCGGAAGGGCGTCGAGGTGGCGACAATGTCGGCGATGGCGCTGGCGCGGCTCGGCTACGGGCGGAGCTGGGTCAGAGAGGCCGGCGCAGAGGGGCTCGAGCGGGAAGACGCACCTCGTCGCCCGTCGCGCCGCTCTCGTCAATGTGGACGACCTCGCAGTCGGCAAAAGCTGGGGGCTTCTGCAGGCCGTGCTTCTTGTTCTTCTTGGTGGCGCTCGGGTTGCTGGGTCCGGCGACGATGGCCGTCGACGCGGTCGTGGCGGGCTCGACGTGGTGCGAAAAGTGGGCGACCTTGAGGAGCTCGAGCACGGCCCTGCGATGCAGCAGCGTCAGAAAGAGGTGTAGGGGATCGAGATGGAGTGGCGGTGGCGCACCTGGAGCTTGCACCGCCGCTAAAGGCGACGACGACCTTGCCCGTTGGTGCGGGCCCGGGCTGTCGAGGTAGCGGGGCAGGCGACGCGTAGGCCTCGAAGCCGGCTGCGCTGACCGTCTTTGCGCCGTCGAGAGCTCGGGTGAAGCGGTTGGCGAGGGTTTGGCGGAAGCAGTTGCTGTGAGGGAGGGGGGGGAGGTGAGCGAGGGGAGGCGAGGAGAGAGACGAGAGGTGCGACGCACTCGCAGTAGGCCGTGCCGCGCTGAGCAAAGGTCGGCGGTGCCTTGCAGCGGATGCAGCAGTCGGGCACGGACGTGGGCGCTGTCGAGGGCGAGGACGAGGTGAGCTCGCGGGAGGCGGGGGAGGGGCCGAGGTGAGGACGAGATGGGGCAGACCTGCGAGAAGGCGAGCGTCGTGCTGATCTTGCTCTGACTGACCACACGAAGCTGCAGCCATGCTTGGACGTGTCGGGGACGAGCGAGAGCCGGATCCAGAGCGAGGCGGTGCTTTCCTCCCGACTCGCCCTCTCGCCTCTTGTCCTCGCCCACGCTCCCTCGAGGCCAGGTCTGCGCCACTTGCCTCGAAGGACAAGCCACTGAGCGACACCCACACGCTCGTCGCACCCCACTCCATGCGCCTGCGCCCTCGCCTCGCCCCCTCATCTCTCCGCCGCTCAACCCCGCACCCACCTCGACCCGCCCTCGCCATGTCTGCCTCGAACGGCCAACAGCCTCGATGGGACGGAGTGTACGGCCACGGCGAGTATGCCCACCAGTACCACGCGCAGCATGGGTGGCAGGACCACGGCCACCAGCCTCAGGCTGGACCGAGCGGGTGGAACGGCGGCGGGCAGTACAACAACCACACCGGTGCAACCAGGTCCGTTACGCTCAGTCGGCTCTTATCACAGTGCGCGCGAGCTCATGCCTGTCCTGCCCCGGAGAAAGCTTTGACGTCGGCCCTCAGTACCCGCCGCACCTCGTCGACCAACCCTACTTCCCCGACCCTCAGTGGCCGCCGCACGCCTCGACCGCCTCGCCTGCACCTACACCTTCGAGCTACCTCGACTACGGCCGACCCTGGGTCCCGCCCATGCCTACCTACAACTCGGCGTTCGACTACGGCTTCAACCCTTTCGTCGGCCCCTCGGTCCCCTTCGCTCCATTCGCCACGCCCTTCCACCCGACGCCGCCTGCCTTTGCCCGACACGGCTCTGCCCCGCACGCGTCCCCTGAGCACGAGGCGCGAGGCGCCGGCGACGACGTGCGCTGGCGAGACCGACAACGCGGCGATGGGGCCCGAGACGGCGGCCAGGCGTCGGGGCGCCGTGCCGACGACTCGCAGCGGCCGTATCGACTGTACGGCCGACGCGACGAGCCTGTCGGGCCGGGTCCACCCCGCTCCAGCTCGCCGACCCGCAGGCGCGGCAACTCGCGCTCTCGCTCTCCCGAGCCTTACGTCGCCGCGCCGGCGCCGTACGGGCCCGACGGCGAGTACATCCCGCCAACCCGCCGCGTTCGCAAAGACGTGCGCTCGGCGCCGGTCGTCCCGCCCACCGAGGCCTACCTCGCGGCATCCGCCCTCGCCTCGACGACCCTCCCCCTCGACGACCACCTCGAGCCGCTCTACCTCGTCATGGACCTCAACCAGACCCTCCTTGCTCGCGCCAATCGCGACCGCGTGTCGTCGCGATGGCCCATCGCGCGTCCCTACCTCTCGACCTTCCTCTCGTACATCTGCACCCGCAACCCGGACGGCTCGCCTCGCTTCGAGCCCATCGTCTACTCGTCGGCCCGCGCGCCGAACGTGCTCAGCATGCTCGCCGCCCTCCAGCTCGTCCCGCCCGAGCGCGCGACGGCCTACGTCAACGCCAACCCGACTCGGTCGAGCGCACGCCCGCCGATGTACGAGCCTCGGCCCGACGAGGGCGACGTCCTGCGCATGGTCTTTACGCGCTCGATGATGGGCCTCTCGACCGCCGACTACCACGGCGACGTCGAGACGGTCAAGGACCTCGCGCGCGTGTGGGAGCTGCTCGACTTTGGGCGCGACGCCCTGGAGGCCGAGGAGCAGCAGGTCGTCGACCGCAACGAGCGCCTCGCAGCATCGAGAGCGCTCGATGAAGATGCGGCGACGCGAGCGGGCTCGGGCTCGGCGCCCGAGGGAGCGCCGGCGGCTCTCGAGAGCGCGGCGAGCGCCGAGAACGGGCGCGAGGAGCCGTCCGGCGCGCTCAAGCGGGACCGGGTCCGTCTCAGCAAGAAGGCCAAGATCCGTGTCGCGCAGCAGCTCGAGGCGCGCGGCGCCTTGCGCACGCTCCTGCTCGATGACGAGGCGAGCAAGGTGGTGCGTCCTCTTTCGCCGCCTCTTTTGTCCTCTCGCTCGTCTGCTCACGTGGCCCTCGTCATGCAGGCTCAACAACCCTACTCGCACCTGCCCATCGCGCCCTTCCTCGTCCACCCGGTCCACTTTCCGCCGACGCCCGACGCCGCGTTCGACTCGACCAACCCGGTCTCGGCCCTCTCGCTCGACCCGACGCACCCTCCCGCGCAAGACTGCGCCCTGCTCATCGCCATCGCGCAGCTCGAGCGCGCGAGGGCCGAGAGCAACGTCGCCGGCTGGGTGCGGGCCGGCGGGCTCGACGCCATGCGGGACGAGGTCCGTGCGGCGCTCGGCGAGCTCGACGCGTCGGACGAGCGCATCGACGAGGGGCTCGCCGAGCAGGGCAGGGAAGTGTGCGCAAGGTACGGCATCGAGCTGAAGAGCGAGTGGGACTCGGCGTGGCGCCGAAAGCTGCTGGACGCGGGGAGGGCGCCGGGCCGGGAGATGGTTGCCGAATAGCTTTCGAGACCGCCGGCGAGGGCGAGTTCAGCGTGCAGGACACGCTCATGCAGTACAAGCTTTGTTTCTCTGCTCTCTCTCTCTCTCTCTCTCTATTCCGCCATCGAGAAGCTGCTCGAGCAGCTGAAGAGATCTCGTTGCACCGGAGAGCTCGGCGCAGCTACCGCATCGTTTTGGCAAACATCGAGGGCGCCTGCGGGCACGAGCAGGGAAGGAGAGAGCGGCGGGCGAGGGAAAGCGGGCCGAGAGGTCAGTGCGCGTGGGCGACGGGAGGGGAAGGGCGACAGGAGCGCACCTTGGAGCGGATCTGGGTCGGCTCGACGGACGACACGCCGCGTGCGTACGTCTTGGTCGTGAGCACGAGCTCGTCGTAGAGGATCGCCGGCGCCTTCTTGTTGTGCATGGTCGAGGACGGGTGGATGGCGACGACCTGCGGAGGATGACAGCGTCGGTCAGCGCGACGCAGGACGAGGACAAGGAGAGCGCGTCGCACCTGCTTGGTGAGCGTGTGCCGGTACGTGCCGTCCTCCTGCCGGAGCGCCGTGTTGGCGAAGAGGCCGCCGACGAGCGCGTTCAGGACGGGCTCGTCCTCGTCGCCGACGCTCTGCTTCCAGTCGCCGAGGCCGAGGCGCTCGACGCGCTCGCGCAGCTGCTTGCGCGCATCAAGCACGCTGAGCATGGCCTTGAACGACACGAAGTTGTCGCGGCACCACGCCTTGCGCTCGTCGCGCTCGTCGAGCTCCTCGAACGCGCGCAGGATGTTGAGCAGCTGCAGGTGGTCGCCGCGACGGTGGATGAACTTTTGCCGAGCGGCGTTGGCCTGCTCACGAGTGGCGGCCGTGTTGATGAGGAGCTGGTCCTTTGAGCCGAGGAGCGAGACGAGGTCGAGGATCTCGCGCGGGCAGCCCTCGGCGAACGAGGCGAGGAGCACTCGGGCGTAGACCGGGTCGAGGGGCAGCTGCGCCATCTGGCGGCCGACCGAGGTGATGCGACCTTGCTTGTCGAGCGCGTCGAGGCCGTGCAGGGTCATGAGCGCGAAGAGGACTGAGCGGGGAAGAGGACGTCAGGTCACAGCGTCGATCGAGCCGGCTCCGAGAAGGAGGGACGCACTCGAGTCTTTGTCGGGCTTGTCCATGTAGTGGAACTCGAAGACGTCGGCCTGGCCGGCGGCGAGCAGGTGCAGGAGGGCGAACGTCAAGCTGACGCGCTGGATCTCGGGCTGCGTCCGCTTGTCGAGCGTGTTGAAGACCTGCTCGGGGTACAGCCGGAAGCAGTAACCGTCCGACTGCGTGCAGATGAGGAAGAGTCAGCGCTGCACGTCGGCGCAGCAGAGAGGAGAGAGGCCGAGGACGCACCTCACGACCCGCTCGACCCGCTCGCTGCTTTGCCGACGACTGGCTGATGCTCTCGGTCACGAGCGACTCGATACCTGCAACGCGGAGAGGCAATGCGTCAGCGAGACAGCTCGAGAGAGCACGACGACCGCCGCCGAGGAGGTCGCGCTCAGGCCTCACCGGTGCCGGGGTGGTACCGCTTCTCCTTGGCGAGGCCGCAGTCGACGACAAACTTGACGCCGGGGATCGTGACGGACGTCTCGGCGATGTTGGTCGCGAGGATGACCTTGCGCGTGTTGGGCGGCGCGGGCGCGAACGCCTTGGCCTGCTCGGCCGGCGCGAGCTTGGCGTACAGGGGCGTGATGAGGAGCTGCAGGGGCACGACGTGTACGTCAGCTCATGCTGTATGCGAAGGTAGTCAGGCGAGAGCGGGCGCACCGAGCCCTTGCTGGCGAGCGTCTTCTCGAGGTCGGGGAGGTACGCCTGGATCGAGGTGGCGAGCGACTCGATCTCGTCCTGACCTGCACGAGCATCGCCGACGAGTCAGCAGGCACATGCAGTGGAGCAGGCCGAATCGAGCTAGCGGGCGCACCAGGCAGGAAGACGAGGATGCTGCCGGGCGGGTACGTCTTGTGGATCTGGAAGATCGTCTTGAGCGCCGAGTCGAGGTAGTCGAGCTGAGGCTCGGCCGAGTACATGAGCGTCACCTTGTGCTGACGACCCTGCACATAGAGCACCGGAGCGCTGCGGGGATGCGAGCGGGTGAGCAGTCGTGCTCGCTCCAAAAAAAGCAGAACGAGGCGAGGGAGGGGAAAAGCGCGACGCACTTTGAGAAGAAGTCGCTGAAGCGTTTGGCGTCGATGGTGGCCGACATGACGACGATCTTGAGCTCGGTCGGGTCGCGCTCCTCGACGTGCTTGCCGTTGGCGACGGCGGCGGCGTCGCTATTGCGGTTGTCCTCGGCGCCCGCTTTGCCCTTGCCCTTGGCCTTCCAGGCTCGCACCTTGTCCTTGCGCCGCAGCTGGATGTCCTTGAGGAAGCCCATGAGCATGTCGGTGCGCAGGCTGCGCTCGTGCGCCTCGTCGAGGACGACGACGTCGTACGCGTCGAGGTCGCGGTCGCCGAGCATCTCGGCGAGGAGGGCGCCGTCGGTCGCGTACTTGAGCCGAGTCCCACGCGAGGTGCGGTCGTCAAAGCGGACCGTGTAGCCGACGAGGCCGCCGAGCGGCTGGCCCATCTCGGTCGAGACGCGCTGCGCGAGCGAGGTTGCGGCGACACGACGGGGCTGGGTGCAGACGATTCGGGGCGCCTCGCACGGGACCGTCGAGCGCACGAGGAACTGGGGGATCTCTGCGAGCGGGGAAAGAGAGTGCGTCAGCTGGCGCGCGCCCCGTACATCTCGAACGAGAGGATCGAGGACGCACGGGTCGTCTTGCCGGAACCGGTGTCGGCGAGCACGATGACGGTGTCGTTCTCCTGGATGCCGGCGAGGATGGCGTCCTTGCCTGTTTCGCCGAGAGTGGGTGAGCGCGTGAGCACCGATACTTGATCAAGGGTGGAAGAGGGCGACGCACCAGCCCAGACTGGGAGGAGCTGCCGAGCGGGCAGAAGGCGAGCAGCCTCGTCCTTGGCCTTCTTGCGCTGCTCGGGCGTGAGCTTGTTGGACCGCTTGCCGTGCGACGGCTGCTGCTGAGCGAGCTTGGGGTCACCGTTGGCGCGGGCTGCGGTCGCCTCGTCCTCGGCCTCCTGGTCGAAGACGACGACCTTGCGCTTCTTGCTGACGGTCGGCGAGCCGTTCTGCTCGAGCTGGTGCGGCTCGGCGGGCCGTTTGGGTGCCGAAGCAGGACGGGGCGGTGCTCGAGGGGAAGCGGGCGAGGGCGAGTTGGCGGCGGCGACTGGCAGAGGAGGGGCAGCTGGTGCGGGTTGCTCGGGCTCTTCTGAGCTGAAGCGGGTGCGGACCGGCATCGTTGGCCGGTGTGCGGGCAGAGCAGGAGGGCCGCGGCCAGTCGAGGGCAGAGCTTCCTCGTCGCGCGTCCCTCGCTGTCGCCTGTCCCGACCACACACTGCCTTGATGAGCCAGTCGAGCATCGGCTGCTCCTCGCAGGCACCCTGTCGACCCGCCCACGCCCTCTACGCTGCGCTCCACGCCCTCGCCGCGTCTCCCTCATCCTCATCGCCCTCCTCCAACCTCACCACTCGGCCAGCCCGTCCCCCTCGCTCAGCCGGCGAGTCCGCCCTCGCAGAAGCACATGATTGCCCGCAGGTCGAGCACGGTCCCACAAGCAGCCTGCCAGCTGAGTGCCTCAAGGTAGCTCTCGCCTCCCGTCCCCTCCTCCCCACTCGCCGTCTTCTCTTGCATGAGCTCGCGGGCCGCCGGGCCTGAGGGTATCGACAGCCGAAGCTGACACGACTCTCCCTTCACAGCTCGCCGTCCCGCCTCACCGCATTCAAGCCAGCTTCGCGCCCCCCGCACCTCCGCTCTCCTTCACCTCGCCCCAACGTTCTCCGCTGCCGCCCTACGACACGCACAGCGCCGCAGCAGCGCCTCGCCGCGCCCTCTCAGCCTCACGCCCTTGCTCGCAGCTCGTATGCCTATCGATGAGCGGCCAAGTTCATCGACCCACCCCGTCGCCCGGCGGTCCCCAGCGACTTGCCTTAGGCACGATCTCGCCTTCACCTCGCGCCGCCCGCCCACGCCTCAGCTCATATCGGGCTCCCGCCATGCATGACGGTTA